>JAJIBD010023498.1:0-146831 GCA_021461705.1 Cryptotis parvus
CTCATAGGAATACACAGATACACCTGGCAGAGCAGAAACCAGCTTTCCCCGTTGAACCCCCTGCATTCCATGGACCACGAGAGCAACTCCCGACCTGAGTCCACCATCCCGATGGAGCCTCGGAGGAGCCCAGAGAAACCCCCCACACCTTGCTGGCAGCGATCTTCACAATCCACACTCCGCAGCTGGTAAGATCTCCACCCAGCAGATTAATCCAGTCTCCAGCCTGAAGATTAATCCAGTCTCCAGCCCAGCTTGTCAGAAACCCAGCCTACAAGGACCCACCCTGCAGAGACCCGCCCTTCAGAGGGAGAGTATTTCAAGCCCAGGAATGCTTGAGCCTAAGACACAGATACACCTGGCAGAACAGAAACCAGCTTTCCCCTTGTGTGCAGCTGGCAGCGCCGCCGCAATTTACCTCCAAATTACCGTGAATATTCTACCCACCCCTCTGAGAGATCCCCACAAAGTAATGAGAATATAGCGCCCGCATGGCAGAGCCTGGCAAGCTGTCCAGTGCGTGTTCGATATGCCGAATCCAGTAACAGAAATGTTTATTTTCCTGACCCCGAAAGAACCCTTCATATGGCTGCAGTAAGAAAGGTGAACAAGCAGTGCCTGATAAAATTTCCACGGCCATCCTAGGCTGCCAAAACGAAGAAGGACTAAAATGACTGTCTGTACTTTCCAGTGCACGTACGCTGGCATCGGAAGCATATATTGAGGCTCTGATGGTGCAAGCGCAAAAGATCAAGTACGACATCATTGGTCTGACTGAGACGAGGAGGCGTCAGTTACATCATGCTGTATTTGACACCAGAGAAGAATTGTTCCTTGGAACATGCGACGAAAAGAGGCGAAGGTGGCGTTGGTGTCCTTGTCAACACGAACATGGCCATCAACATTGATTCATTTGAATGCCTAACAAACTGAATAGGACGATTACACTTGAAGAGATGTGGCCCACTGCCAGCAATTTCTATCTTCATTGTCTACGCACCAACATCCACATACAAATAAGATGAAATTGAGAAATTCTACATGGAACTGGAAGAGTTCTATAAAAAAGATCAGACCTTCTACAAGATCATAGTTGGTGATTTTAATGCCAAGATAGGACCAAGAAGATCAGCTGAAGAACTCCACATCGGGACCCATGGCCTAGAATGGAACGAACAGGGTGAGAGACTATCTGAGTTCATCATGTCCACCAAGACCATTCATGGGAAGCTCACAGTTCCAGAAGGCTGAAGTGAAACATTGGACATGGGAATCTCCTGGAGGACAGTTCCACAATGAAATTGATCACATCATCTTCAATTGACGGTTTTGTCTGACCGATGTTGCTGTAGTCCCCAAATTCCAAACAGGATCGGACCACCGTCTCCTTCGTGCAAAATTCTACTTCCTGCAATGGGGAGAAAAGGCTGCAAAGTTTAAGAAGAGAACTCCCAGAACGACCACCAACTGGGAACTCTTTGGCACCATTGCAGCAACATGGGAAGATACCATCATTGATGACATCGATGAAGAATACAACCGACTGGTTCAGCACCTCCATGATTGTGCGAAGAATGCCGAGAGAGAGAAAGACACAAAAGGACGCTTGTCTTCAGAAACTCTTGAGCTCATTCGCCAACGTGGCAAGGGAGCGAGCCTCAGGAGACCAAATGCTAATGTCCAAGCTTGCTAAACGGTGCAGAGAAGTGATAAAAAAAGACCTCAAAGACAGAAAAGCAGAAATACTGGAAGATGCAACAGAAGCGGGAAAAGCATTCACACTGCCCGCCTGTCCTTAGCCAACTATAAGACCAAGATGACTGCCCTCCAACGCCCTGATGGATCTATTACATCTTCCAGAAAGGCAATGGAGAAGATTATTCAGGACTTCTACTCAAATCTCTTTGATAGCCACATCCACCTGCCCACATACCAAATTCCACAGGATGGATATGTCATTCCCAACGTTCTCTCTTCTGAAATCCGACATGCCATCTCGTCGGTAAAGAAGGGAACAGCACCAGGCCCAGACAAAGTCAGACCCGAACACCTGAAGAATCTGCCATTGGTACTCATCAATACACTAGCTCGGCTCTTCACACGCTACCTGTCCGAATGCAAGGTGCCCTTCCAATGGAAACCAGCAGGACAGTTCTACTGTTCAAGAAGGGAGACATTCACGACATTGGCAACTATCGCCCCATCTGCCTGTTGTCCATCATCTACAAGCTGTTTACACGAGTCATCCTGAACAGGATTAGCAGAATACTAGATGAAGGACAACCATGTGAGCAAGCAGGCTTCCGGAAAGGATTCAGCACAATCGACCATATCCACACAGTAACCAAGCTCATTGAGGTTTGTAGGGAGTACAAGATGCCGCTCTGTCTCACATTCATTGATTTACAGAAAGCCTTTGATTCTGTGGAGACTGAAGCGGTCATCGAAGCCCTAGCCAAACAGGGCGTTCAAACCCAATACATCAAGATCCTTCGTGAGCTGTATTACGGATTCACCACCAGGATCTCACCATTCTACAAAGAAGTGATCATTAATGTCAAAAGAGGGGTTAGACAGGGTGATACCATTTCACCAAAACTCTTGAGCGCCACCCTTGAGAACATCATGCAACAATTAGAATGGGAAGGAATGGGAGTGAAGATAGATGGTCGGCAACTACACCACCTCCGCTTCGCTGATGACATCGTTCTAATAACACCGAATATTAGCCAAGTGGCACAAATGCTGGCTGACTTCGACCGAGAATGTGGAAAGATAGGTCTATAGCTGAATCTAAAGAAAACCATGTTTATGAAAAATGAACTAGTTCCAGAGGCCCCATTCACTCTCAATGGAACAAACATCTCTGAATGCAGCAGTTATGTGTGCCTAGGTCGAGAAATCAACATGATGAATGACCTAAAACCTGAGCTGTGCAAGAGGAAGAGAGCACCATGGAATGCCTTCAAAGGCATCGAAGAAATAGCTGAAAGGACAAAGAACCTCCGGCTCCGCGCACATCTCTTTGACTCCACCATTCTCCCTGCATTAACATATGCCTCAGAGACCTGGGCCCTACGAAAGCAGGATGAGAATGCTATTCGGGTCTCCCAGAGAGGAATCAAAAGAGCTATGCTTGGAATATCACGCCTCACTCAAGTGAGAGAAGGAATTCGGAGTTCTGACCTCCGTCGCTATTCCAGAATCAGGGACGCTGTCTCGTTTGCCAAGGCATCAAAAATCAGATGTGCTGGACATGTAATGCGATTTGGAGACAACCGCTGGACTAGAGCCATTACCGACTGGATCCCACGGGATGTCAAAAGATCACGTGGCCGCCCACCTACAAGATGGACAGACTTCCTTGTTAAGACCCTGAAGGAACAGTTTGAGGCTCTTCATATTCCTGAATCAACCAGATGCCATTGGGCTACATTGGCACGTGATAGGGTCCAATGGAAATGTTACTGGTGCCCACTCAAGCAAATCGATGAATAACGGGATTCAAGTGATATTCTCATACTATGTTTTCTTTATATGCTGAAAATGAGTGCAATGATCCTACATCTGTCCCTTTCCTTCTGCCTCATTTCACTCAGCATCATACTCTCCATGTCCATCCCTTCATTTTTCATGACTTCATTTTTCCTAATGGCTGCATAGTGTTCCATTGTATAGATATACCATAGTTTCTTTATCAGCTTATCTGTTCTTGGGCACTTGGGTTGTTTCCAGATTCTGGCTACTGTGAGTAGTGTGGCAATAAGCATAGTAGTGCTACAATAAACATAAAATATGCTTAACAGACATTTTACAAATTGATGAGATTTTTTTGGTCTGTGTCCAAACTTAACTTTTTAATTTTTTTCTAGTTTTATTTTTTGTTGGTTGGGGAAAGGATTTGGCCAACTACTCACTGCCATTTTAGAAACCAATCCTTCCTCCCCATGTTTTATCACCTTTGATTTTGTGAACTTTCTATGTACCCCCTCCCTGTCTCATTTTTAGGTCACAGGAAAAAGACAAGTAGTCTTTTCCCCTTGGGCACTAGAGGGATGTGGGGATTCTTCCCTCTAACGGAAAAGAATGGAATTTGCCCTTGGTAAGAAAGTTTAGGCATTGGAATGCAAAGGGTTTGCAAAAATGTGCCAGGAAAGAATAATAGAGCAGGAAAGAATAGCATAGATAAAGTATCTGCTTACTGCAAGAATGTGCAAGGCAAGCATAGAATAAGACTGTTCAGGACCTTTTAGGTGTAGGGACAACATGGGAAAAATAGAATAGGAAATTGTCACAAATTTATGCTTTAAGGGTGTCTGCTGATTAATTATGTGAAAAAGCCCAGCCTTTGCTCTTCATCTACCTGTCAACTTAACCAGTGTCAGCTCGGGGGGGGAGCAATGGCCCGCATGTGAGACCACTCATGGCTATTCAGAGGACACTAACGCTTGGATATCCTGTGTGCTTTTTGTCTCCTGTGTGTTGTTTGTCTCCTTCTCTCCATTGAGCAAACCAAAAGAAACCCAGGTCTCACCTGGTTGTTGTGGGAAAAAATGTGCATCGTTTAGGAATGTCCATTTTACATCAGTAAACAAGGATATAATAATAAAATAAAAAACACAAATATATTTCAGGGTTTTTTTCAGCCAAAATCATGAGAAATGGCAAAGAAGTTAGGCTTCAAGCAATTATGAAAAGATAACATGGATTTTACTGGTAAGAGAGACTTCAGACCTATTATTAAATTTATTATCTTCTGTTAAAATTAGATTATGTTGTAATAATATAAATGTTATCAAGTTCAGTCTTAGCCCTTGAAGGGAATTATGTATTATCAGTGCAAAGTTATTTTTAGACTTTAAAGAAATGCCAGGGTGTGTTTTCACTAGACATTGTTTGCCTCTTGTTTTGCTTCTTTCCATTTGTTTGTTTGTTTATTTATTTAACTGTTTTGGGTCACACCTGGCATGCTCAGGGATTACTCCTGGCTCTGCACTCAGGAATTACTTCTGGCGGTGCTTGGGGAACCATATGGGATGCTGCGGATTGAACCTGGGTTAGCTGTGTGCAAGGCAAACATCCTCCCCACTGTACTATCACTCCAGTCCTGTTTTGTTTCTTAATATCTCACATAAGAGTGAAATCATCTGGTATTTGTGTTTCTCTTCCTGACTTATTTTTCTTAGCCTGACACCGTCCAGTTCAATTTATGTTATAGAAAAAGGCAAGACAAGACTCATCTTGTCTAACAAGTAATATTTCATTGTGTATATATCCTATAAATTTATAATCTGCTCATCTATCATTGGACACTTGGGTTGTTTCCAGATCTTGGCTATTATAAATAGCTCTGTAATGAATATAAGTAAGCGTATATCTTTTCAAATTAGTGTCTTACGCTCTTTGTCTACATAACTGGGAATGAAATTGCTATATCATAGACTAACTCTCCATCAATATTTTCAGAAGCCCCATATTGCTTTCCATAAAGCCTGGATCAACTACTTGTATACCATGCATCTGACAAACCAATAGCAAGATATAGAAATAATTTACAGAATTTAACAATAATGAAACATACATCTCCATCCAAAAATGGAGAGATTTCAACAGACACTTCTTCCAAGAAAACATACAGATGACCAGCAGGCATAGAAAAAATTACTGGTAATCACTGATTATCAGGGAAATGTAAATCAAAATTACAGTAAGTTGTAATTTTCACCTGGGAGAATGGCCAGTTGTAAAAAGTACCAGAAAAAATAAGTACTGAAGAGTTGTGGAGAAAAAGGAACCTTTATTTGCTTAGTATAAATGGAATCTGGGGCCCATGGTCTTATAAAACCCCTTTAAATGCCTGTGCATGCAAGGGCAGATGAACCTTCTTAGGTTTCTGCATCATTTTCCACAGGTATTTCTGAGTTTGGTGTCTCTCCACTAACCTGTTACTAGGGTGAAGTGGAGGCAGACCAATCCTTTGTCTACTAGACAATTGCCAGTGGAGCACTGATGCACCTTTTGAGGGGGCTAGAAGGAGAAGAGAGTAGCCAAGGAATTATGGGTGTGGGAGAGGTTCCTGAGTAGCATCAAAGGTGGTTGCACCAATAGAGACCAGCAGGTCAGGAGGTCGCATGCAGAGCAGGTGAGTAGGAAGCTGTGAGACCTGCCGTTCTCAGATCCCAGTTCATATATATAGTGCTCCTGCCCTGCTCCAGCTGTCAGCCCTTCTGTCCTTGCCACCATCCCAGGAATGGGCCTCAGACGTCATGGGGCAGCAAGGGCCAGTGTTAGAGTACCAAAAGAGAAAAGATGGGTGGGGACAGAAGAGAGTGACACTGGATCCTTGCTTGCTTCCTTGCTTGCTTGCTTGCTCTCTTTCTCTCTTTTTCTCTTTCTCTCTTTCTCTCTTTCTCTCTTTCTCTCTCTCTCTCTCTCTTTCTTTCTTTCTTTCTTTCTTTCTTTCTTTCTTTCTTTCTTTCTTTCTTTCTTTCTTTCTTTCTTTCTTTCTTTCTTTCTTTCTTTCTTTCTTTCTTTCTTTCTTTCTTTCTTTCTTTCTTTCTTTCTTTCTCTCTTTCTCTCTTTCTCTCTTTCTCTCTTTCTCTTTTCTCTCTTTCTCTCTTTCTTTCTTTTTTCTATCTCTTTTTATCTATCTGTTCATTTATTTATTTATTAATTTATTAATCAATATTTTATTATACCACTGTGAGATATACAATTACAAAGATGTTCATGTTTGGATTTCAGTCATACAATCATACAGTTTTCCAGCACCCATCCCTCAACCAGTGCCCATTTCCCATCACCAATGTCCCCAATTCCTCCTCCCATAGCCTGCTTCTGTGGTAAGTTCTTTATCTATTATCTCTCTCTCTCTTCTTTCTCCTATACATTGTGGATTGCAATACACAGATTTAGAGGTTTTCATGTGTATCTTTTTGTCTATATTCAATGCTTAGTTCTAGGCTGGTATTATCATTTTTGACAATTATAAGCACACTGTTCCCTTCTCTGTCTTACCTAACCTCTGACTCCTACATGTTTGTGGTAAATTCCACCTGTTGACAAGACTTCCTGATTCATGTTTTGCTTGACCTTGGATATTGGTATCATAATATATATGTATATACATATATATTTATGTCATGCAAATAAATGCAGTCATTCTATATCTGTCTTTTTCCTTCTGGCTAATTTCACTCAACATGATCCTCTTCATGTCCATCAATTTATAGGCAAATTTCATAACTTCAGTTTTCCTAACAGCTGCATAGTATTCCATTGTGTAGATGTATCAAAGTTTCTTTATCCAGTCGTCAGTTCTCAGGCACTCTGGTTGTTTCCAGATTCTGGCTATTGTGAATAGTGCTGCTATGAAAATAAAAGTGCAGATGGTGTTTCTGTTGTGTGTTTTTGGCTTCCCAGGGCATATTCCCAGGAGTAGTATGGCTGGGTCGAACGGGAGTTCAATCTAGTCTTTGGAGGAATGTCCATATTGTTTTCCAAAAAAGGCTATACCAGTCGGCATTCCCACCAACAATGGATGAGAGTTCCTTTCTCCCCGCATCCATGCCAGCATTTGTTGTCCCTGTGGTGTGAGGTGATATCTCATTGTTTTGTTTTTGCATCTCTCTGATGATTGATACTGAACCCTTTAATGAGGTAGATTCACTTGCAAAAAGCTGTATATATTTAGTATGTACAACTCAAGAGCTTGAAGGTAAATATGCCCCCGTGAAACCATGGCCGCAATCTGCCCAGTGCTTCATTATCTTGAACAGTTTTTCCTTCTCATCATTCTCATTGTAACTTACTATTTTGTGATAAGAACATTAACACAAGATAGCAAGTTTTCAGGTACCATGTAATGATGCTCCAGCCACTGACGCAGGATGTGTCCAATGATAGTCCCATTGTGAATCCTTAGTATATGGGGGACCATATCTTCTAGATATGTATGATCACACTCAATGGGTGCCTGTATAGCAGCAAACTCACCTAACACTGTTTCCCAGGACTCCTATTGTTAAGTGGTGAACAGGTGTACTGTGGACCATGGTGTCTATGACTAACTGCAGCCGTCCAGGGCCACCTCACCTGTGTAACTCAAACTCTCAGTAGTACTATTTGTCTAATACTTTCGTGTCTTCCCTGCTCTGCAGTTCCATTGTTGCAACCGTCTCTCTCATGCTGTGGTCTCTTTGATCTGGAAGCAACTTGCTATGCTGTCAAAACTGGTCTCTGATTCTAAGGAAATAGGAACCCCCACAGTCCAACAGGTCATGAAAACCAGGAAAGAACCTTGGAATGTTAGGGCTGAAAAGGGCTTTTAGAAATCACCCGACTCCCTTTCCTAATTTATAGACAAGGGAGCTGTTTGAGAGGGTGTCAGTCAAAAAGAGAAGAAAGCAGGTACAAAAAAGAGTGAATTTGAAGGCTCAGGCTGTTGATTCCTCCTTCAAACAGTGACCATCTCTACAGAGTGGTTGCACGGGCGGGGCCATGCGGTATCTATATTTTATTGCAAATGTCAGCAAATGTCCACTAGTTCAGGCTCTGATTTTGAAAAGAACCTATAGGAAATCAGGTTTGATGCTCTTTTCTTTCTCTGCTGGCTCTCCAGGCCAAGTTCCTAAAACTGACACTGATATTTAGTCATTGAAGTGACTTCAGAGAAAATGGAGGCTTGTATGGGGTTGCTTTAGAAACAAGAGAGAAGGCTTCAGCATCTTCTTAAAGAGGCGAAACCAGTGCACTGGAAGCTTCTCTCTCTCTCTCTCTCTCTCTCTCTCTCTCTCTACACACACACACACAAAACACGTGTGCATGCGCGCCCACACACACACACACACACACACACACACACACACACTCAATTGCTCCCTCCCGATCCTGGCTTTTCTTGGCTACACACAATGGCAAAGCAAAAATGGGAACTTGAAAAAAAAGTTGACAGCATTTTCTATGATTCAGCTGGCAATTTGCTACGGTATCCAGGGAGACAGCTCCTCATATACATTAGCATAATGTGAAATGGCAGCTAGAACCAGAATCTACTGTCTAAGCAAGTCAGCCTGAACAGCCGTTGACGACAATGCAATTTAAAGGATATCCAAATATTAGCCTTAAGTGACTGATACAGCCCTGAAATCTCTTCATTTTAAACATATAGGGTTTAGTTGGATCCCTCATTTTCACGCCCCATTCTTGGGGAAGATGGCTGGAATTCAAGGTTAACAAAGAAAGATGTGTGGTTAGTTGAGATCTAATAGCATTCAGCTAACCTCAGCTTACACCAGTCCCATTTTTACCAGAATATACTTCTTCCCCTTCTCGCTGAATATTATTTTAGATTCTATTCCATTGCCATCCAGAATTTGACATTTCTTCTTTCTGCTCTTCCCCCGTAAGACTTGACAGGAAAAGGCATCTCGTTGCTCCCCTGCTTATCTGGACACCAAAGACTACAGATATCAGCACGATCTTGAAAAGGTGCTTTGTTCCCAAGCAGGAGGAGGGCCTAGGGAGCCTGGGTAAGACCCTCTAACAGGTATAGGACTTCTGAGGATTCTGGAGGCTCTCGTGATGGCATTCTCACTGGCCTCTGGATTCCCTGAGCATTTCCTGGACTTTTGTCCCTTCTCCTGATATATAATTTCCTTTGAGTTGAAGGCTAGGCTCAGAGGAATGGCATCTGATATTGTTCAGGTAGAAGTAACATGTCAAATCAAACAGCAATTTTTCATGTATGATCTTTCATGGTCCAGTCTGTTCCCTACTATGGTGCTTTTTGTTAAACAGAGAAATTCCAAATGCCCTGAAACAGGTTCGGACCTGGTTGTGCACAGAGATCAGAGGACAGAGGTGTCTCTCAGTACCTATGAACTCGGGGACTAAGACTCATCAAGACCCCACAAGGGCATGAAATGGATTTGAAGTAACAATTCTATTGAGTTTCATTTTCTGATGTCAGGGAACAAAGGATACAGTTGTACAGTTTCTTTACAACTTTCCTTGTTACTCTGGGGCCTTTTTACTCATCTGCAGGGATTTTGCAGAGACCTCTACCAGATTAGAGAAGCTTCTCATAATACTGAGCTTTCTTTGCACACATATCAAGTTTGAGGGCCCCAGGGCCACTCTTAGCCTTAATAATTTCTTAGACTCAACAAATACTCTGACAGCTACTTTACTTTTAGTTGCAGCTTATTACAGCTAAGGGATACAGATTAAAATCAGCCAAGTGAAGTAGCAGAAGAGCAAAGTATGGAGCATTTCAGAGAATTTCTAAGTTGACTCTCTCCAATGACCTATGGGTAGGGCAGGGCTGTTCTCTTGTTTCTGACATGCATGGAGTATGTAGACCAAAGAAGCCCACCTGTGTCCAGAGCTTTTATTGGGGCTCCATCAAGTGACATGGTTGAATGATTTCACAGTTAGTCTTAGCGTCTAGCCTGCCCTGAGGAAGGCTGAGTTGATACCACGTGATCTAAGTCACATTATTCTACTATCTGGCATGAATCAAGGTCCCTAGGCAAACACACAGTTCTGTCAACATTATATCCCAAGTGTTTGATAATTACCTCCCAGGAACCAAGGACAAATGTGGAACTCTCTCTGGGAAGTTTGCCATATAGTTTATTAAACTGCACAGACTCTGTTTATTTGCTCAGCATGTGCAGAAATGTGTTCAGTGATGGCTGGGTATTTTGGAGCTCTAGGTGATTGTTGGCCATTGAGTGAAGATGTGCTGTAAGAATTAAGAAATGAGACAGACACAAGAGAGAAAAAGCTTGGGAATGGGTGGAGAGCTCATACCCTCATGGATCGAGAGCCCCAACTGTCCTTTATAAACAGTATTTATTGCTTTTTAACCAATGATCACAAAAACGAGAACAACAACACTCTTGGGGTAAATGCCTAGCTATCTTAGACTTTTACATATCTGAGGGGCTTAATTCAACACAAGCATCATCTTTGTAAAGGGATTTCACAAGATGAAATTCTTCCAAGGGCGGGACAGAGAGAAGAGATTTAGGGCCTTCACCCAGGACAGCATTGTGTATTGAGAGATCCCGTAAACTCCCCATTCTACTTGTCTCCTTTATCTGTCTAGTTCCCAACAAAAGTGAAGAAGTGAGAATCACAGAGGAGGCAGAGATCCCTCCTTTCTGATTTCCTTTCAGATGCTTCCTTTTGATTTCCTCTCAGAAAGGAAGAGGGGTTTCTGTGGTTGAGTTAGCCTCACATGTGTGAGGTCCTAAGTTCAGTCCTGAGCACTGGACAGGAAAAATGTATTGAATAAGATGTATGAATAGAAGGGAAGGCATGATACCCAAGGGACTGGTGAAATATTGTTTGGGGTTCGTATTTATTCTTTCATTTTGCTCATCAGGTTGGTGTAAAACCAAACCAAGGGTATTTTCACCTTCTGGGCTGAGAGTTTTTTTTTTTTAACTTTATGCTTTCAGAAAGGGAAGATGAATTGGAACACAGTTAGGAGTAATTTTCTCCACAGTCAGTGGTGGTTTCGCTTTTGCTCTACATCCACCCTGGCTGTAGGGAGATTCAGGGGCTGAGGATAAAATGGGCCGTCTGGTGAGCATATCAATAGTAGTGACTTTTGTAATTATAAATAATAATGACTCATTTATAGACAGCTTCTAAATGCCAAACACTTAAATTATTTACCATGGAAGGACACTTAATTATTCAAATATCACTGTTGGGTTGATAATGTTATCTGAATTTTGGAAATGTGAGCATTGAGCCTTAAAGGGATTCATATAAACTCTCATAGGAAACAAAGATAGAATTGAAACCCTGGTCCTTCTGATTTTAGCATCTGTCCATGGTGAAGGACGTGTTTCAGGTTCATGATGCACTTAGTCAACAAAACCCCACAGGTAAAGGTCAACCTCTGGTTTTATTGGTCTGATGTTTAATGTGTTGACTTCAAAGGTGGTGAATGAGACTTGGGCCCACCCAGAGACACGGGTGTTCAACCAGAGGGTATTAGAAGTGCCACATTGATGGAGTGCAGAAACGGTGAGTTTCATGACTTCACAGCAGTGGCCCAAGTCTGACCTCAAGTGAGTTGTGAGTTCACAGATGGTTTTGTGTGTTCAGGTCTGTGGCTTTCCCCCAAGAGGAGAGGGTTTGTATTTGCCCCAGTGAGGAGGGATCTTGCTAGGATGGACAGATTCAAAATATAAAATGGAGGCAGGAAGAAGGGACATTGGAATTCTCCAGCTTATGCTCCCTCTGGACAGGAAGTAAGGGGGAGCCATCTCATTTATGATTCTGTTCCAGCATCTTACACACTGCATAGCAACCTGGGGATGTTGAATGAATTTCAGGTCTTCAGTGACTGAATGTTTGCTGCAAAATGAGTGTAGAAACAATGAGGGGGCACCCACATCACTGCTCTCTTCAGGGAGCGGGTTGGAGGAAGAATGAAGAAGCAATTTTAGCTTTTTGGCATTTTGTGTGTTTTCAAAAGACTAGGAATGATTCTTCGCAGGATACCTACATTGTTGTCTTCTGTGGGTCCAAGGTCCCTTCACCTTATGTGATGGAAATAGATCCTTACAACATCCTGGAGTTAACCTTTATGGTACTTGTCTTATATCAGTGGATGGAGGAATGGAGGGCCATGGGGGTTTCCTGAAGGTCACTTAACCCATAAGGGCTCAGTCTAATGACCCCAAATCCAATGTTTTTTCTAGGACTCCAGAGGTAGTAGTGAGTTGAGCAAGGGATAGTGAGTTTTCTCCAGTTCTTCAACATTTCAACACCATGGTGGCCAACATCTCTCGCTTGCTGATGGTCCAGTTTATTTGCATTAGAAGGGGCATTGTAGAGATAAAGATCTCAGTTTCTCCTCCAAAGAGGCTTTGCTGGTTGGAATAGAACTCCCTCCCCTATGCTGCCCTTGGGTGTGGCCAAATGGGGGAGACTGGGACACCCTAGGAGACTTTATTTGGCAGAGCCTGAGGTTCCCCCTCCTTAAATGTCCACTGCTCCATCATCTAGCCCATCTTAAAGCTCAGTCAGTGCTCCTGATGGCGAGAAAGTTTGTTTGGGGGGTGGAGAGGCTGGAGCCAGGGCACTCATAGTCCCCTTACTCCATCTTCTGTATGTCTGCCGAAGAAGGATTTCATGGAGAGCATGAAATAATTAAAGCAACCATTTAAAATAGAAGATCAAGGACTCAAACACTCAGCTGGGATAAAGCTGTTTGTTTAAAGAGAGAAGAAAGTAGCAGATATATTCCCGAAAATACAAGGAATGGAGTCACTATCTTTGTTTTCCTTCTTTCTAGTTTTGAACTTCCTGACTCTCCTCTTCACTCCCACTCCCCACCCCCAGTGCCTGGGAATTGCTGGGGTCTGAGGCTCACATATTTGGTCACCTTCGTGGGTTTCCATGGTAACCATAAACTGTCATGGTACCAGAAGGGATGACTATCATTGAGCCTGTGTTCTCTCACCAGTCACCAGAGACTGACATATGCCTGATTCTCCTGGTTGTGGCAAAGGGTGTGTGTGACCTTGTAGGGGTGCCATAGAGCTGGGTGGAATTTTTACTTACCGTGCTCTGGCTTTGGAGTGTCTCTGTTGGACATTTGGTTTAAACTCTAGGGACACCCGGTGTCTTCTTTTCCTCCTCCTGTCTTATCTCACACTCATCACCTCACCCATTATCATGAACATCCCATCTACCCAGCTGTGGCAGAGACCTTGGCCAAGGAGGCTGCTTGGGAAGCACCTATGTCTCCCTGTGTTGCTCCTGTTTCTCTTTTCTTTTTATTTCTTCTCTCTGTTTTTGTTTTGGGGCCACACCTGGCCACACCCAGGCTTACCCCTGGGTCTCTCTGGTCAGGGATCATTCCTGGCAGAGCTCAAGGGACTGTATAGGATGCTGGGGATTGAATCAGGTTGGCTGCACGCAAGCACCTTGCCTGCTGGACTATTTCTTGGGACCTTTCCTTATGTTTCTTAAAATAAAATATCAAAACGTGCAAGGCCTGCCTGGGCTGTTAATTGCTCTTCTGGTGTGGCTGGTTCTGCTTTCCTATGGGGAGCCATAGCCTCTCCTTTACCTTTTCTTGGGGACTGCCCAAGAGAAGTGGCCTAGGGGTCACTCCTGCTCTGTTCCCTGGTAGAGGCGTGTTTGAAGGTGAGCTTCCTGCCGAGTGGCCCTGGATATACAGATGAGATTAGTTCATGTCTCCCACCAGTTCTCTCTGAATAGCTCAGAATTTTACTTGTCTCTGCTTTTCTCAGCAGACTCTGAACACCAGAGTGATTTGAGCCCCAAAGCCCATCTTGCTGGAATGTTCCTGGTAGATTGGGCTGTCTACCCCCTGTCTGAGAGGAGTAACTGCTGACTTGGGGTGTAAGGAAGGCTTGTGTGAATTTCCTCCTGGCTCTGGAGATTCTGCAGAAATCTCAGTTTATTCCCATCTTGCTCTTTCACAGTCCCTCATACCTTGAGTCTCAGGGGACCCAGCACCAGGAGGAAATGCACATAGGGCTAAGACTTTCACAGCTGGGAGTTCCTTGCAGAACAAAATGCTGCATATTTGTTGATTGATGCTCAAAAGTTGCTGATGACATGGGAAGCAAAGTCTTTGGGTGGGATGTGAGTGGAGAGACCCACGCCAGCTTAGATGCCATATTTGTTTTCTCACTGTAGTTGGGGGGTTGGGAAGACATGGCTAAGGCCACTCTTCTTTCTCGGCATCTGCCGATCCCTGAGGCCTGTGGAGGACTGCGCTGGAGTTCGGCCATGTTCCCAAGACTGTGTTCTGGGCCGGGTGACAGCACCAGGAAGTTAGTTAGTAGATACAGTACAGTGACAATAGAAAGTTGTTTAGGAAAGTTGCATTAGTGCTTAAAGCATGATGGACCCAGAGCAGCAAGGCCAAGAAACGAAGCTCTTTAGCTGTTCTTAACCCTTTGCCCTGATTTCTAGACTCGACTTCTTTGACACACACCTGCTTAAAGGTTTGTCCCGCCTCTCTTGCATAGTTGATTTTTCCCCAGTGCCTAAAGCAGAAGGTGCATAGTGAGTGATTCCTACATGGAGAACAGTTGTTTCTTTTTCACTGAAAAGAGGGTCTTGAGTAAAGACCTTGGCCCCACATCACTGCTTCTCCATATTGGGTTCACTTCAGCTTCAAGTTGACACCCTCTCAGCTTCAGGCATCTCTGGGGCCCCCAGCTGATTGTACTGAGTGCAGCATCAGGCTGAAGACCAGGTCATGATCTGCAGAGATGGGGAGGAGCCCAGGACCGGCTTTCTCCTCACTGGACTCCAGACTGTGCCTGTGCTATTGCTGCAGCACTGGCTCCCCTGGGCCATTTACCATGTGCCTTCATCTGAGTCAAACTGCTCTTAAGAGTCTTTAGTAGCCGGTTCACAGCTCCTCAGCCTGTAACAAGGGGTCATGGGGATATGATGGGGCAGAAAACAACTATTTCCCCTTAGTTGTTTTGCCGGCTCTTAGTAGATGTTCAATAGTGCCGGCTATAGTAGATGTTCAATGGTGCCGGCTCTTAGTAGATGTTCAATGGTGCCGGCTCTTAGTAGATGTTCAATGGTGCCGGCTCTTAGTAGATGTTCAATGGTGCCGGCTCTTAGTAGATGTTCAATAGCTCTCCTCATAGTTCACCCTCAAAGTCCATCTTGATGCTGCTAAGTGAGTGTTCGGTTATTTTCATCCACTTCTTGGCACTGGGTCCCAGACCAAGAAACTCCAGAGTTGCTGGGGGCCCATGTTTTGCTAGTCAGTGGCAGGAAATGCACTGTCCATCTCCCTCATCAATTGATTCCCCAGGTACTGGGGTGCCATCTCCTCTTCAAGGGCTGTGGTGCCTGATTTTCTCAAAGAATCCTGTGGCTTTTGAATCCAGCAGCAGAAGGGAAGAACCTTGTTCAGATCCTGATGTTTGTGTGGTCACCTTGCAGTTTCAGGGAGCACCCGGGAACACATGTGCAAATACACTGGTGTGTGGTCCACCGTGCACAGCTCTGTGAGCACCTGTCCAGGGCAGATGCTCACACATGCACATTCCAGCTCTGGGGACCACACAGTTGGAGCTCACGCCTACAAATGCTCGCTTTACAGCTCTGGCAAGCTCCTGGTTCAATTTCAGAGGTATTGGTGGGCAGTTTATAGCTTTGGGAGCACCTGGTTAATGCTCAAGTGGGCTGTGACTGCTCCAGGGAGCACCTGGTTTAATCTAAGAGGCTTACGTGGGAGGTAGATGCATCTGAAGCATCTCCATCAACTTCTCATGTTGAGCGAAATCAACCAGAGGAAGAGGAGCAGACTCAGATTGATCCTTGTAGGGGAACATCAGCTACCGAGTGGCAATGTAAACAAAGAGCGGGAGAACCGGCCTTCAGGAGAAAGCTTGGCACTGGGGCAGGGGTGAGGGGGATAAATTAGGGAAGGGGACACTCACACATGGCGGAGGAGGAAAGTGCCTGCCACAGAGGAAGGAGGGAAACTGGGAATATCGGTGGAAGGTAGTGGGCATTGGTGAAAGGATGGATGTTGGAGCAACATACGCTCAAACTTATAAATCTTTGTAGGTTTGTAATCTATGGTGATTCGATTAAAATAAAGCTCAAATGCTGAGGTAGGCCAGCTCCAGCTACAGGGAGTGCCTGGTGCCAGCTGCAGATTTAGGTGGGCAGCTCTGGGAGCGAAGAGCCCCGGGGCAAATAGAAAGTGACTTTTTTTGTGGTGCTCTCACGTCCCATTCTAGCACAGTCTCTAGAATGACTTGCTGTTTTGCTGCATTCATAAGCTGTTGTTACACATGTTCCTGGCCGGCGTGCTTGCAGTGTTTTGTTGGGGGGTAGTCATGGGGGCTCTCAGATCAGTTGTGGGGCTCTCACGCATGGCTGATGTGTGTGCTGGGGTTTCAGCCCTCGAGTTGTGTTTGCCAACATTCTGGGTATAGTGTTAGCCAGGGCTCACTGTGGTGCTCACACCTGTGGTCTCTAGGGGGTGACAGGGCTCAAGCATCTTTCAGTTGTGGTGTTCACTGGGGAAAAGGGGACTCACTAGAGAGTGCCGTTTATTTCAGTTGTGGTGCTCTTATACACACTGGTTTGTGTTATGCCCGCAAGTCACTTGTGTGTGCCAGGGACCTCAGAGAGCAGAGCTGCTGGGTCCAGACAGCAGAGCTACGTGGAGACACCCTGGCGCTCCTCCTCATGACCCCTGGCTTTTGAAGCAGACGCTTTCTGGCCACAATCCCCCAGCCTCCTTCAGCCTCCTTTCAGCACTATTTCTGTGGGTCAAATGTGCTCTCTAGGAATCATTTCACCACGTTCAATGTTTAAACAAATATTTTTTGATGTGACTCTTTTACCATTCTTCCTCAGTGGATCAATTCAAATTAAACTACATTTATTTTTTTCCAAGAAAAACACTATGATTCCAGTTGCAATGGAATGAACATGATGCAGAGAAAGAGAAATGCTCTTTATGAGCCTTCCGAAATCAGAACGTTAGCTCTTTTGCTGCTAAGCACTGTGTCCTCGATCCCACGTCCTTTGCTCCTGGCCTCAGAGAGGGAAGCTCCACCACACTTTTGGTGATAGAGCTGCTTAGCTCAGCTCTGGGTGGAGGAGTGCTCCCAGGCTCTGCTGTCATCTCTCCTGTGCTTTCTAGAACGTTCTAGTTCTATCTCTATATGTTCCTGCCAAATCCTAATAAGAGTGTAGCTGACAGGCGGCTACTTTGACAGCTTTGTTGATGTCGCTAGTGCTAGTAGCTGCCTAGGCCACTTCTAGACATTCTGGGGCGGGAGGGGGCATTGCTGTGTTGGGGAACAAACTTGGGGCCTTACACAGCAGGGCATATACTCTACCACTGAAGTCACATCCCAGCTCAGCCCTCGAGACTTTCTCCTCTCCTTCTCCTCTTCTTCTCTTTCTCCTTCTTTGTCGTCTTCTTCTTCTTCTTCTTCTTCTTCTTCTTCTTCTTCTTCTTCTTCTTCTTCTTCTTCTTCTTCTTCTTCTTCTTCTTCTTCTTCTTCTTCTTCTTCTTCTTCTTCTTCTTCTTCTTCTTCTTCTTCTTCTTCTTCTTCTTCTTCTTCTTCTTCTTCTTCTTCTTCTTCTTCTTCTTCTTCTTCTTCTTCTTCTTCTTCTTCTTCTTCTTCTTCTTCTTCTTCTTCTTCTTCTTCTTCTTCTTCTTCTTCTTCTTCTTCTTCTTCTTCTTCTTCTTCTTCTTCTTCTTCTTCTTCTTCCTCCTCCTCCTCCATCTTCTCGTCTTCATCATATTCAGAGGTGTTCATGATCATCATCTTCTTTCTGCTTTTTTTCCTTATTCCTTCCATTTTTCTTCTTTTTTTATTGAATCACAGATATAGAATTACAAAGTTGTTCATGATTGGGTTTCAGTTTAAAATGTTCCAACACCTGTTCCTTCACCAATGTACATTTCCTACTACCAATAACCCCAGTTTCCCCCCTCCCCACCCCCTGCCCAGCCTCTTTCTGAGGCAGGCATCTCTCTCTCAATCTCTCTCTCTTTCTCTCCCCTCCCTTCCCTTTTGGGCATTATGTATGGTTTGCAATACAGATACTGAAAGGTTATCATTATATCCCTTTATCTATTTTCAAAACTCAGGTCTCCAGAGCAATCATTTTTAACTATTATTGCCACACTGGTCCCTTCTCTCCCTTCTCTATCCTAACAGCCCTTTTCCCTCCACATACTTATAACCAGCTTCCAACCATTGACAAATCTTCCTGGCCCCCATTTTTTCCTGTCCTTGGATATTAGTCTCATACTTTTTTTATATCCCACAAACGAGTGTAGTGATTTTATATCCATCCCTCTCCTTCTGACTCATTTCACTCTTTTGGTTTTTGGACCACATCCAGCTGTTCTCAGGGATCATTCCTGACAGTGCTGGGTAAACACATGTGTTGATCGGGATTCAACCTGTATCTAACACATGCAACACAGGTGCCCTAGCCCCTGCACTGTCTGTACATCACCTCTGGAGATCTTTTAATTCTCAGTGGTTGAAGCCACATATATCCAAATGGGGCTTGGAAAAGTCTCAGGACACTGCTGCCACTTGAGGTTGACACTGTCCTTTGTTTGCTGTGTCCCAGTGACAGCAGCATCTTAGATGAGGCAGGTCCTACCAGCCTAGTGGACTCTATGCCTTGATGTTGGTATGGACCATTACTGCATTTCTGGAACTTCCAAGCATGGGAGCTGGGAGGAGACGAAGCACACAGCTGTGCAGTGCAACCCAGCCCTCAGACATGCTCTCACATGTCTGCACCTTCAGAAACTCTGATTTCCTGTGCTTGCATGATCAGGAGAATGGCCCAGGAGGGAGCCTAAGGCCCCATCCTCAAATGCCTTCTGGAGTTGGTTCCTCTCAACCTTGCTTCCATGAGATATTATGTATTTGCGGGAGTTGGGGGGCAGACAATGATGCTGCCATACCCAGTGCTGTTCAGAGCTTCAACCTGCCTCTGCACTCAGGGGTCATTCCAGGTGGGCTCCAACTTCTATGAGATTTTTTTAAAAATACAAGATGGAGGCCAGAGTGGTTATACAATGGAGAGGGTGTTTGTCTTATATATGGCCAACCCCAGTTTGATCCCCAGTGTCAGGGAGCCACTGGGGTCCCCAGCAGTATCAGGACAGAAGTTCTCTTCTACCTCCGAGGCCTCCGGGGAACAGATGAAAACTCACAAGTTCGGGTGCAGTTCCAAAAAAGGCTTTTAATAATACAAAAGCTCTACCACCGCAATCCAATATAATGAAAGAACTCTAGCTCTGGTCAAAACTTAGACCATACATGAGAGCCCAAGTCTCCCATCCAAGAGAGGAGACCTACCAAAAAAAGTGGGGGTGAGTGCCTCAAGTCAGTCCCCTTATATACACCAAAGTGATCCTAACTGTTGACAGGGAGGGTCCTGTCAACAAAGAACTCTAAACAGCTTCTAGATAGTAGAAGAGTGTACTTCTGGTGGTGCCGCACCCTATTACAAATATAAACTAAGGTTCACACCAAGGACAGCCGTGAGCTCTTCAGTGACATCCCATCGCTTACCCCATATCCCTAGGGTTTATTTACCTCCTGCCTTTGGTTTGTATCTGTCTGGCCCTTCTGTAACTGCTTGACACGTCCGTAGAAGGCAGTGCCCAGCACCTGACCCCCACCTGCAGTGAAGAGCTTGCAGCCCCACATAGTATGTGCTTAACAAACCCTGATTATCCATTATGTCCCATGAAATTGCCACCACTTCCTCTGACAGCAGAAATGCATTTCACTGAGTTGCTGTGCAAAAGCAATTTGAGGGTTTTACTCCCATATTCCAGCATTTCAGCCCTTATCCCATTTAGAAATTCCCTACTAAATGGGAATTTCCCCCTGAAATGTGGAATTCTGAGTAGCCATTGCCATGGAAGGATTGATTAAAAGTGTTCAAGTCAGAAAAGCCAAATCTATGAATAACCTCCACATCAGCTGTGCTGTCTCCTGGGCAAAACAAAGTCTCCCATTGGGAAGCTAATTTGGGGTTATTCCACCAGATGTCCCAAATGCCCTCTTGTGTTGAGGATTACGTTACTGGGCACACCCTTTTTTACCTCCCTCTCCCAATCAGGAGTTCTGAAAGCTTTCTACTCACTTGCCCACAGATATGTAACCACATACCCTCTTTCTGGTATTACAACTCAGACGTAGAGCAGCAGCTTGAGAAACAAACTCCAGGGGCCCAAGCAGTAGTACAGCAGGGAAGGTGCCAGCTTACATGTGGCCAGCCCAGCTTCAATCCTCAGCACTGCATAGCCTCAAACCCTGCCAAGAGTAATCCTTGAGCGCAGAACAGGAGGAAGTTGAGAAAAGGCAAGTATGGCCTCAAAGCAAAAAAATCCCAAACCCAACAACAATAACAAAAAATCTTTGAACGCTTAGGGACCTGGGGTATAATGAGTGAGAAATTGAGACATTTGGGGGAGTACTCTAAGGAAAAAATAAGTCAGACTTAATTATTAATGATATTTTAATAATTTAAAATTATTTAATGTAATTCCCAACAATTGTATTAATTGTTAGAAATAATAAGAGACTGAAATTCCCCTAAATAAAAACCCAAACAAACAGCATTCTAAAAATTCTAGAGCATTGATTTTGCAGCAGTTCCAACTGCTTGACCCCTTCATTGTTATGAAGATGGTAAATTTTGTTTTCCTTTCCTTATTTGCTTGTCTTCTTATTTGCATACAAGCACGTTTCTGGAAGTTTCCTGAACCCAGGACTGTCCCAGGAGCAGAGAGGTTCCCCTGAAGCCTGTCCAATTATAATGCCTCTCTTTAAGAGAACACAGATTCGAAACTGCGTTAGCATAAGTCAAGATGCACCTGGGCTGGTGTTTTTGTGAATATATGCAATGCAATAACCTGATGACTTGCATTGAAACAGAACGTGAGATGGTTTAACAGTACCTTGGGGGTGCTCTACTTTCCCCACTGCTTCAGATGAGAGGGATTTGCTGTTTGAAACAGGTTCTCTTTAGTTGCTATGGTGGAAGGGTAGCCAGCCCTCACCTCCAGCTTCCGGAAGTGGAGCTTGTGGTTGGTTTCACTGCACTCTTTATTAGTACCTAGAAGCACGAGAAAGAATTTCTTTGCCCATGATTTGTGTAGCTTACGCATGTCTCATGCTAGGCAGAAACAAGACTCTAGGCTTTTCTCTGATTCTGTTACCAGCTTCCGCTAGACTGTGAGAGAGTGCAGAGAAAGCACTTCCGCACGCGTTTATTAATTGGACTGAGTCCCTCGTCACTCAGTCAGATTTGGAGCAGGTCTCAGACTTGGGGACATCTGTGGAAACAGCTCAGAGAATAATTCTCTGTGAGAGGCCAGAGATGTATCCTTGTAAATGTGTTGATGCAAAGTTGCCCGTTCACCACAGCTGTGTCCTTCAATTCATGTTTTATTTTATGTTTGTTTACAAGTAAATGTTTATGTGTCTTAAGGCTACAGTGCAAGCAGACTAACTCATAATCAAGCTCCCAACCTTTCCACCATAGTATACTGGACCTTTCCCTTCAACTTCCTGGCTCCCTTAAGCAACCCCATCCAGCATCAATCTCAGGGTTTGTTTTTATTGGATCAGGTCTGGTCCCTTGTTTTGTTTCTTTTTACACCATGTATGAATGAGATCATCTGATACTTGTCTTTATCCTTTAGCACTTTGGGATTGAAGCAGGTGGGTTACGCCCAGTTGTGCTCGGGGTTTGCTCTTGAATCTGTGTTCAGGAATCACTCTTGGCAGAGATATATGGTGCCAGAGATCAAACTGGGACTGACTGGGTACAAGTCACTGATGTATAGTGCAAATACTCTCTGCCATGTAGTAGGGTATATTTTGACTTCAGCAATAATTTCTTTCACTGTTCATATGTTTTTAGGCTTGATGCAATCCCATTTATTTTTGCTTTTGTTTTCATTGACGGTGGAATTGAATCACTAAAGACACCTCTGAAGTCAGTATTATGGAATATTTCCCCCTCTGTTTTCTTTGGTGTATTTTATTGGTTAAATCCATTTTGAGTTAGTCTTTGTGCCTGATACTAAAATTAGTTTCATTCTTTTGCATGTGGTCAAACAGTTTTCACAGAGCTATTTGTTTCCCTATTTGTTTTAGAGACTTTCTTTTCTCCAGGTTATGGGCTTGCTCCTTTGCCATAAATTTACTGTCTTAAATATATGAGGGGTTATCTCTGGGCTCTCAATTCTATTCCATTTGTCTTATATCTTCTTTTATTCCAATGCCACACTGTTTAGATTGTTATAGCTTTATGGTAGTTAAAAGTTGGGGCCCATGATGCCTCTCATCCTCTTTGTAATTAGAATTGTTTTGATATTTGAGGATTTTGTAGTCATATACAGATTTAAGTAGTATTTGTTTTTTTGTCTTTGAAAAACACCATTGGAATTTTGATGGGGATTATACTGAATCTGTATAATACTTTGATCACTTTAAGTGTTGATCTTCAAATCCATGAGCATGGATTTTTTTTTACTTCCTGTGTTGGATTCACTGAGATTTAAGAGACAGCAATGGGAGGAGGTCATTTATAGAGAGCAGAGTGTGTCTGCGCACAAACAAGCTGCCTCAGGTATAGCTAATGTGTCAAATAAAGAGGAATTATAGTCAGAGCTGCCTAGATGTAGATAAGAAGGAAGCAGCTGGGAAAAGTCTTTGGGTGCTAGCTAATCTTTGGGACCTAAATGTGATTCATCAGAACTTGACATTACTGAGGGACAGTAGGATAAAATGAATACCTATTGAGCATCTGCAGTGTCATGATGCTGAGCATTCACACTTCATACCGAAGTATAGGAGAGCCTCTTAATAGTATTGCAATATTTTGAAGGCTAAGATAAGAGTAGAAGACACTGGCTTTGCAGATAATCAACAAGAAATAGGAGAA
The DNA here is from genome assembly GCA_021461705.1 of Cryptotis parvus. Taxonomy (NCBI): domain Eukaryota; kingdom Metazoa; phylum Chordata; class Mammalia; order Eulipotyphla; family Soricidae; genus Cryptotis; species Cryptotis parvus. The sequence continues at coordinate 23,494 of JAJIBD010023498.1, forward strand.
GGCTGAATGTAAACATCCCTTGCATAGATTTGAGAAATTCAGGAACTAGCTAAGAAATTTGATTTGACTTGCATCTTACAGGGATCAGCAGTAGGAAATCTCTGCCAGGAAGCAAATACAACCTCAGACTTCTGGAGGAAAGGGTTTGTGCCCAGGGCTGGAGGGCCAAAGAACTTTGGCACTCTGCCCAGCTAAGCTCATCTGGTGCATGGCACATAGCTCTAGGCTTGACATTCTAAAAGGCACATGGAAAGATTGCAGTGCATGGCAAGTGAAAGTTCTAGGAAATCACATCAGAAGAGGAACATGTATTCCTCAGCAAATATTTATTGATTTTCTATGAGGGAACTGACCTTATGGAGATTGGGATGAAAACTTGCCATTGGGGATTCAGGAAGAAAACTTGCCATTTTGGAAAAAGTCAAAGGAGGTCAAGTTTGCACAGAGAGGAAAGACTAAGAGTAAAATTGTATAGAAGGAAATTCTAAAAAGAAGACATAAAGGTCAAAGAGCGGAAATTAGAGGCATTAGAACTGGGTCCCTAAGAAGGATCCCCTTCCTAGCCATTGACCAGATGCATGGTTTTGCTTAATACACTATACAGTTTCCTATAGCAGCCTTGTGATGAGAGTCACATGAAATGAAGCCAGAGCAAATGAAGCCGCTCTTAAGCCGAGAGCATCTTAGCAAGGAAGGAGCTGAGGGACAGGGTTTGAAACATGGAAGCTCCATGTAGAAGGGCTCTTGCCTTGGGTTGACCAGAGAACCTCCCTTCAAGGTGAGTGACTCAGAAACTCAGGAGCTGCTCTGTGAGGCCCTGAGTGAAAGCAGAATGGGAAACATTAAGTAGCAGTAGGAGGGGGGAGGATGTGCCAGTGGTGGCGTTAATAAACTTTTCATTTCTCTATTTCAGAGTTATTCCTTTCAGGGAGTTTTTGTTTGACTTTGTTGCAAGATGCTTTTTCTTTCATGATAGGATATTAATAAGCTGTACCAGAGTTATAAAACAATACAATAGCCAAAGGACAGGTCGGGTCTGTTTTTATGGAATGATTTCACAGGGGTACAGATTTGGGAAACTCTGTCCAGTTCTCTCTCTGAATTGAAGACTGTCATTGATGTCTTGGATCATCCATATTAAGCGCCTGATTCACAGTCAGCACAGTAAATGCTTAGAAGGGAGAGAGGGCTTGTTGCAGCTTAAGCAGGAAAGGATGTTTACTGACAAGCACAAGGTCTCCTGGACTGGATTAGAAGCCTGCTGGGAAGGAGGATGATCAGGAACCCGTGGGAAGATGGGAGGCCTCAGGTGGTGCATTGAGAAGCAGGGGTGCAGGTGTTGCTAAGCTACAGCCCGCCCATGAATCCTGAGTCTGACCACAGAGTCATCCAATTGACTGTGGGTCATGGATGAACTCCTGTGAGTCCATGGCAGGGCACATCTCTGAACCTCTCCCTGTGGCCACTCCCTGTGACTGTCCCTGCCAACCTCCATGGACTGAGCGGTTCTTACCTGACTCACTCTGGGCTCCTAGAAGTAAAATCCAAACTGACTCCATTTCCCCTTGAATGACCTTGTACCTTGCACAGGACTCTGGGGAAAGCCCCAGAGGGGCTTGCTCTATGCCAAGGAGTGGCAAAACCCAATGTGGGTGACCTTCATCAGAGCTCACTACCCATGGCAGGGAGGTGATATAGGCTGTCGGCTTGGGGCGGAGAGGCTGGCAATTTCTCGAAAAGTAATAGAAAGCCAAGATGGAATTTAAAGAAGTTACTCTGTCCGTCGCCCTAAAGTAGTCAGAAAATATGAAGGCTGTACCCACTTTGTGGACCTAGGAACTGAGGCCGATAAGACTGTAATTGCACCAGCACTGGCCCAGGAAAGGCTGGACCCCTCCAGAGTGGAGAAGCTCCAGCAGGAACAAAGGGCTGTGAGAAGAACACGAAGGTGAACCCTCTCAAGTTCAAAGCTCTTGCCAACACCCTAGACCCGTCCCCCTTTAATTCTGATCTTTGGGCATGAGTTGCTCTTTCAGATTGTTACTGTGGCCTTTGGGTGGGGAGAGAAGGAGAAAGGGAATTCCCCAAGCAGAGATTTAAAGCTATTCCAAGAATAAGGAAAAGGGGACCAGGTGGACAATAAATGTCTGTGACGCGTGCTTAGGTAAGTTTTCTGTGGGACCACATCCTGCAGAAAATTGTGGGCTCCCTGAGTCTGGACTGGTCAAGCATTTTTTTACTTTTTCACTCATGGATTGAGAGACACAACCTGGTTCTGTTGATACCAGCAGTTTGAAATCTGGCAGTGTCTAGGCACCATTCAGAAAACTCCATTTCCTGGGGCAGTTTTGGGGGCACACTGTTGCTTTCCAGAAACCCTGCATTTTATTCTCCTGTTTCTTATCTAGCACAGACTGATTCCACTATGTGGGGTGGGCCTGGAATAGCTCAGATCCTTGAGTCTCCGGGCCAACACATATGGGTGGCCGACTATGCTGGGAAGAAGCTTCTGGAAGGTGGGGTGGAGTCTTTCTGTTGCCTGGCATTCTTGACTTTGCTTCAGGCTCGTAATATCTCGCACAGCAGTAATTACATGCACAGAGCCAACAGTTTCAGGGGAGGGAGGTACAAGTGCCTTGGCATGGAGAAGCGAAGTTCTTTGATGAGGGAGCCCCCATTTCCTCCTTCTTCATCCTCTCCTGGGGAAGGATATTGTGGTTTGTCAAGATTCTGTGAAAGGCCTTTTCTTCCCTTTCTCCCTCTCTCTCTTTTAGTGGGGATTCAAGGCGCCCTGTTACTGCGGGAGCCTGTGATAACTCCAGCTATTAGTATTACTTTATTTTAAGTCTCAGTTTTAAAATAGCTGCAGGGCTGCACCTGGAATAAAAATGAATTAAAAAGAAAATCACTGAGTGGAATTTAAATTGCGCCTCAGGGGTAGGCTGCTGCTTTTGGTGCCATCACTTAGTCCCACAAGATTTTCCTCCCCTTCCTGAAAGCTTCCCAGAATGCCAGGCATGTGATGAACACGATGTAGGGATTTTGCCATATTTTCTTCTTTGAGGTTTAAAAATAAGTGCTTTGAAGGATTGTTTTTCTGTTTCTGCAATCATTGCTCAAACAGAACAGCATGCAACCATTATGTTCTCTTACCTGAAAGAGAAACACGTACCAGGACATCACCTGCCCTCAAGGAACTTGCAGCCTAATGCCAAGGCCAAGTGCAGACACACCCAGAGCAAGAGGGTTCCTATGTGCTTATGGGTCCCATAAGCCACCTCTTCCATTAGGAGGCAAGATGTAGCTTCTGGGGTCTTGGAAGAGTAAACTTCCAGCAGAAGGAACAACATGTGAGTGAGGATAGGGCTGACATGGTACAGAGGCAAAGAAAATATGGGGAGGCCTGCAGGAGTCCTGGAAGGGCCAGACTTAGAGGTATCGCCATGGAGGCCAGAGTGATAGTACAGTGGGTATGGTGCTTGCCTCACATCCAGCCTACCAGGTTCAATCCCGGCACCCCATATGGTCTCCGGAGCCCACCAGGAATGATCCCTCAGTGCAGAGCCAGGAGTAAGCTCTGAGCACTGCCGGGTATGACACTAAAGCAAACCAACCAACCAACCAAAAAAGAGGAATCTTTATGCAATTCTCTGGGTAGGATTGTGAAGGGGAAAACAAGAATGAAGGAAGGACACACTTGGACTTGCTTTTTTTTTCTTTTTGGGTCACACCCGCGATGCTCAGGGGTTACTCCTGGCTCTGTACTCAGGAATTACTCCTGGCGGTGTTCGGGGACCATATGGGATGTGGAGGATTGAACCCGTGCCGGCACACACCGGCCGAGTGCAAGGCAAACGCCCTACCCACTGGGCTATCGCCTCCGGCCCCTAGGGACTTGCTTTTTGAATGACCATTTTGCCAGTGGATAGTCTTTGAAGGTGTGTGGAATTGACCTTGGAGGCCAATAGGTTTGTTAGGAAGCTGTGGGTGACTGGTCTGGGTGAGCCATGCTACAGGTTTGAGCCAGGCTAGAGGATCGGGAGGAAGCATGAGAGAAAGAAGGCACAGTGGAACAAGAGTTTTTCTCTCCAAAATTGGAGTGGCCAGAGAAATAGAAGGAAACAGAGAGGAGAAAATGAAAGATGGGGACGCTGGGAAACCTAGGACATCCTTGGGCATGACAATTCTTTTATGTGGGAAGAGGGTATTCCAAGCAGTGCTCAGGCCATTCTCATGCAACCTTGCTGTCCTCAGCAGTAGTGGGGACCATCGGGCAGTGCTGGGGGTGGGGCGGTCATGTGGTGCCACCAATCAAATCTGTGCTCTCAAGCATGCCAGCCCTTTGACTTACCTCCCCAATATCAGCTTTGGCAATTTTGAGGTCTCTGTAAGCCTGGTCACAAGGAGAACAGTCTTAAATCATCAACTTGGGGAGAGGAGATAGATGGAGGGAGAGAAACAGATCATAATGAAAAAATGATGGAAGGGAAGAAGCTAAGATGACATTTGATTATTGAAGGAGCATTCAAGAACTCAGCCTATCATCAGTGGAATTCTCTCTCTTTCTCACCCCTATTATTTTCTCTCTTTTTTAAAAAATTTTTCAGAGTGTGTGGGGGTTGGGCCACTCCTGGTGATGCTCAGGTGTTACTCCTGACTCTGTGCTAAAGATTTACTCCTGGACATTCTTAGGGCACTATATGGGATCCTGCGGATCAACCCTGTTTGACATGAGCAAGGCAAGTGCTCTACCTGTTGTACTATCTCCCCAGATCCCCCTCCTTCATATTTTTGAGGGTTTAGCACAGAGTTCCTGATAGATCTGGAATATGGGAGAATAATTGGGTCATTCGCTAATTATCATTCTATTTACAATTCGGTTATAGAGTCCAAATGGTAGTAGACAACACCAATTTAAGCCTTATGAGATACAAAGGACTGACGTAGCATGACTCCCTGGAGAGAATTGCTAGTGAAACTCAAACATACTCATGGATGTAAATTCAAGCCCTTTTAGGACTGTAATCAAGGTACAGCCAATTAAAGCAGTGAGCACTCGAAAATGTAGGCATGGTAGACAGCAGATAATCTGAAAGCATTCTCACTGTTTGTTCTTTCTCCTGGGGAGAAAGGAGAAAGGAAATAATCATGGCGAACTCTAATAATAGTTTTAATTTATGGAATGCTTAGACAGTACCAGACATGATGCTAAGTTTAGTTCATGAACTATCTCATTTAAACCAGTTTAAGCTGGCTTCCAACAATTGATGAGGGAGGGATTTTTATCATTTCCCTCATGGACATGGAGAAGCTGGGAGGCTCAATGGTTACTGCTGATTGCGTGGACATCATAATCCCTGTGTGTGGACCAACCCAGCTGGCCATGGGAGAGGCTCCATTCTCTTCTTTTCCTAATCTGCAAGCCAGCAGCAAGTGAAGATGAGCTCAGAATACCTCTAAATACTCTAACCCATTTCTGTCTGAGGTCGCCCTCCCCCACTCCCCCAGCATTCAGTAAAGGTGCCGAAGGTCAGCCTCACCAATTGAAGGAGAGTTGAGTTTCAGGTGAATTTCAGAGCAGAAGTGTCCATTTCCAGGGTGCTGCCTGCCTGGGCCTGTGACATGCATCCTCTAGAGAGATGCAGGAGTTCCAGCTCCAGACTCCCTCTCCTGTCTCCTGCAGCTCTCTCCTGGGCAGACTCGGACCTACTAGTGATTGTTCATCTGTCTAGATTTTTTCTTTTTTTGCACCATATGCTTTAAAAAAATTGGGGCCACATATGCTTTGCTCAAGGGTTACTCCTGGCTCTGCACTCAAGGATCAATCTTGGTGTGTTGGATGACAGATTTAGCTAATCTGGGAGCTTTGTTGTTTTGCCTACTCACAGCTTAATCTATTTAAGCCAAGGTTCATTCTAATGAGATCTCTCTTCTATGTAAACACTGCTAGAGCGTGTGGCACTTATAGAAGTTACCTTAACTGAGTAACTTCTGACTTATACATCTACTAAGACTTCTATGTTTTCTAGATTGGGCACAGATCCTCTTTATACCCACTGCACCCAGAGTGGGACAGTTAGAATTTACCAGGAGACTCCCACCCTGGCTATGTTGAGACTATAGGAAGGCTATAGGAAGGATCATACTAGTTTGCTCTCAAGCAGGCGAGTGTGACCCTTTCAGTGTACGGAGAACAAGATACTCAGAGTCACCCTGGTGCAGATAATAAATAAGAAGGACCTTGTGGGTACCATCTAGATTACATGAAGCTAATGAAATTAAGATGTATTACTTTATATCAGCCCTCTCTCTCCAGTGTTTTACATAAGAGATAATCTCAGGATTAGTCCTTGTAATCTTTGTTTATACCTGCAATAGGGTGTGGCACCGCCCTTCTACACTCTGTTTAGAGTTCTTTGTTGACATGACCCTCCCTGTTGGATTACTTTGGTATATATAAGGGGACCGGCTTTTGGCTCCTCGACTTTTTGCTCCTCGGCTTTTGGCCTTTTCAACTTTGGCCTTTTACTCCTTCTTTTGGGTAGGACTCCTCTTGGGTGAGATCCTCTCTCTTTGGTGGGAGATTCAGGCTCTTTTGTATGGTCTAAGTTCGGACCAGAGCTAGAGTTCGTTCATTATATTGGAGTGCTGTGGAAGAGCTTTTGTACTATTAAAAGCCTTTTTTGGAACTGCACCGGACTCGTGAGTTTTCATCTGTTCCCCTGGCGTCCTCAGAGGTAGAAGAGAACTTCTGTCCTGACACTGTCGGGGATACCGGCGGCATCCCCGACACTGGTGGACTTAGGCTATCCTGTGTGGTACCAGGGATTGAACCCAGGTTGGCCATGTGCAAGGAACGTGCCCTACCTACTGTGTTGTCATTCTGGTCCCTCATACTTTTTAATTAAAGATATTTTATCTTAATCTGTCACTGTTGGCACATCTTTGTTCTGTTGTCCTTTTTTGGTGCTGGGGATGAAACTAAGAATGTACACATGCACGGCAGGTGCTCAACACCTGAGCCACATCCCAGGCTCTAGCTGACATGTCTCATAACACATTGGAGCATTATGCATGTCTGAAGCATTGGTTGAACCCTCTCACGTCCTCCCCAGGTTGCACCCACATGCACTCTTTACCATTCTGTTTCTTTGTGCACACGTTTTTACAGGTGTCTCTGAGGTGAGAGATTGCTTGGTGCTTGACTCATTGTGTTTTTTAAAACTTTATTTAAATACTGTGATTTACAAAGTTGTTTCAAGTATTCAATATTATAACACCAGTCCCACCACCAATATGCCCTTATAACAACCAAAAACCTAGTTTCCCACCCACCGCCTAAGCCTGCTCCCCAGGCAGGCAATGATTAATCTATTTTATATTACTTACTGTAATGTAGACTCGCAGACATGGGGCAGAGCTGCTACTGGCTCTCCCCATGACCAGCCGCTCACGAGGCGCCTGGGAGGGATGGTGGGTTCTAGCCCTGGCCCACCACCCCAGCAGAGTCTCGCAACAAGCCAGACGACCCCCCCACTCCATGAGGGCCTCCATTTTCCACATCCAGACTTCTCTCTTGTCAGACCTCCACCCAGCAGACCAGCCTATCAGCGCCCGGCTCGTGCGCGCTTGCGGCCGAAGTGGTTCATCAATAAATGCTATACTTAGAGATGGCTAGAAGAATATGCTACCTGCACGGCAGAGCCTGGCAAGCTACCCATGTTGTATTTGATATATATGCCAAATACCAGTAACAATTATAGACCTCATTCCGGAATGGATTGAGGCTCTTTATGTTCCTGGAGCAAGCAGGTGCCCTTGGGCTCTACTAGCATGAGACAGGACATATGGAGATGTTACTGGGGCCCACTCGAGCAAATCGATGATGAACGGGAAGACAGTGATATTACTTACTGCAGCACATATCTCATCATTTGGTGCTTTATTTTATTTTTTTAATTTTTTAATTTTTTAATTTTTTTTTTTTGCTTTTTGGGTCACACCTGGCGATGCTCAGAAGTTATTCCGGGCTCTGCACTCAGGAACTGCTCCTGGCGGTGCTCGGGGGACCATATGGGATACCGGGGATCGAACCTGGGCTGGCATGGGCCGGCCACATGCAAGGCAAACACCCTACCCGCCGGTCTATCGCTCTGGCCCCCTCATTTGGTGCTTTAAATGTAAGAAAATATTTTCCCCCTGAGATGAGAGCAGTTTTGTTTTTAGAAAATTCCTAGTTCTAGATCCTTTAAGTGTGCAGGGAAATAACCAAGAACCATCCCAAGCTGGTGAGCTAAGAGTGAGCTGATGCTAGGGTGTGATTGTGGAAAGAGGCAGTGGTTGATCTGGAATAGAGAACACGGATACAGCAGAAGGAAATTTTTTGATTTGCGTATAGCTTCATTCAGCTGAAACTGTACGAGAATGACTTGCCTTGTGGCTGCCACTGTTACACCTAGACATGGCACCCTGCAGAGTTCCTGTGCTGGATGGTCCCATTGAGTCCGGCACCCTGCAGAGTTCCCGGGATGGATGGTCCCATTGAGTCTTCACTACAAATTCACACCAGAGGTGAAGGTTCTTTTGACTGATAAAGTTCAGCTCTCTGTCGTCATCAAGACTTGGGATTTTGAAGTTGAGCTTGTCTCCAGTGCTTAGAATTGTTCAGTTTCTTAATATGCCTGCATATATTTTTTCACTACTCAATCTAAACCTTCCTAAATGTCACCAATTTCATTGTTTCTACATGATCCAAATTTGTCCCTTTAAAAATCCATGAGCAGATACCATTATGGAACCTGGTTTAGGAATACATTTTTATCCTCTCCAAGACTCTCTGAAAACATTGACGTTGTCTCAGGCCAACAGTTACTTAACTTATCTCAGGCTTCTTGCTAATGTAACTGCTTAATAAAGGAATCTCTGTCTGCTGATGACCTTAGCTGCTCATCTCTAGCCCTTTTCTGATCCTTGTATATTTGTACCAAGATCTGAAAGTGAGAGCAACATTTGTCATAGAATGCCTTGGTTTTTCTAAAAGTACCTTAGGATAGAATGATGAGATTGTTTAACAATGGAATTGCCACCCCCTTTCATTGTGTGTTTGAACAATTCTAGTAAAAAGGAGAAGTCGGATGGACCATCATTCAGCTAGAGGACCTGTACTTCCAGCATTATCTCAAGGATGTCAAGGGTGATTAGAAACTGGAATCAAGGCTCCTGGATATTTGACTCAACATCAGATCTAGATGGGAGCCTATTGGTTAGATGTAGTTTAGGGAGCAAAACCTGAGATCAACCAAAGAGAATGGATCACAATAGAGACAAGGATTATAGGTCCTAGATATTGAGGGAACTGGCTGTGAGATTAAAGATCAAGTTTTGTAACTTCTAGGAACATGTGAAATCTGTTTCTATAAGGATGGTATGGTCACTTAGAAGAGCCATCTGAAAAGGATCATTGATGTAACTGGGTTGACCTTAGTACAATAGTGTCTGAAGGCCTGGATCAGCACTGGCTTCTCAAGCTGCTTCCCAACCATACCTAATACTCTGGTCTGCCTGACCTTGGGGAGAATCCTGATTATAGTAGTCCCCTTGAAGAAGCAGATCCTGAGTCTTCCCAAAGTAGCACTTTGTGCAGCATCAAGGGTGCATGGTCCTGAGCTGCCATTCAGAAGTATGTGGAAAGTTTCTCAAAATTTGTCTTCTAATGGAAATTATCACAAACGTGTGGGAGTCAGAGACTAGGTAAGACAGAAAATGGAACAGTGTGCTAACAATTGTCGAAAAGTACTAATATCAACCTAGAACTGAGCATTAAATACAGGCAAAAGATACACATAACAACCTTTTAATGTATGTACTGTAATCCACAATCTGGAAGGGAGGGAAAAGAGAAAGAGATAGAGAGAAAGGGAAAGAAATAAAGAACCTGCCATGGAGGCGGGCTGGGGGAGGGAATCGGGGGTATTGGTGGTGGGAGATGGGCACTGGTGGAGGGATGGGTGCTGGAACACTGTATGGCCAAAACCCAAATATGAACATCTTTGTAATTGTGTATCTCACAGTGGTATAATAAAATACTTAAAAAAAAAAGACTTGTCTTTTATGTTTGTAGCTTGTCCTAGAATTAATCTGCACTAAATGTTGCTCAGAGTAATCAGACCAACATTTAGTGATTGACATTGCCTAAACAGTATGGCAACTTTTGCTTCCACAAAATTTACTCTAAATGAATGATAAATGATCATGAATCATAAGAGGGTTTTTTTTTGGTAGTGGTGGAGAAGGTTGTGTATTTAATCTAACTGCAAGAAAGTCCTTGAAATCTTTTTGTGTACAGTTACAGGAGTTTCAGGAGAAGTTTCTTTTGGTCTAGCCTGGGAAATAATTATGCTTCTTTCTTTATTTCATTGAACTGTCATAATAATTCTTGGAGGTAGATAAAGTTAAATTACTTTGATAACTGAACAGACAAAACCCTCCAGCTAACAGATTTTGCCAAACAACAAATTGTAAGTGGTAGAAGCATGGCAAACTCGAATTCTTTTTACTCTTGAATTCTTCACACTCTGAATCATGTTTTTGTGCTGTTTTGGGGTGTGGCTTGTGTGTATGTGTGGGGGCACCCTGTGGGACTTGGAGAGGACTTGTGTTGGGAGGGCATTTCCCGTACAGTGCTTGAGGGTTGCTCCCAGCAGTGTTAATGGACCTTTCAGTGCTAAGGATTGAACCCCGTTTCCTAACTGCACTTCATAGCCTTTTGAGCCGTCCTGTCTCTCTGGTCTCTAATGTTAAATGAGATTGAAGAAATGTAGTCCCCGAAGAAGTGTGATCTCTGCAACTTGTCCTGTGACCCTTTAGCTCTTCTCTCCTGCCATTATGTCTCTCTCTAGACTGAATTCTCCTGGTTTAAGTCATAAAGGTCTCCACTACACAGTTTCCTCCTTGTCTCCCTCACATCTACAGTTCTCTCCTCTCTTCTACACAGCCCGTCACCTTCCACCCCTTCTCTCCAAACATGAAAAAAAAAAAAGCTCAAGCGCCATTTCTCGTGCAACTTCACGCTTTCCATCTTTTCCTTCCTCTGCCTCCCATCCCCCACCTTTTTTTTGCTTTCTTCTTCTGATTTCTTTTTAAAACCGTCCTAGGTGGTGTGAAGAGAATAATTGGTTAGGTTTCTCTTTTTGTTGTTGCCTGCTGGAACGCTTCGAGCCAAATTAGTGTCTGTCTTTAGCGGGTGAATAGAATTCATTTTCACGAGGAGATAGAGCTCAGCTGCACATTTTCCTATTAGTCTTATTTCTGGTTCCCTGTTTACGTTGTCTCTCCTCCCCTTTGTTTTTCCAGTTTTATTTCTCATGTATTTGTAACTTTCGCTGTCTCAGTAGATATTTTTCTCTTTCTGGTGTCCCTTTAATCAACTTTCATTCCTTTTTTTGGTCTGATGAATAACGGTCTGGTTGCTTTTCTCTCTTGAGATACAGAAAGGAGGTTACTCAGTCTCATTTGTGAGCTCACCTCCCCATTATTTTTTGGGAATCAGCACAGTCTCTCCTAAATACTCCTAAATTACCTGTTTATTAATATTTTAGTGGGCTGAGGGGTTTAGTTAGAGTTGGGGTGGGTGTGGCTTCCACCTTCTACACACCTGATTGGACCTCTGTTTTGCTCTCCAGCCAACCAGAGTCTCAGAGAAACTTATCCAGACACAGTCTTTTTTAATTTTTTAAAAATATTTTATTATACCACCATGAGATACACAATTACAAAGATGTTCATAAGATGTTCATATTTGGGTTTGGCCATACAGTGTTCCAGCACCCATCCCTCCACCAGTGCCCATCTCCCACCACAATGTCCCCGATTCCCTCACCCCTCCCCTAGTCTGCCTCTATGACAGGTTCTTTATTTCTTTCTCTTTTCTCCCTCTCTCCTCTCTCTCTTTCTCTTTTCCTTCCCTTCCACATTGTGTATTACAATACATACATTAAAAGGTTGTCATGTGTATCTTTATGCCTGTATTTAATATTCAGTTCTAGGTTGGTATTAGCACTTTCGGCAATTATTGGCATACTGTTTCATTCTCTGTCTTACCTAGCCTCTGACTCCCACACGTTTGTGATAATTTCCACCTTTGACAAGACCTTCTGATCCATGCTTCACCTGACCTTGGGTATTGGTATCATAATATGTATATATATATATCATGCAAATAAATTCAGTCATTCTATATCTGTCTCTCTCCTTCTGGCTAATTTCACTCAACATGATCCTCTCCATGTCCATCTATTTATAGGCAAATTTCATAACTTCATTTTTCCTAACAGCTGCATAGTATTCCATTGTGTAGATGTACCAACGTTTCTTTATCCGGTCATCGATTCTCGGGCACTCTGGTTGTTTCCAGATTCTGGCTATTGTGAACAGTGCTGCTATGAAAATAAAAGTAGGGATGGTGTTTCCGCTGTGTATTTTTGGCTTCCCAGGGTATATTCCCAGGCATGCTATGGCTGGGTCAAATGGGAGTTCAATTTCTAGTCTTTGGAGGAATGTCCATATTGTTTTCCAGAAAGGCTGTACCAGTCAACATTCCCACCAACAATGTATGAGTGTCCCTTTTCCCCCGCATCCATGCCAGCACTTGTTGTTCTTGCTCTTTTGGATATGTGCCAATCTCTGTGGTGTGAGATGATATCTCATTGTTGTTTTGATTTGCATCTCTCTGATGATTAATGATGATGAGCATTTTGTCATATGTCTTTTGGCCATTTGAATTTCTTCCTTGTTGAAGTTTCTGTTCATTTCTTCTCCCCATTTTTTTGATGGGGTTGGTTGTTTTCTTCTTGTAAAGTTCTACCAGTGCCTGATAAATCCTAGATATTAACCCTTTGTCAGATGGGTATCACTGTATCACTGTCTTCCTGTTCATCATTGATTTGCTCGAGCAGGCACCAGTAACATCTCCATATATCCTGTCTCATGCTAGTAGAGCCCAAGGGCACCTGCTTGCTCCAGGAACATAAAGAGCCTCAAACCATACCATCAGGTCATAGGAATGAGGTCTATAATTGTTATTGGTATTCGGCATATCAAATACGACACGGGTAGCTTGCCAGGCTCTGCCATCTGTCAGATGGGTATTGGGTAAATATTCTTTCCCATTCTGTGGACTATCTTTGTATCTTGGTCACTGTTTCTTGAGGTGCAGAAGCTTTTTAGTTTTATGTAGTCTCAGATGTTTACGAGACACAGTCTTGAGTCTCACTTTCACTTCTGGCCCTTTGGCCTCAGTTGCAGCATCTCTTCTCATTTCCTTTCTAGTTCCGGGAGCCTCACTTCCTTTGTTCTGATGCCTCCTTCCCTCCCTCCTAGATCATCTTCCAAAGGGAAGATGAACAAAATAGGTGGTTAGCCATGTTTTGCTCTCAGTGAGCTTTAAGTGCTATGCCCAAGTTTTGGTGGGGATTTTTCCCCTCTATGTTTCCCCCAGATTCTAACTCAGACTCCTGCTAGAAAGTGTAGTAAGACACACTGTAATATGTCTTGAACCCCCATTCCTGCAGTTTCCTTCAGACCCCTGCTGGGAGTCCCCCATTCTTGGGTCCCCTCGTACTTGGTTCTGCATGGCAGCTATCTGGGTGATCTTGTAGCCTTGTTAGTGAGTTCCCACTTTTTTACTTCTTGGGGTAGTTTGTGATTATTCTACTGAAAGTATATATATTTATATACTATATGTGGTATATATATGTTATATAACATAATACATATGTAACATATATGTATATATTATATATTTTTAAAGTTCTTTATTCCATGAATGGTTTGCACATCAGACTGTCACTCCGTGGCATTCAGCCTGCTTTTCTGCCACTGTTTCTAGCTCTTTCTTCCCTAGTCTACTGCTCCCAGGGAGCAAGGAATGTCCCTGCCCAGCCTTGTTGCTGTGCTGGGAGCCCTGGCTGGCTCGTCTCAGAGACTGAAACAGGACTAACTCTCAAGCCCGTGTGCTTCCTTGAACCTGTGTCTTCCTTGCTTGTCTCTCTAGCTCTTTATTTGCCTGTTTTCACTCTGAAGAAGCCTGTATTCTCTCTCAAACATGTACTTCTCTCTTTCTCTCCCCTCACATTTTTCTGAATAGTTTCAATAAAGTCTTTTCTTGCTGTACCCTCTCTCCTCCTCCTGAAATCCTATTCTGTGAGGAAAAGGCCACAGACTCACCCATGCCTGTGCTAAAGTTAGGACTGACCTGATCTTGCCAGTCATTTCCCCAGTGCTGGTGGCCAAGGTGGGTCAAGCAGAGAGGTGGGAGCGTTCTTTTCTTGAGAGTCAGCCTCTCTGGTTCCCCACTTTACTGAATGGCTTGCAACATGACAATCTGTAAAGCTGCACTCTCATACATTGAAAACTATGAGTCTGTGGCACCATTGATATACTGTCTCTGCATCTTCATATCTGAAACTCAGCAGTTCGTTGTCAGAAGGAACTTCACAAGTTCAGTACAAATCCCGAGGCTAGGGAAGGGAAGCTTCGAGTAAGATGATTGCCCTGTGGTCTTGTGGCTGGGTTGGAGGTCCTGTAGCTGTGTCCCCTGCACACAAGTACTCCACTTACCTCCTCACCAGCGAAGTGTCTGTGGAAGGAAGAAGAAGACCTGAGTAGAGACTTCTTCAGTCGACACTTGGGATGGCCAGTGTGTCCGTGAAGAGACGTTTGTCTCTCTTCTTTATAGTGACATGCAAATAAAAACTACAACAGGAGTGAAGAGGACAGAGAAACAGCAACTCTCTGTGGTGTCCCAGCATCTGTCTCACTTTTCTCCTCCTGTCCAGCATCTGGGCAACCCTGCCCCCCCTTTATTTGCTTCCATCCACTCCTTTACTGGACTCTGCAGACCTTCTGGCCTCGTGGTGCCTTTGAAGTGTTGCGCTCCAGGGTGTCCCACACAGCAGCAGATAGCCCCAAAGTGCTAAGCTCCTGCTGCTGCTGCTCCTCCTCCTCCTCCTCTTCTTCCCCTCCTCCTCCTCCTCTCCTCAGACTGCGGCTTCTTGAGAATAGGACTGTGACCCCTCAGATTAAGCCTTCCTGAGGACAGGGCTGTGTCCACTCCGACTGGGACTTCCTGAGGACAGGACCATGTTTTCCTCCCAATCATACCAGTTGTGATCCTGACCAAGAGCCGCCTGTAGCAGAAGCACTCCGGTTGTGGATTCCCACTTTAGATCCAGGAAACTCTGAGCAGCCCCAGGGACTGTGAAGAGGGGTGTTTGAGATCTGTCTGGGCTAGTACAAAGCCCATCAAAAGCGCCGTGTGTGTGTGTGTGTGTGTGTGTGTGTGTGTGTGATAGATAATCACAAAGCTGCTCATGATTGTGTTTCAGTCATACGGTCTGTAGCACCCATCCCTCCACCAGTACACCTTTCCCACCACCACTGTCTCCAGTTTCTTTCCCCCACCCCACCCCATCTGCCTCTATGTCAAACACTTTTCTTCTCTTTTTCTCATTCTCACTTCTTTTGTGCATTGTTGTTTGTGATACATTCACTGAGGGGTTATCGTACATATCCATTGACCTACTTTCTCATTTTTCTTCTTTACCTACTGTTCTACCCCTCTGGCCTCACTTCCTCCAGCTGTGTTGTGGCTTGTCTCTCCACGCTAACATCGTTGGCTAATCTCCCAGGTTTTTGCTTGTTTGTTGTTTTGGAAAACAACAATCCAGCCCAGGTATGCTGATCCAGAGACTTACAGACATGGGGTAGAGCTGCTACTTGCTCTCCCTGTGCCCAGCTGCTCATGAGGCGCCGGGAGGGATGGCAGGTTCTAGCCCTGGCCTGCCAACCCAGCAGAGCCTCACAACAAGCCAGATGACCCCCCCCCACACACACACTCCATGAGGGCAACCATTTTCCACATCCGGACTTCCTTCTCGTCAGAACTCCACCCAGCAAGCGAGGCCTATCACAGCCCGGCTCACGCAGCGAGATTCAAGTGGCTGCTTGGTTCATCAATAAATGCTATATTTAGAGGTGACTACAAGAGTATGCCACCTGCACGGCAAGCCTGGCAAGCTGCCTGTGTCGTATTTGATATGCCAAATACCAGTAACAATTATATTAATTCATTCTCATGACCTAATATAATGGTTTGAGGCTCTTTATGTTCCTGGATCAAGCAGATGCCCTTGGGCTCTACTAGCATGAGACAGGACATATGGAGATGTTACTGGTGCCCGCTTGAGCAAATAGATGATGAACGGGAAGATAGTGATAGTGATAGTTGTTTTGGAAGGCCCAAAACTACTCCTAGTGATACTCAGCCAACCAGGCTGAACTGTTGGCGCTCAGGTTGAGCAGTGCTGGGGTTCACCAGGATCACTCCTGGCAGTGCTCAGAGAGGCATGAAGTGCCAGAGACTGAACTAGACTCTGTGTGCACGCAAGGCATCTGCCCCAGGTGCCCTCACCCTCAACCATTTCTCTGACCCCTCTCTCCTTCCAACTCTGTTGGTCTCGGTTCTCTACATATAGCATGTGCTTACTCTCCAGTTTCATTGCTTACAAGGATCTGGTAGGAACTCAGGCTGCCTGGGCAGGTGGTGAACACTGTGCAGACACATATAGGTATGCACCCAGGCATCACATCTGCAAGCGTGTATGCATGCAACTAGTTATACATGACATATGCATTACATGTGTATGCTTCCATGCACCCTTTATCTAATTCCATCACCGTCATAAGGCAGCTCCAGTCTGATTCCAGTGGCAGATCTTCTCTGACCTCCTGGTTCTTGCAGACAATGTGCTCCTCCTTCCTGCCATCTTTGACACTCACTATTCTGCCTCTGCTTCAGTGACATCACATGCCCTCAACAGTTTATCTTGCTGAGATGCTACAGGCTTTCCGAAAGCAGCAGCCAGTCCAGATTCCTGCTCGCTGAGGGAAGCCGTGATGATGTTGTTGCTGCATGGCACAGCACGCCCTTCCTAAACTGTGAGCATGCTGAGACAGAGTGGTCACTGGGGAGACCCCAGCCCCTGATGTTGGGAGCCTGCTTCTTCTTGGCGGCCCAGAATAGTGCCAAAAACAGAACTTTCCTTCATGGCTACCTCTGTCTCTGCTAGGAGCAGGGGGAGTGACACAGCCCTGTATTCAGAATTTATTCCTGGCTCTGTGCTTAGGAGTGACTCCTGGGACCGTATATGGTGTTGGAATACCTCATGTGCTGTGTGCAAGCACTTTAACCCCTGGACCGACTCTCCAGGCTTAGATTGTCAAGACTTTCTGAAGCTGTTCCTGTCCTAAAGCTGGCCTTCCTGGAGGTGAGGGTATTTGTGTTGTCCCAGCTCATCACTAGATTGAGAGAAGAGTTTTGCCTCCTATATGGGGAAAGCCTTCCTTGTCTCTCCTACCACAGGGGAAGTGTGTGGCACCCATTCCCTCACCAGAATGTCTTGGGGTAGTTCCTCCTAGTTATAGAGACCTCCGGGAAATCTTTTTCTGATAATGATGACTCTGACATCATCAGGTGACAGATTGGCTTTTCTTGGGAGAAGCAGCTGGAATCAACAGACCGTGCCTATGTCTGTTATTCTTTTTTTTTTTTTTTTTTTCAATTGATCAAAAAATTTTATTTTTTTATTTATTTTTTTTTTAAGTATTTTATTATACCACCGTGAGATATACAAATAAAAAAGATATACAATTAAAAAGTTCATGTTTGGGTTTTGGTCATACAGTGTTTCAGCACCCGTCCCTCCACCAGTGCCCATCTCCCACCACCCACATCCCGGTTCCCTCCCCCTTCCCCAGCCCTGCTCCATGGCAGGTTCTTTATTTCTTTCCCTTTCTCTCTCTTTCTCTTTTCCTTCCCTTCCAGACTATGGATTACAGAACATACATTAAAAGGTTGTCATTTGTATCCTTTTGCCTCTATTTAATGCTCAGTTCTAGGTTGGCATTAGTACCCTCGACTATTGTTAGCCCCCTGTTCCTCTGGCGTGGATGTGGGGAAAAGGGGACACTCATCCATTGTTGGTGGGAATGCCGGCTGGTACAGCCTTTTTTGGAAAACAATATGGACTTTCCTCCAAAGACTAGAAATTGAACTCCCATTTGACCCAGCCATACCACTCCTGGGAATCTACTCTGGGAAACCAAAAATACGCTAGCGGAAACACCATCCCTACTTTTATGTTCATAGCAGCATTATTCACAATAGCCAGAATCTGGAAGCAACCAGAGTGCCCGAAAATCGATGACTGGATAAAGAAGCTTTGGTACATCTACACAATGGAATACTATGCAGCTGTTAGGAAAAATGAAGTTATAAAATTTGCCTATAAATGGATGGACATGGAGAAGATTATGTTGAGTGAAATTAGCCAGAAGGAGAGAGACAGATACAGAATGACTGCATTTATTTGCATGGCATAAATATATATGTACATATTATGATACCAATATCCAAGGTCAAGTGAAACATATATCAGGAGGTCTTGTCAAAGGTGGAGATTATCACAAACGTGTGGGAGTCAGAGTTTAGGTAAGACAGAAAATGTCTGTTATTCTTAAGTAGGTGAAACCAACACGCTGCCTCCTTTCCTGGAGAAAAACACCTGGGCAGGGGTGAGGAAGAGTAAGCATGCATGCCCAGGGCAACCTTTCTTTCAAACTTTCTTTGTCCCCATCACGATCACACTAACACCCTCTCTCTGTGTCTGCTTGAAAACATAGAGAAATAAACCACTCACGGTCCCCAGTGCCATGCGGAAAGGGACATGCTTCCTGCCTGCAGAGGAGATAAGCAAAGAGGAGGGCACATGATTCCCTTTGCCAGCTGACCCTGACCCCCAGCCGGGGAGACCCTAGCAAAAGCCCTGCACCCACTAATCCACATGGAAGACTCCCCTTCAGTTCTTGGGAAATGCAGAGACGTGGGGCCAAGCTCCCCTTTTGGGGATGCTGAGATTTTCATCTTTTCATGGTGAAAAGTCTTTCCCAAGGGCTGGAGGCGATAGCACAGCAGGTAGGGCATTTGCCTTGCACCACGGCCGACCGGATTTGATCCCCAGCATCCCATATGGTCCCCAAGCACCGCCAGGAGGTAATTCCTGAGCAAAGAGCCAGGAGTAACCCCTGAGCATCGCTGGGTGTGACCCAGAAAGCAAAGAGAAGTCTTTCCCAGCCATGGGGCAGCCACTATATTGGAAACTCAGTGGCACCCTCTTCACGGTCATCTCCACTTCCATTGTCTTTCCCTTGAAATGGCTTGAAAGAGCCTTGAAGTGGCTCTTTGCCATTTCATCTTTGTTTTCTTTTGTGGGAGGAGGGGATATACCCTTAGTGCTCTGAAGTTACTCCTGACTCTACAATCAGGGATCACTCCTGGTTGGGGGGCTCAGTGGACCTATGGGGGTGCCAGGGATTGAACCCAGCTGGCCATGTGCAAGACAAGTGGCTTCCCTGCTGTACTGTCTCTGCAGCCCCAACCTTTTACCCTCAGCAAGTCTAGAAGAGCAGCAGGGCTGTGCCTGCTTAGTTAGGGAGCAGACAACACCCCTGGAGCCTGCTGCTTGCTGCCTCCCACCGGGAACATTAATGAGCCTCCTGCCAATCAGGTTCTCCCGAATGTTCAGTAGAGTGGGAGCAGGGTTCTTAGGGATGACCCAGATGTTCAGGCCTGTGGCGACATTTTCAGGCACCCATGTACCTCCTCCTGCCCTTCCCCTCCTGCTCATGTTCTTCAGCATCATTTCTGCTTACCTTTGGTTTCATTCTCATTTCTGAGCAGGCTTTTCCATGACCAACTTGCCATTTTGTCTAGGAACCCAATAAACCTAATTAAGAGGACTCCTTCCTCAAGTGCTTCTCACCTATAGGGCGATGGGTGAGCTGGCCCGTCCCTGCTGGCTCATATCATTGGGTAGGAAGGCCAGTGGACAGCGCCCCCAAGGGTCCACACCAGGGTATCCTTGCCTCTCTGATAAACCAGCACCCTTCCTGGCTTTCTCATCCCCTGATCCACCTGCAGATATAGCCTGGCCCTCAACCTTGCTCCCTGATTTTATTCTCTGGCCTCTGCTCTGGGGTGGGGTAGGGCTTGTCACACTCAGATTTCTAGGGTTATGGCAGAAGGATTATCACAGTGGTTCGGGGCCCCATGGACCTTGTCCTAGGGATGCTTGGCCAATGGGATCAGATGGTTCAATGCTCAGGCCTCGAGACATAAAGCTACGTGGTCTAGGGTCTCTGGGTCTCTTCCAGGGCTATACTCCAGGACTAGGTGGTACTGAGGATCAGTCTCATTGCCTCCCAGTCTCATGTCCAGCCATTAGGGTCTCTCTCTGCTGGAGCTGTTTTTGGAAGCAAGCCTGGAGGAGTCCACTCTACTCTGACCTGGAGAGAAGGACTGATCTGGGATCTGGGAGGTGAATAAAGCAAACTGGCCGCAGAGAACTTGACAGCCCTGCCTCATCCTGTCCTTCTGGGGACCCCTGGGCGAGCACAGACTCAGGGTTCCTTGACTCTTTCTGATTTTGCCAGGTACAAGCACCTTTTCCAGGGCTCATGGTGTCTCTTGCCTCCTCTTCCCGACAGCCTACAGCTCAGTATGAGTCATACCAACATCCATCTGCATCGCATCAGACCCAAGTGCTTAGGCCTTTGTTGTTATTTCTTTTTTTTTTTTTGCTTTTTTTGGGTCACACCCGGCGATGCTCAGGGGTTACTCCGGGCTCTGCACTCAGGAATTACTCCTGGCGGTGCTCGGGTGACCATATGGGATGCGGAGATCGAACCCAGGCCGGCAAGGGCCGGCCGCGTGCAAGGCAAACGCCCTACCCGCTGGGCTATCGCTCCGGCCCCTGTTGTTATTTCTGATCCAAAGATCCTCTTAGGAGGTTAAAGGGGAGCCAAGGCACCACACCCCTACACCCCTAATGATAAGGGAGAAGTGGCTGGTGGCGGGATGGTGCAGGCAGTGGCAGTAGAAGGGAAGAGAAGCTGAGAACCGGCAGACAAATGAGGGGGCTCTCCCAGGTGCAGTGTCTGATCAAGGTTTCACCTTTACAATAAAGGTTCTCTTGGCATTTGTCTCATTTCCATTGGGAGAGCCAAGAGGACTTGTTATTGGTGAGCAGCAGAAAGGCTGCAGGTGGTATGTTGGCTCAGGTTGCTGGCCTTGAACAGTGAATGGAAATCTTCTGGGCTACAAATCACATGGGTGAGAATTCTGAGAGGCTGTGAGGTCATTCCATTTTTACTTCTTTTTCGGATCCTGTAACTTGGAGGTGTGCAAAAGTGGGCATCCAAGTTCTTCTGCTCTTAAACTTTGGAGGCCAATAAAAGTCTCTGTGTTCATGGGAAGGACAGGGAACTGGGGTCAGGAACCCGGGCACTCTGGTTTTGCTGCTTCAGTAGTTAAGACACACCTGGCAACTTGGCTTTTCTCTTCTAGCTCTGGGTACTGGTTCTTGCTTGCTGCCCAGAATACTGTCACCATCAAAGAAAATGTTGTAGCAATCAAGAAATTATGAAGCGTGACTTACAAAATTAATCGCCTTGGTTACCAGCCATAGCAATACAATTTCAGGGTCCTAGCTTTCCTCTTCTGATCACAAGTTCTGGAACCTAGAAAAGACCCGTCTGACAATGGGCATTTGACTTTCACTTCCAGGACAGGATCTCAGCCCTATAGTGAGAAGTAGCAAATACTTGTCTCTGAGGTCTGACCAATAAGCACATCTAAGAGACAGGAATAAAGCATTTATTGATGACCAGCGCAACCGCTGGCAGCCGCAAGAGCCGGGCTGTGATAGTCTGATCTGCTGGGTGGAGTTGTGACGAGAGGGAAGTCCGGATGTGGAAGATGGTGGCCCCCATGGAGTCGGGGGTCGTCTGGCTTGTTGTGAGGCTCTGCTGGGGTGGCGGGCCAGGGCTAGAACCTGCCATGCCTCCTGGGCGCCTCATGAGCGGCTGGGCACAGGGAGAGCAAGGAGCAGCTCTGCCCCATGTCTGAGAGTCTCTGGTTCAGCATACCTAGACACGGCACCTCAGCTTCACCTCAGCACCTCAGCACCTCAGCATACCTAGACACGGCACCTCAATAAATGCTTTATTCAGAGGTGACTACAAGAGTATGCCACCCGCACAGCAAGCCTGGCAAGCTGCTCTTGTCGTATTTGATATGCCAAATACCAGTAACATTTATATTAGGTCATTCCCATGACCTAATATAATGGTTTGAGGCTCTTTATGTTCCTGGAGCAAGCAGATGCCTTTGGGTTCTACTAGCATGAGACAGGACATATGGAGATATTACTGGTGCCCGCTCTAGCAAATAGATGATGAACGGGAAGATAGTGAAGAGACAGGAACCAAGGCAGATGTAAGACATCAATTCTGGCTCCAAAGCTTGCTACTTCTCTCCCGTTACAGCTTTTAAGACACTATAAACAAAGTCCGGAAATACTTGGCATAAGGTTAAGTTGCTTTAGTTCCTTCTCGGCAGTTCCAGCCTCCCCCTGCAGAATCCAGTTCAGTTTGTAGAGAGCACTGAGGCTCTCAGATCTTCCTCTGCTGAGGATCAGACCCAGAGGGAGACAGGGAAGAAGATTGAGCCTGAACTTGGTTGACTTTACTTTCATTTCTCTCCCACAAACACTGTTCAAAACTTTGGTGGGAAAGACCCCTCCCACTCCAGCTTCCATTTGATTTTAGCCCACCAGGACCAAGATCCATCTGTTCTCTCCAGCTTTTGACCAGGCATCCAGCCAGTGGGCCCTCCACTCTCTCCTTCTCGAACCCTGGAACACACCACATTCTCATGCTTGAATGTGGTTTTAATGAGCACGAATGGCAGTGCTGGCCACAGCGTGTTAATGCCACTAGCTAGAAGGCCTATTTGGGGCCGACCCTGACACTCAGCTGAATAGTTGGTGAGAAGCATCCTTTTCTTTGGGAGATCCTGTCCTGGAGAGAACTGCCCAGCAGGGGCCTGCTGGAAAACGGGCATTGACTCCTGTGAACCTCTGTTGCTCTTGGATGTGGCGAGGCAGGCATCAGAATCTGGGAGTTGGGTTAAGGGTCGGAGAGAGAATGGTGGCTAGAGGTGATCCTGGGACCATTGTGGCAGACTTTCCAAGTGGAGATAAGGATCCAGGTCGGGTCATCAGCTTGGCACCAGAGGTAAAGAGACTGATAGATCATTGACCTCAGCTAGTATGACAGAAACAAGTAAAAGTGAAAGAAATAGAAGTTTATTGGCGTGTGCTCCCAGGTGCACCCCTGTGGGCTTCTGGTGAGGCTGGGTTAGAGCCGCACCCTGGGTGAAACTAAATGGGATTTTAAAGTTGTCTTGGGAAGGAAAAGGGAACCAAGACCAGTGGGACCAGTGCACTTGGTCCGGTTCCTGTTTTCTGTAGGGGTCAATGTGGAGAAGTGCAGAATGTGGCCTGGGAGCTTCCTGGTGCCAGGTGGGCCATGAGTCCTGTCTTCCATGCCCGGGGCGAGGTGATCTCTGATTCGGGAATGTTGCTGTCTCACCAGGCCATCACCATTTGGTCCGGTCACCATTTAGACAAAATGTCACAGAGATGATGACAGAGACCTCTACAGTAGTAGGACTGTGAGAAGGGTCTGTGCAGCCCCAGAGCCCCTGATCCAACTATACTCTTTGCCATTCCAATCTCTTGACTTGTCTGGGCCTGCACTACCGCTCTGCCTGCACGGTACCCCCCAGAATGGCTTCTGGTTCTCCTTGTTCATGAGTGTGTTTTGCTCAGGGCCTTGCAGGTCCCCAGTGCGCCAGGATTATGATGAGCCGGTAAGAGAAGAAGATACCCGTCGAGCAGCGGTTGGTGAGCAGGATGTTTTCTTAGCAAACAGACTTGGCCTTGCCTGGGGTTTCTGCAGGAGGCCAGTTCCTCTGCTCATTCACTTTATCTTGTGTCAAGAGAGGCAATTCACAGAGCAGGCGGCCAAAACCCGGGAATGAAAAGAGAGTATTTTGGCTGCCAGACCAGTGGCAAGGGAAGTGCAGAGAGGGGAAAACCAACTCAAAAGAACAGCTAACCTTTGTCCCACATTTCCCAAAATCTGAAGGCAATCCAGCTGCCACAGCCTGTGAGCATTAACCTCCTGGTGGGAATGCTGGCTGCTTTGCATTCCCCTTAACCTCTCCTGGCAGTGCTCGGGGCTCCTGCAACAGGGGGTTGCAAAGGCAGAAACCAAAATGCAACAAGCCCTTACCCTTTGCATGCCCTTTGCACGGGGAGGATGCTCAGCTGGCCTTCAGGGGCTCAGGGCTAGGAAGAGAGGACAGATGCTTTCATGAGGAGGAGACATTGCCTGTGGCTAGTTGGGTGCCAGGCACGAGTGAGACCAAGAGGATGCAGATGAGGAGGAGTGGTTCCAGCTGTCAGGAAGCCCTGCCTCAGAGCCTGTGGAAGTGGCACCCAGATGTATTCTCATTGATTCTTGGGGGCCTGGGCTTATGGCAGACTTCCTGGTGTCTGCCACAGAAACAGAGACAGAGAAAGACTTTATACAGTGAATTTTAGGTTCACACGCAGAGGTATGAAAAGGTCCAGAAAGATCCCTGGGAGTCTTTTTTGCTTGCTTTCCCCACTTCCCTGTTTTGTTTGGTTTGGGAGCCACACCAGCAGTGCTAAGGGGGTTACTCCTGGTTCTGTGCTCAGGAATTACTCCTGGCAGACTCAGGGCCATATGGGATGCTTGGAATTGAACCTGAGTTGACTGCATGCAAGGCAAACACCCTGCCCGTTTAGTTTGGTTTTGGATGCAGTGCTCAAGGCTTACCTCAGCTCTGTAGTCGGAAATTACTCCCTGTTGGACTCAGGGGACCATATGTGGTGCCAGGAATCAAATCCAGATCAGCCTTGTACAAGGCTTGTGCCCTGCCCACTGCACTAGCACCTATATTTTGTCCAGCACCTGAGCCTCCCCTTTGGGAAACATTCTACTTCCGCTTCATGCTATGGCCCCTGCGTCCCTGGGCTTCTGTCACTAAGAGAGGGGGTTATGTGATGCTGATTCTAGAACTTCTGGGTAAGGAAGTATGAAAGGTCACTTGGGGGCTAAATGGACCTGCTGGGGTCGGTGGTGGGACATCTAGGTCAGTCCTGCTGGGCAGGGGCTAATCTATGACCCCCGCCCCCCCACTAGGAGAGCAAGTCTCTACATTCACATACCTGGGGCCTTCCCATCCCATGGAAGGTTCCAGAATGTTTGGCTGGCACCAAGACTGCTTCTGCAGCAGAGAAAGCAAAGAACCGTCTTCATTCACCTGGTGTCTCCTAGCTTTTGGGGTTGTTCCTCCCTGATGTTGCCTCACTCCATGCCCCTCTTACATTATTGGCTAAAGGGTTGGGTAGGTGGATGGGTTCTTATTCTCTGCCTGGCTTCCCTGCACCCTTGGAGATGGGAAAACTGGAATTCTGGTGACATTTCTCTGAGGTGCTGAGTGGGCCCTTTGCTGTGCTGAAGGCGTGTGTGAGCAGAGCAGTGGGCAGACTGCAGGTGAGCCCCACAGAATGCTCTGTCCGTCCCCACTTAGTGTTGCTGACAGGCTCATGCAAATTGCAATGGGAAATGAGAGCTTCTCACAAGAGCAGTCCTCGACTGGTCATTCACCAGTGAAGTGAAGATCATTCACCACAGCCCTGGCTTGTTTCTTTCTCATCAGTGTTACAGCAAAAAGATGCTTTTTGTGACCCTGTTTATTCCTGCCAGAGTGCTTAGGATCCAAGTGGATGACTGCACCCTTTAGCCTGTGTTCTCCTGTTGATGGCAGGGTGTGAGGGATGGTGATCCCTGTTGCTGGACTCACCTGGAGCTGCTGCAGCAGATAGGTCCCCTGATTTTGTTCAACTCTGCTGGGACCACAGTGTTAGGGGTTTCAGGGGGCCTTGATGGATTCAGCTGCCCCCTGCAAAGGTGGTCTTCATGACGGGAGGTCTCAGAGGGACTTGGGGAGGATCCACCCAGCTGGTCAGCTGGACACTGTCCATGTGTCCTCATGTCCCATGCATCCCTTCTCATGTTTGACTTCCTTCTCCCCACAGTCATTCGCCTTCGACTTTTCTCCCAACAGTCGAACACCTTCTCTTCTTCTCTCCACCTTCGTTGCTGGATTCCTTTGCCATTTTTGGTTTGTTGCAGTGCGGGGTGAGGATGGTGGGAAATACTTTTTCCTTCATGTTCACCAGGGTTGGGCCCCCAGTGGTGGGTGTAGCACTCCAGCACCCAGCCTCTCCCAGCTGTCCAGGCCTCCACCTCTGCAACCCCTGGTAGACCTTACTCCACCTTCTTTCTTCTCTGTCTCCATTTACCCTCAACTCGATTCTCACTCCACTTCTTCTTTCCTATATTTGTGATGAGATAACATTAAGTTTATTAGAGTGTAGGTGTTAGGGGTGCAAAACTAGCATAAGTAGCACCGAAATACCAGTGTACCTCCACCACTATCCACTGGACCCTCCGGCCACTCTCCTCTCCCCTGGGTCACCTCAGTTGTGTGGTTGGAGTCTAAGGGCTCCCTTTTCCTTGGGTATTGTCTGCTCCTCTCTTTTGTTTCTCTGTGCCCCACATAGAGAGTGATCATCCAATATTTTGTCTTTCTCCCTCTGAATTATTGCCCTTAGCATGGCACCTTCCAGTTCCAGCCATGTTGTAGCAGAAGACCAGGGTTCGTCTACTCTGAAGGCTGAGTGTGTATTTCATTGTGTCTAGAGCCCACATCTCACCTCTTTATCAGCCATGACTGATCAGATCATCGGCAAGATCTGGAGTGCTGTAAAGAGTGCTGCAGTGAACATAGATGTGTTTGCAGCTTTTTCAACTCATGATCTTGTCTTTGGGCGATAGAGGCTATGGAAATGCAGCATCCTGTGGCAGTTCTTTTTTCAGTGGTTTGAGATGTCCCCGTTTTCCATGAAGGCTGAACCTGTCCCCCTTCTCTCCACCTGTGAACCAGGCATCATTTTCTTCCACATCCCCACCAGCACGTCACTGTTTGTGACACGGGCCATACTCACAGATGTGTGATCATATCCGATTGTGGCTTTGACTTGCATTGTCTTCAGAGCCAGTGACGATGAGCATTTCTCGTGTGCCTGGGGGCCATCTGTGTGTATTCTTCGGAGAAGTGTCTGTTCAGCTTTTCTCCCAATTTTTGGATGGATTGTTTTTTGTTGTTACTTCTGAAGGCTTTATATATCTTGGCTATGCGCCCTTTGTGTGATAGATGGTATGCAGATAGTTTCTCCCTTTTCGTAAAATATCTTTTTTAATAATTAAAAAATAGATACTTTTTGTTTGTTTTTGGGCTACACCTGGTGGTGCTCAGGGCTTACTCCTGACTTTGAGCTCAGGGATCACTCCTGGCGGAGCTTGGGGGTACTATCTGGGGTGCTGGGGATCTTATCTATGTCAGTCACACACAAGACAAGCACCATACATACTGCTCTCTCTCTCTCCCTCTCTCTCACTCTCTCTCTCACTCTCTCTCTCTCTCTCTCTCTCTCTCTCTCTCTCTCTCTCCCTCCCTCCCTCCCCCTCTCTCTCTGGTCCCAGAATGGCATTTTGAAAGTTGTTTATTAAAATTTTAGGACCCTCCCTAGCATGCTCAAGGGACTTGGGGACTCCTCTTTGTTATTCTGAGTCTATCAGGAATGAAGTTCAGTGTGAGGGCCCCAGGGTGCACTCTTGGGCTCTGTTGGTCAAATTGGTCAAGCCCAGTACTCCCTGGGGCAGTATTCCGCCTCCTAAACACATCTGGCCGTGATTCAGGTGTGAATCACATTCAGGTGAGAATCGCATGTTGCTGGGGTCTGGACCTAGACCGGCTCTATGTAGGCATATACCTTCACCCCACTACCTTTCTGAGTCTAAAATATCTTTTTCTTTTCATTTTTTAAATTACCTTGTTTTGTTTGTTTGCTTGTTTGTCTTTTATTGCAGAGGCTGCATCCAGTAGAGCCTGTAAAGTCCTGTGGTGCCAGAGATTGAACCGGGTCTCACTCATACAAGGCCTGTGCTCCTCACAGACCCCAATCTCTGGTCAGGAAGTCTTCCTGTCTTAATGGTAGTTTCTTTTGCAGTGCAAAAACCTTTCACTTTGATATAACTCCATTTATTTACTTTTCCTTTTGCTTCCCCCTCAAGTTAATTCTCAAGGACACCAAGCCAAATATCACAGACCTAACACACAACACACAATGTATATAACTTGCGGCACATTTCTGTCTCCAGAAAGCTCTGGGCTGACCCTGTCTCTTCCGGTGTCTGCCCTCGCTCTCCAACTCTCTGGCTATGCGTGTATCCCAGTTTTAGCAGAGCGCTGACCTGTGCTCACAAAGGCTTTGTTCCTGGTTCTTCCATGTTTGTGGCCCCAGCACTGAAATATGGGTACATTTAAGGGAGCTCAGCAACCCAGGAAGGAACTTCTACCTGAAAGGCCTGGAAATATCTGGAAAAGACTGGGATTTAATTAGTGATTCCTTTTATACTGCTGTCAATATGCCCCTGTTACATTTATGGGGTTGTGTGGGTATCCTCTTGTGACTCATTACATGAATTTTTTCCCTTTTTTGTTAAACTTGAATAAACACAATACATAAAGTTGAAACCGGTTCACTTGATGAAAGGAAATGTGCATTGGGCCTCATTTTCCTCTTTTGAAGGCGAGAGAAGTGTCATGCATATGTGTTTTGCTGATGGGTGGATGGTATTTATGGTTGTTTTTTTGGATTGGTTTTTTTTTTTTTTTTTTTTTTGCTTGTAGGAGATAACAATGAGTAATCTAAAGCAACAACACTTGCTCTTCATTTTCAGTCGGGTCCAGAAAGGTTGCTATGAAAAAGGAAAGGGACTTATATTTTTAGATCACTCCTGCTGTGCCGGGCTGTCCAGCCTGGAGTGAGCATGTTTGAGGACAGCGTCTGTAGTCAGGGTGTGGAAAGGTCAGGATCGTCTCTGATCCCAGCTGTGTGGGAGGCAGCAGCCCCTTCCCATGCTCTGTGGGATTATGTGTGAATTCCCAGGGGGGCCTTGAAGCCCAGCTGCCACCGAGGGGGCTATAGAACCCGGCATTGGCCAGGAGCTGAGTAGGGTTGGGAGTTAGTGTTTTCTGCGGGTGAGGATGGAGTGGGAGAGGCTGATAAAGTTCTGGAAGGACGGACGTGATGGTGCTATAATCCACGAACATGCTTATCACCAGTGAAACTAATGGACATGGTAGGTTTCATGTTCTGTCTCTTACGCACACACACACACACACACACACACACACACACACGTCCAGGCAAGCATCTGGGCAGCAAGAAGCTTTGCTTGCTCTCCTCTCTCTCAGAGCAAAGATTTTTTCTGACCTGACCCACGCCCACCGTGACTATATGACAGGCAGTTTCTGGGCACAGAAGACGCAAATAAAAATGTTAGCCTTGGAAAAGGTATGAGTGATAATTGTGATCTGAGGAAGAAAATGCTCTCCATGCAACTGACCTTTGGAGAAAGGCCACTTGTTTCCCAGGCAGTAGCCTCTGGGGGAGAAATGTTAATTTCTACCCCCCACCCCCTGTTTTCTTGGGTTAATCAGGACTTGGGTCATTTGGCCATTGTCATGGCTGATCTGTTTGCATCTAGTGTCCTTCCGGGATCTGTGCACTGTTGTTCAGCGAGGTGCCCTTCTGCCCAGAGCCCTGCTGTATTCCAGTGTGGAGGTGCCACTGTAGTGCTCTGGGCTTTTCTTTTCCTGTCCCTTCTCCTCTTTCTCTGTAGCATGTGGCCTGATAGCTCTCCTGAAGATTTGAGAAGGTGTCAGAGCTGGAGTTATAGTCAAAGATACAGGGTTCAAGGTACAAGGTACCATTCAGGGTATAAGGCTGAAGACCATGATTACGGCATCTTCCTAGAACCACAGAGCTGGAGAAGTATTGAGTCCTGTGCCTTCTATGGGGGAGATTCACAACTATTCTGGGAGCTTCTTGCTGCTTGGGGAGCTGGTCCACCAAAGAAGGAGGGTCCTGGTGATGACCTCTGCATACCTCTGAATCACCTCCTCCGGAGTGGCCTCAGTGATTCTCAGCTGCACCTTCTCCCTGGGATGAAAGATGTAAACTCCACTTTGGTGAAGAGACAGCTTTTGGATCAGTGATTCAGACTTTTAGACTCAACCAGTCACCACACAGACATCTGCAAGACTGAGCCTGGGGAAGATTTCTCTCCAATATAGGGAGGAGAAGAGGAATAAAGACTATTTATTGGAAAAGTCCCTCCTTAGTAATAAACAAAGGCTTCCATTTATTAGATGCCAGGCTGCAATGAACATTTTTCTCCATTTAGTGCTAACAGTGACCCTCAGAGGCCTGGGGTGGTATGTTCTCTATTGATCAGAGAAAGGGGACTCAGAGAGGCTTGGTGACTTGTCTCAGAACACACAGGCAGTAAGTAGCAGAGTCAGAATTTTGATGAGGTTTTTAGACTTGAGTTTCCATATGCTTTGAGCAATGCCACAGCTACTCAGGGACTGGTATTTATCCCAAGAACTGAGTGTCGAGGGATCAAGGTAACCGCCCCTCATCCCAAATGCCAGTGAGCTGTTATGTTGGAATTACTGGATTTTTTTTAAAGAGCCACATCTTTGTCTTCCACATGATGCACATTTCTGTGCCTCTGGAGGGTGGGGGTGGTTGGGATTCAGGATGGAAGGGCAGGGAACAGAAGGATTGGGCTGGGTGGACTCCATTCCTCAAAACCAGTTCTATGCTGCTTTGAGAGAAGGCAGAGAATTTGCTCTACCAGTTCTGTGCATCCGCACACCTCTCTTTGCTCCTTCTGCCCACCACATGTGACTATCTCCAAAGCAAAACTCTGTTCTGAGATCTATTGTCTTGCACACTCTCCTCTCCATGACTCGAAACCCTATTGGAGTCTGCCATCAGGACTGCCATCTAACTGCTACTCTTCAGCTCCAACCTTCCTGCTCAACTGACCTGATCCCTCCTTCCTATTGGTCAGTTCCCTCAGCAACCACCCAATCACCTCTCTCTTTTCCACCGCTGTCTAGCATCTCCCCAACTCCCCAACCAGTGGCACCATGATTCTCCAGGCCCTACTTAGACCCAATTGTCATCAATCCTCGCTTTCAATCAATGCCTAAACTCTTTCCAAACCGCACTTGCAGCTTTTTCTGTTTCCATTCCTTCCTGTCTCTGACCCCAGCACCTTTCCCTGACCCCTGCCAAGGAGTCCACACCATGTGTTCTGCCATGGGCCCCTGACTTCTATAACCTTCTGCACCTGATGAGAATAGCGTCCTTCCTGCTCCTTTTCTTTTCCTCTTCACCTATCTTAGAGTCAGATGAAGGTCCCCAAATAGAATGATATCTCGTTGGCTCAATTTAGTAATATTTAGAAGTATTTTCTGGTCTGTTCTGTGCTATAACCCACGAACATGCTTATCACCAGTGAAACTAATGGACATGGTCGGTTTCATGTTCTGTCTCTTACACACACACACACACACACACACACACACACACACACACCAAACTCTGCTCCTTAATTGTTATCCCCGTGTCCTTGTTCTGTTGTGACTTCCCTGCAAGATAGATGCAGCAAGAACCACAATCACAATAATTGTAGAAGGAGTAAAGCCAACATCAATAAAGGTAGTAGCTGATGGTCCAGGCATGAGTCCACATGTGGGACAGACAGTGTTCCCGGTGATTCCAAGGTATTACTTCCTTAGTTCTCTTGACCAGTCAGATGCAGGACTGAATGCTACTACCTGCATCCTGGGCCCTTGCAACTCCTGCCTGGTGCTTTCCTTTTTTACCCACCATTCCTGCTGTTATACCTGGACACACTATCCTCCCTGCATAGCACTCATGTCAAGATCTACATTTCTTTCTTTTGAGGGGCTGGGGGTACACTCCTGGCAGTGATTTGGGACCCTGTGCTAGGGATTAAACCTGGGGCTCCTGGGTGCAAAAGCATATTCTTCCTTCCTCTGAGCCTTCTTCTTGGCCCCTCTCTCCATTTCTCAAGAGCTCCATAAAGGTCCTGGAGCTGCTCCCTCAGCTCTCCCACTATATGGAACCCTTAGTTTCTGCTTCTCTCTCTTTGCATGCTTCACTTTCTTCCAGGTCTGTGACCCGTGTGCATTAGGCTATTTGCTAGGGTTTCCTGGAAGAATTTCCAGGCTTAGATTTTTCTCTAGCTTCATGTGCCCCGTAGTAGTCAGTAAGCAGCTTACGTAGTAGGTGCTGACTATTTTTGGTCTGTTGGAGTGAACCAGATTGAAAGTGTGTTTTATATTGCTGGGCTCGACAGTCATTTGTGTCACTTCATCCAAATCGGGAGGATCAGGAGTGTGGAGCTGGGAAGTGGGAGAGGCAAAACCCTTTCTCCTGGGTGCGTCAACAGAGTATGTCTGTGTTCTGTACAGGAAGAGTCAGTGGGGCTGTTCTTGACAGGAAAGGCTGTGTGGGAGGAAGGCGAAGATGCTTGTGTCTTCATGGCTGTGTAACTAGCACAGATGGGACCTGGATAGGAATAGCAGGTTCCTGCTCTGAGTGGCAAGAAGGAAATTCCTTATCTAGGAAAGTGCTACAATATGGTAGAAGTATGTCTGTCTTATACCATTCTTAATTGGATTTGGAAAATCAAGCATCAATAATTCCACCTGTTTTTACAAGTTTGGTCACTAGCAGAAGTATAGGGGACTGATTTGATTCTGAGAACATTTTCATTTCTTGTTTTCCAATTGTTTTCTGGTCTCTCCAACCATCTTAATTTTAGTCAACTGTACCTTTCTCCACAAGTCTCATCTTTCTTATATTTCACTCTCCTGTGCCCACTATTTAAAAACCACCGTGACTCCAGGCCTTGCTCTTCCAAGGGTCACCATACATATGCCTTACTGTGGGCCTTCAAGCCAGAGACCAATTCTTGCTTCTTTCAGGAAGCCATCCTTAACTTCTCCAATCCACACTGATTCCTCTTTTCAGACTCTTATAGAACATTTGAACATTGGGGCTGGAGTGATAGTACAGCAGGAAGGGCCTTGCATGAGTGGCAGACCTGGGTTTGATCCCCAGCATTTCATATGATCCCCGAGCACTGCCAGGCATAATTCCTAAATGCAGAGCCAGGGAATAATTCCCTGAGCATTGCCAGGTGTGATCAAAAGAAGAAAACAAAGAATATCTGGACTTACCCACATCATTGGTCCCGTATATGAGTTCTCATTGTTTATTGGTTCTTGCCTCTCAGGTGGATTGGGATCTTCTTGGGAGCAGAGTCTCATTTTATTTTGCTTCCTGACCTAGCAGTTCTACACATCAAGTTGTATATACAAATTACTGGTCTGCTTCTTTTTAGCTATAGATTGTTTGGCTAAATAGTAGAAAAAAATGGATGTATCAGTGCCATTTTGTTTCTCTTCTGTTCTGAATAATAGTAATATTTAGACTGTAGCTTGATTTAACCAAGCTATTGGTCTTGTACTGTTCTCTTGTTAGAGGGTAATATTTTTTTAATAAGCTAAACTGGATAACTTTAGAAAGCATTCAGCATTTTTGGTGTTACAAATAATTGCCATCAGGGAGAGTTTTAGTGCCTTGTCAAAGATTAATCTGTATTTGTGACCCAGGTGACCTGGCAGCAGAGGGTAGATTCTGATAGTGGGGCTCTTGCTTATTCATGGGGTCTCCCAGATCCTATATTCTGCAGTGAGGCCCCCTTCTCACAGCTCTGTGTCTAGCCCAGCCCAAACCCACCCCCAAATCCCTTGCGGCACACCCCATTAAAGGTTGCATGTGTCAGAACTCAGCACTCAGTTCTCCCCCTTGTTCTGTCTTGGCTCCCCCCTCCTGATGGTAACAACCAGTCTTCCTAGAAAATGGATAAGTACTGAGAAATCACGATCACGATCACGATCACGATCTGCCCGTTAATCATCTATTTGCTAGAGCGGGCACCAGTAATATCTCAATATGTCCTGTCACATGCTGTAGAGCCAAGGGCATCGGCTTGGGACAGGAACATAAGAAGACCTCAAACCATTATATTAGGTCATGAGAATGATCTAATATAATTGTTACTGGCATTTGGCATATCAAATACAACACGAGCAGCTTGCTAGGCTTGCCGTGCGGGAGGCATACTCTATAAACACCTCCAAATAAAGCCTTTATTGATGAACCAGCGGCCGCAAGTGGCCGCGCGAGCCAGGCTGTGATGGGCTGGTCGGCTGGGTGGAGTTCTGATGAGAGGGAAGTCCAATGTGGAAAATGGCGGCGCCCATGGAGTGGGTGGGGGTCGTCTGGCTTGTTGTGAGGTTCTGCCGGGGTGGTGGGCCAAGGCTGGAAACCACCATGCCTCCCGACTGCCTCATGAGCGACTGGGCACAGGGAGGCAAGGAACCGCTCTGCCCCATGTCTGAGAGTCTCTGGACCAGCATACCTGGGCGGATTGAGGAAGAAACTGCTCCAGGGTGGGTGTCGATGATCCGGGCTGTGATGGGCTGGTCGGCTGGGTGGAGTTCTGATGAGAGGGGAAGTCCAATGTGGAAAATGGCGGCGCCCATGGAGTGGGTGGGGGTCGTCTGGCTTGTTGTGAGGTTCTGCCGGGGTGGTGGGTTTTGAGAAAAACACTTGTTAATATATATGCATATGCTTATACATATATAAATTATTTATTGTAATGTAGACAAAAGCCACAACTGATGATACAGTGTTAGAGTTGAAATTGATTAGGTAATTGTGGAAATGATAACGCCAGACTAGAACTGAGCTTTGAATGTACACAAAGGGATTTACATGATAATCCCTAAATGTTTGTAGGGCAAGTCACAATGTGTGAGCAGGAGGGAGAGACACAAAGAGAGAGAGAGAGAGAGAGAGAGAGAGAGAGAGAGAGAGAGAGAGAGAGAGAGAGAGAGAGAGAGAGAGAGAGAAGAAAAGGAAAAATGCCTGCTATAGAGGCAGACTCGGGGAGGGAGGGGATATTGGTGGGTGGGAATAGGGCACTGGTGGAAGGATAGTGCTGGAACAATGTATGACTGAAAACCAATCATGAACATCTTTGTAATTGTATATCGCACAGTGGTATAACAAACTTTTTTAAAAGCGATATTGATTAGTTAACAAAGCTCCAACATTAAAATCAGTAAATATAAAAAATCAATTTTTATGTGAAGATTTTTATATTAATTATAGGGTTGTTAAGTCCTTTTCTAAGACTTCATTAAGCTGTTTGTTGCTAGTTGAGCCTTCTGTGTTGTTTTGTTTGTTGAGTTTAATTAGCTTCTATGTTTCTTTCCCATCTAATTTGGTGTATTCCTGCTGGAATGTCAGTATTGTAGAATTTTGAGAGTCCAGTGGTCTAGAGACCTAAGAATTTATGATCTGGGCCAATGAGCTCCAAGGCGGCAGCTATGGGGGTGGGTGTGGCTATAGGCGATTTCGGAGTATCAGGGGTGGGGTGAAACTGCACATCCCTACTCTGAGAAACACCAGAGGTCTCGGCCTGGGCACCAGATACCTAAATTACTCGTATTTTGGCATTTCTGCAGGGAATATTCATAAAGTGGTGGAGTTGAGCCTTTGGAGTGGTTGCAGTGGTGGGGTGTGGAAGTGGCTGCTGGGTCTTCAGCAGAGACGAGCTTCACCTGCCAAAGGGTGTCTCAGAGTTTTTCTTTTTTTTTTTTCTTTCTGGCTTTATTTTGGGGTCACACCCTAGAGTTTTCAGCCTCGGGAATCAGTGAGGAAAATACATGTTCATAGTCTCTTCCCTAACGTCCAGGAAGTGACCCCATTTTCCAGCACATGATAGTAGGGGAAAGGGCTGTGCGAGCACATGGTATTGATACTCCAGGTCAATGTCTGAGGAATTTACGTTCATGGCTTATTTAATCCATGAGTTGACTGTGAGTATTGTCAGGTGTTGGAATTTGACCATCCAGATGGGAAGAGGCCAGATGCTGGCCTCTGTAGAGCAGGTGTTTTGTGTGAAACAATTTCCATGCATGGCATCTAATTGGGTATAATGTTTTGTACTAGTGACTTGATTTCTATCCTCATGGGAGGATGAAGAACCTGGAGGTTGGGCTAAATCAGTGTCCCTGGTCACAACCTTCCACCAGGTGAGAGGGACAGAACCAAGATGCAAACTCGGGACCCTGCCTTTGAAACACAACACTCTCTCTGCATTGGAGTAATTGAGCTGCAGGGGAAAGAAAGCATTCTCCCATGTGAGGTGGTGTAGCTCTGACTCCCCAGTGAGACAGCTCCCATTTTTAACAGGTGGGGATGGAAGGGGAGAACAGGAAGTTGGGAACTCTATTTTCTTTCAACAACCGGAGTTCTTCATCAATATGGTTTTATGTGGAACCCCAGTATGTTAAGCAGATATATGTGTCACCGTTCTGGTTGAGGTTATGGTTCGGGGCCTTAATCCTCCAACTGCACGCCATCCACAAGCAGCTCCCCAAATAACATACCATGAAAATCAGTCATCTGTTCCAAACCCCCTTACTTTATTTTTTTAAAAAATTTTTTAGATATTAATGATTTTTTTTGTTATACCACTGTTAGATATACAATTACAAGATGTTTATATTTGAATTTTGGTTCTACAGTGTTCCAACACCCATCCCTCCACCCCTGCCCATCTCCCATCACCAATGTCCCCACCTCCCTCCCCTTCCCCCAGCTTGCCTCCATGGAAGGTTCTTTATCTCCTCTCTCTCTTTCCCTCTCTCTCTCCTTGCTTCCCTTTCTTACACATTGTAGATTGTAATATATTCTAGAACATGATTGGTTCTACTAGTTTGATGTACCGGTCCGGAACACAAAAATGGCAGTTATTATGGTGAGCGAGTCTCATCCTGCTGCTTCCGAGGCCCTACAGAGGTGATGGGCCCACTCCCAAAACCCATCTTGCCTCCTGGGAGCCTCATGGTCAGCTGAGCTAGGAGAGAGCCAGTTGCCAGCTCTCCCCCATGCGTCTGAGTCTCTGCATCATGGCTGACAGCTCTGAGGGCAGTTTGTGGGCAGGGTCACCAGGCCTCTGGGACGGGTCAGAAAGGGGAATGGGGACCCCAGCTCCATCTCCAGGAACACCCGGTGACTTCCGCCTCCAAGAGCCACCTACTTAGGCTCAAATTCGGCTGCTCTGAGCTGGTCTTGAGATCAGCATCTCTCTTGCATGGGTTCTGATGAGCTGTGGAGACCCCCTTATTTTAAAGATAACAAAACAGAGTCCCTAGGAGACTGTGTTACCTGTCCCAGGTTTGGTGATGACTTGTAGGCTCTGGTCTCCTGAATGTTCAGACCCTATCACAATAGACCACCTCTGTGGTGGTCTATCACAAATAAGTCACTGGCCTCCCCAAATAATAGATGGAAACAAATACCATGTCAAGAAAACTCGATTATCCAATCTTGCGAGGGAGGATCGAAAAAATGGATCCAGTTAGTTTTCTAGAAGAAAGACGCCCAGAGCTGCAGCTTGAAATAGGAGAGGCTTAATTTTGTCGACAGGAAAATAAAGCACTTCAAGTCACACATTTTGTTTGTCTTTATTATAATGATAATCCATTGTTCCTGTAAGATAGCATGGAGAATGCAAAATAATGTAAAGTAGAAATTACCCATATTCTCATAACCAGGAGATGTCTACACAGAGCTAGGCTTGGTGTTTCTCCTCCTGAACAGAACACATACAACGCTAAGTCAATCTGGCGGCCCTTTAGATGGCCTCACTGCTTGTGTTTGCTCCTTAATATGAATGCCAGTGCCTTCCCGTTCCCAGCAGTGTATGTTGGAAACAGAATTTTAAGCTTTTGTCATTACACAGCTTTCTATGTTTCTTGCAGAAAATTGGAATAGAAAGATAAGTATCAACAAGGAAACCAAAATTACAAATAATTTCAGTTCTCAGAAGTGACTGTTGCAACGCTTTGGGTGACTATTCCAGCCTTTTTTATTACACAAACTCAAATGTACACATCTTTAATATATTCATGGTTATATTATCAGTACTTAAATATTTTTCAGTGTGATGAATTGGAGATGGATATTAATTTTATCTTCCTTCACTACTTTATGATTAAACTAAAATATTTACTGATGATTTATTCTTCTTTTGTGAATTGCCTGTCCACGACTGGTCATTTCTTATAGATTTATTGTTGACTTGTAAATCTTATTTATAGATTAAAGATATTTATCTTTTCCCCTTTTACATCTATGTGAAAATGTTGAGTAAATAATTAAAAAGTCTATAATTTATTTTATCAGTCCTTGGTAGCATATTAAGTTATAAGTTTTCACCACTATAAATAATGCTACACTTAATATAGTCGCATATAGATCTTGTCTGCCTCATTTCTTTTGGATTGATACTGAAGCGGGATTATTGATTGGGTCTCCAAGAAGTATCAATACAAGTACCAATTCCTCTAGAGGTATTCTTAGTGACACTGAGTATTATCATTTAGAAGTTGTTCGATTTTAGTAACCCAAAAAAGGACTTTTATTTTTAGCTTTCAATCATTTGATAGGTATAAGCGTAGAATTTTAAATTTATTTAATTAATTAATTTATCTATTTATTTATTATATTTAATTATACTACTGTGAGATATACAATTACAAAGAAGTTCATGTTTGGGTTTCAGTCTTACAGTGTTCCAGCACCCATTCCTCCACCAGTGCCCATTTCCCACCACCATGTCCCCAATTCCCTCCCATCTCCCCTAGCCTGCCTTTATGGCAGGTTATTTATCTCTTCTTTCTCTCTCTCTCTCTCTTTCTCTCTCTCCTCCTTCTCTTACACATTATGGATTGCAATACATACATTTAGAGGTATCTTGTGTACCTTTTTGCCTGTATTCAATGCTCGGTTCCAGGCTAGTATTATCAGTTTTGACAATTATTAGCACACTGTTCCCTTCTCTGTCTTACCTAACCTCTGACTCCCACACGTTTGTGGTAGATTCCACCTTTGACAAGACCTCCTGATCCATGTTTTGCCTGACCTTGGATATTGGTTTCATAATATATATATATATATATATATATATATATATATATATATATATATATATATATATATATCATTATCATTTATTTGCATGATATCTTTATATCATGCAAATAAATCTGATCATTCTACATCTGTCTTTTTTCCTTCTGGCTAATTTCACTCAACATGATCCTCTCCATGCCCATCCATTTATAGGCAAATTTCATAGCTTCATTTTTCCTATCAGCTGCATAGTATTCCATTGTGTAGATGTACCAAAGTTTCCTTATCCATTCATCAGTTCTCAGGCACTCTGGTTGTTTCCAGATTCTGGCTATTGTGAATAGTGCTGCTATGAAAATAAAAGATCAGAGGTGACTACAAGAGTATCCCACCCGCACGGCAGAGCCTGGCAAACTACCCGTGTCGTATTTTATATGCCAAATACCAGTAACAATTATAGACCTCTTTACCATGATCTTATGGAATGGTTTGAGGCTCTTTATTTTCCTGGAGCAAGCAGATGCCTTTAGCTCTACTAGCATATGACAGGACATATAGAGATGTTACCAGTGCCTGCTTGAGCAAATCGATGATGAGCGGGAAGACAAGTATGATACAAGTGATGAAAATAAAAGTGAAGATGGTGTTTCTGCTGTGTGTTTGGGCTTCCCATGGTATATTCTCAGGAGTGGTTGGCTTGGTCAAATGGGAACTCAATTTCTAGTCTTTGGAGCAATGTCCATATTGTTGTCCAAAAAGACTTTACCAGTCGACATTCCCACCAACAATGGATGAGAGTCCCTTTCTTCCTGTATCCATGCCAGCATTTGTTGTCCTTGCTCTTTTGGATATATGCCAGTTTCTGTGGTGTGAGATGATATCTCATTGTTGTTTTGATTTGCATCTCTCTGATGATTAGTGATGATAAGCATTTTGGCCATTCAAATTTCTTCCTTGTCAAAGTTTCTGTTCATTTGATCACTTGATCACTTGAATCCCGTTACTCATCGATTTGCTCCAGCGGGCGCCAGTAACATTTCCATTGGACCCTATCACGTGCCAATGTAGCCCAATGGCATCTGGTTGATTCAGGAATATGAAGAGCCTCAAACCGTTCCTTCAGGGTCTTAACAAGGAAGTCTGACCATCTTGTAGGTGGGCGGCCACGTGATCTTTTGACATCCCGTGGGATCCAGTCGGTAACGGCTCTAGTCCAGCGGTTGTCTCCAAATGCGCATTACATGTCTAGCCCATCTGATTTTCGATGCCTTGGCAAACGAGACAGCGTCCCTGATTCTGGAATAGCGACGGAGGTCAGAACTCCGGATTCCTTCTGACCTCTGTTCATTTATTCTCCCCATTTTCTTGTTGGGGTTGACTCTTTTCTTCATGTAAAGTTCTACTAGTGCCTGATATATCCTGGAATATTAACCCCTTATCAGATTGGGTGAATATTCTTTCCCATTCTGTAGACTGTCTTTGTATCTTGATCACCATTTCTTTTGAGGTGCAGAAGCTTTTTAGTTTCATGTAGTTCCATATGTTTATCTTTTCTTTCAGTTGCTTTGTTAGTGGTGTTTCATCTTTGAAGATGCCTTTAATTCAGTGCCGTGGAGGGTTTTTTTCTATAGTTTCTTTGACATACTTTATTGATTCAGGTCTGATATTGAGATCTTTAATACATTTTTGATCTGATTTTTGTGCATGGTGTTAGACACAGGTCCAAATTCATTTTTTACATGTAGCTGCCTAATTTTCCCAGCACCATTGTTGAAGAGGCTTTCCTTGCTCTGTTTCATCCTTTTTGCTTCTTTATCAAAGATTAAATGATCATGTGTTTGAGGATGAGTGTCATGATACTCAACTCTATTCCATAGGTCCACAGGTCTGTTTTTAATTCCAATACCATGTTGTTTTAGTTACTACTGCTTTGTAGTATAGTTTGAAGTTGGGAAAGGTGATGCCTCCCATCTTATTTTTCCGAGGATTGCTTTAGCTATCTGTGGGGGTTTATTATTCCATACAAATTTCAGGATTTTTGGTCAATTTATTTGAGGGATGTCATGGGTATCCTTATAGAGACCACAATGAATATGTACAAGGCTCTAGGTAGTATTACCATTTTGAAAATGTTGATTCGCCCCATCCATGAGCAGGGAATGTGTTTCCATTTCCTCGTGTCCTTTTATTTCTTGAAGCAGTGTCTGTAGTTTTCTTTGTACAGGTCCTTTATACACTTGGTTAAGCTGATTTCTAGGTATTTGATTTTCTGTGGCACAATTGTGAATGGAATCTTTTCTTAATATCCCTTTCTTCTCTTTCGTTATTTGTATATAGGAAAGCCACCTGACTTTTTGGGTATTGATTTTGTACCCTGCCACTCTACTATAAGTATTATTTCTAGGTGTTTTTTGGTAGAGAGTTTAGGGTTTTCTAGGTATAATATCATGTCATCTGCAAATAGTAATAGCTTGACTTCTTCCTTGCCTATCTGGATGCCCTTGATGTTCTTTTCTTCTTTGATTGCTGTATCACTGTATCACTGTCTTCCCGTTCATCATCGCTTTGCTCAAGCAGGCACCAGTAACATCTCCATATGTCCTGTCTCATGCTAGTAGAGCCCAAGGGCATCTGCTTGCTCCAGGAACATAAAGAGCCTCAAACCATTCCATCAGGTCATGGGTATGAGGTATATAATTGCTTTGATTGCTATGGCAAGTATTTCAAGTACTATATTGAATAAAAGAGGGGAGAGTGGGCAACCTTGTCTTGTCCTTGATCTTAGGGGGAAGCTTTCAATTTTTCCCTATGAGAATGATACTCACTGTGGGCTTTTAGTAGATGGCTTTGACTATATTGATTCCCATTTTTGGAGGGTTTTAATCATGAACGGGTGTTGGACTGGGTTATGGAGTAGGAGGGAAGGGGCTGTGACACCAAGACAGTCATGACCCAGTGATGAGCGCCCAGAGGAATTGCAGGGCTATCAGGTGGCCCAGACCATGCATTTAGAGGCCCAGCATTTAGAGGGGTTGTTATTTTTCACTACATGCCAGAGGGGGTTGTTATTATTTTCCACTGCATGTTTTCTTTAAATATCAATTTATTTCCGGGGCGGAGCGATAGCCCAGCGGGTAGGGCGTTTGCCTTGCACACGGCCGGCCTGTGCTGGCCCGGGTTCGATCCCGGCATCCCATATGGTCCCCGAACACCGCCAGGAGTCATTCCTGAGTGCAGAGCCAGGAGTGACCCCTGAGTATCGCTGGGTGTGACCCAAAAAGCAAAAAAAAATCAATTTATTTCCTGCCATCTAATTATGTTTTCTTCTATTTGCTCCTTAAAAAATCTAGAACACTGTAAGTTTAAGGTGTACAATGCTACATTTACATTGCCATTGCAGTGATTGCCATTGTAGTGCTCCGTACAAGTCCATGGTGTCGCTTAGTCATTATTTCTTCTCGTGTTGGGAATAAAAATGTCTTTGAAAGTTCAGTGTTCAAAATACAGCATTTGGGTTATTATTTGAGGGGGTCATGGTGGAATGGCCACACCCAGCAGTGTTCAGGGTTTATTTCTGGCTCTGAGCTCAAGGTTCCTTCCTGGTGGGCTCTGGGGAATCATATGGAGTGTTGGGGGATAAAACCTGGGATGGCAAGGCAAGACCCCTACTCACTGTACTGTGGCTCTGACCAGTGGCTTTAACCACATGTGAAGCCCCCAGGTCTTATTTACTCCTGCCAACTCCATGCCCTTATCTCTCCCTGTCCTTTTGGTAACTACTGTTCTACTTTCTGCCTGTTTGGAGGTCATGACTCTAGATGCCATGAGGAAGAGAGTCCTGCAGTATTTGTTTCACATCTTTATTATTCACTGGATATCGACAGCAAACCTTTAGGAGGCTTCAAATCCAAATCCTCACTGTTGTGAATAAAGTGGCTAGATGCTGCAGAATGTGGAGAGGAGGTATCGTTTCAACATCCTGTTTCTAATTCTTGGGCTAAATGCCCAGGAGGGGACATGCTGGGTTGTACAGCAGATCTATTTTTACTCTCTGGAGGGATCTCCACACTGTTTTCCATGGTGACTGAATCAAGTTATCGTCCCATCCACAATGCACCACAATTCCTTTCTTTAGTGCTCAGGGCTTCTTCCTAGTTCCTGCTCAGGGATAACTCCTGGCAATGCTTGGGGGAGGGACTGTATGAGGTATCTTGGGTCAGTGCATACAAAGCAAACACCTTCACCTCTGTGCTATCTCTTCAGCCCATTCCACTTTTGTTTTCCTCCCCCTGATCTCCCACACTTCCTCTTTGTCTGTTTTTAATGTCCGCCTTCTACCAGCTGTGAATAATACCTTGTGATTTTGGTTATCATTTACCCAGTGATGAGTGACATTGAGCCACCTTTTCAGTTCCTAGTTTGCCCTTTGGGGAAAAAATACCAAGTTGGTTCCTCTGCCCATTTTCAGTTCCAATTCATTTTTGCTGTTTGTGTTTTTGGTCGCATGTCAGAAAAGTAATTGGCAAGACCCATGTCAGGGAGCTTTTCCTTGTTTCCTTCTCTCTTGACTTTGAGATTTTCAGGGTTTATGTTGAAATCTTGAGTGGTGTCAGAGAGGGATCCAGTATGTTTCTGCAAGTGGTGATCATTTCCCTAGAGGTGTTTGTTGAAGGAACTGTCTTTTCCTCCCTAGATGGTCCTGCTCTCTTATAAAGTTTCAGCTGACTGTATTCCTAGGGTAACTCAGGTCTCTCTCTCTCTCTCTCTCTCTCTCTCTCTCTCTCTCTCTCTCTCTCTCTCTTTTTTGTGAGGGGTACCATGACCATCAATGCATCAATGCTAAGGGATTATCCTGGTGGTGCTAAAGGGTCCATATGGGATGCTAGGGATTGAGCCAGGTCAGCCTTGTACCAGTGCCCTGCCTGCTGTATTATATCTCTGACCACAAAGCATTTTGTCTTGATCTATTGGTCTGTGAGGACCTTTTTCCCTTAACTGTTGTGGGGACTATACCTGGTCATGCTTTAACCCACCAGGACTACACCCAGTGGTTCTGGGG
This sequence comes from Cryptotis parvus, assembly GCA_021461705.1. Taxonomy (NCBI): domain Eukaryota; kingdom Metazoa; phylum Chordata; class Mammalia; order Eulipotyphla; family Soricidae; genus Cryptotis; species Cryptotis parvus. Next base: position 67,612 of record JAJIBD010023498.1, read on the forward strand.
TTCAAGCCCAGGGTTCAAGCTCATACATGCAAACATGAGCTCTTTTTAATATTTTGGGCCACACTCTGTGGTACTCAGGGCCTCCTTCCAGTTCTGTGCTCAGGGATCACTCTTGGCAGTGATTGGAGGACCATATGCAGTGCCCAGAATCAAATTGGAGTTACATCATGTAAGGCAAGAGCCTGACCCTCTGCACTCTTTGATCAACATATGCTCTTTAAACACTTTCCTGATGGTTGGCCTTGCTTGTTCTTGTGGGTGGAAGGGAGATAACTTTGCACAGTATTGGAGAGTGGAAAAGCAATCATTTATCTCTTTTATACCCATCCCTTCATCAGTGTACATTTCTGACCACCAATATCATATTTCCCTTCCCACCCCACTGCCTGTCTCTATGACAGGCATCTCTCTCTCTCTCTCTCTCTCTCTCTCTCTCTCTCTCTTTCTCTCCCCTCTTTCTTCTCCCTCTTTTTGGACATTATGGTTTGCAATACAGATATAGAAAGGCTATCTGGTATATCCCTTTACCTCAGTTCTTGTTCAGAGAGATCATTTCTAACTATTATTGTTATACTCTAAAAATAAAGAAGGTGGTCCTTGCCCTAGCTCAGGTCACAGAAGACTCTGTGGTGACCAGATCTCACTTCCTTACATGCTCACCTTTGCTGCATTTTAATGTTGCCTGATTTCCTCATTCTTGGTGCCCCCCACACCCTCCAGTCAGTAGCTCCTGCTTCCCCAATCTTTCTCCTTTCCCAGATGGAGCCTTCTCCATGCTTCTGCCAGTCCTGCCTTAAGCCTGTGACTCATCCCTGGACAATGAAGACTTTCCCCAATAATCTGCATCCATGCAACTTCAGCTCCTTCCCACCTGCTGATGGTGAGCAGTATTCCCCCCCAACAATTTCCTATCATTGACCTGGAGTCGCCACCACCCCCCCCCCCCCCGCATTGCCCCCTGCATTGAAGGCAATGCAGGTACCTGGAAACTAGTGTCTCTTCCTTCCTTTCTTCCTTGAAATGAGTAAAACCCTGGAGTAGTTTCCAAATGAAAGCTAAAATAGAAGCCACTGTGTTCCACACTGTGGGGAAATGACGCCTGCCCAGGTCCCTAGTAGTGTTAGTGGCACTTGGATGTCATTGGACAGACAGGAGTTCCTGAGCATATCTCCAGTCAAAGAATTCTGTAAATAACCTCCCCCTTGGCTTGCAAATTCAATCACCAAAGGTCACATATTCCAAAGACAGTTTCTAAATCTGCTCCTGTGATTTGCATTCCTGAGCAGCCGCACCTGCAGATCACCAAGGGCGACAGCAGAGTGGCAGGACTGACGCCCTTTCTCCATGGCCGGGGAGGTGGCAGGCAGAGGAGACTCAGAGCAGATGGAGCTCTCTGTGCCTCAGAGCTATTTCCTGTTCTTTTATTATTACTATTAACAAGAGACAGCAGCTTGAGCAGAACTGGGTGGGAGCCAATCCTTTTAGATGAACATTGTAAAATATTAAAGGATAGATGTTAGTTAATTTTTTGTTTTGCTTGTTTGGTGGGTTGATTTTGGTTTTGGGGCCACACCCAGTGGTGGTCAGGGCTGACTTCTTTTTCTGTGCTTAGGGATCACTCCTGATGGGGGTTGGGAGGACTATATAGGGTGCTGGGGAGCCCACCTAGGTTGGCTGCTTGCAAGGCAGATGCCCTACCCGCTGTACTATCTCTCCAGTGAGTGGGCAGGCTGACTAGATCTGTTTCGAGATATTAGAGTCCTTGTTTCCAAACTCTGAGATGATGCGGAGTGATCTTTTAACTCCTGCTCTTAACTGATTGGGAAAGTTTTGGGGTCGCTAAGGATGCCAAGAGAGGGTTTCTCCATGGCTTTTTCCTATCCTACCCTCACCAATACAGTTTTTTTCATTTAGTCTTGGGGAGTCACACTGACAGTGCTTGGGGACCCATTTAGAGTTCAGACTCGGGGAACAGATGGAGAAAGTCTGGGCTCCCACGTGCAAAGCATGCTCTGAAGCCCTTTGATCCCACCAATTAGGGTGTTCAAACCCAATACATCAAGATCCTTCGTGATCTGTATTACGGATTCACCACCAGGACCTCACCATTCTACAAAGCAATGATCATTGATGTCAAAAGAGGGGTTCGACAGGGTAATACCATTTCACCAAAACTCTTCAGCGCCACCCTCGAGAACATCATGCGACAATTAGAATGGGAAGGAATGGGAGTGAAGATAGATGGTCGGCAACTACACCACCTCCGCTTCACTGATGACATAATTCTAATAACACCAAATATTAGCCAAGCGGCACAAATGCTGGCTGACTTTGACCGAGAATGTGGAAAGATAGGTCTACAGCTGAATCTAAAGAAAACTATGTTTATGAAAAATGAACTAGTTCTAGAGGCCCCATTCACTCTCAATGGAACAGACATCTCTGAATGCAGCAGTTATGTGTACCTAGGTCGAGAAGTCAACATGATGATTGACCTAAAACCTGAGCTGCGCAGGAGGAAGAGAGCGGCATGGAATGCCTTCAAAGGCATCGAAGAAATAGCTAAAAGGACAAAGAACCTCCGGCTCCAGGCACATCTCTTTGACTCCACTGTTCTCCCTGAATTAACATACGCCCCAGAGACCTGGACCCTATAAAAGCAGGATGAGAATGTTATTCAGGTCTCCCAGAGAGGAATTGAAAGAGCTGTGCCTGGAATATCACGCCTAATTCAAGTGAGAGAAGGAATCCAGAGTTCCAACCTCCGTCACTATTCCAGAATCAGGGGCGCTGTCTCTTTTGCTAAGGCATCGAAAATCAGTTGGGCTGGACATGTAATACGATTTGGAGGTGACCGCTGGACTAGAGCTGTTACCGACTGGATCCCACGGGATGTCAAAAGATCACGTGGCTGCTCACCTACAAGATGGTCAGACTTCCTTGTCAAGACCCTGAAGGAATGGTTTGAGGCTCTTCATATTCCTGAATCAACCAGATGCCATTGGGCTACATTGGCACGTGATAGGGTCCAATGGAAATGTTACTGGCGCCGCTCGAGCAAATCGATGAATAATGGGATTCAAGTGATCAAGTGATTAAGTGATCTTGTTGCTTTTATTTTATTGGGAATGGGTGAGTGAGCCACACCAGTTCAGGACTGCTACAAAAGTATAGTACAGTCCCTTAAGTACTAGTCCTGTCAGTACTCAGGGGACATAGGCAGTACCAGGGATGGATCTGGGTTCAACCATATGCAAGGTAGCGGCCTAAACTCCTCTTCCTGGGGCATGGGGCCTTAGGATGAAGAGTGACTAAAGCCCCAAGGACACTGTGTGCCTTCCCTTCTGACCAGCTCCCCAGGGCTCCTTCTAACCATTGGTCTGTCCTCACGTGTTATATGAGCCTCATGTTGCTTCCTGTCTGTCTCTTTGACCCCTTCTCTCTTTCTCTCAGGGCCTCACTCATCCCTCCACTTTCCCTCCATGCTGACTCTGATCTCCGAGGCTTACCAGCCCCACCCCAAGATCTGTACCTGCTCTCCCCTGTATTCCCAGATGCCTCCCTGGTCTCTTGCAGTCCGGGCAGAGCACGGGTTAGACTTATTCTGCTCAGAATTCGCCAGTTCCCTCTCCGTCCATACTTGGAGTCTCCATCCTCCCTTGTGAAAGCCTCGGCTCATTTCTCATGCTCGGTGCTGGGAAGAGAGGCTGTTCTCAATGGTGGCCAATGCCTGGCTCTGCTTCCACCGTGTTGTTTTCTTGGATACCCCACTAGTATCTTCTCTCGTTCTGCCTGTCATGTTGCAGTTGTCCAGTATCTCCTCTGCTTCTGCCTGTCATGTTACAGTTGTCTTTGAGCCGATGTTGCCAAAGATCTGTTTGACTTCTATTGATGCTGAACACCTCTGCCAAATTGATCTTTAGGAATCTCTGCTTTCTTCTATCCCATTCTCCATGAAAACACTATCATTTAAGCAAACTAAATCTTGTGCTTTTAGGTAGTTTTAGGTAGTCATTAAGGGACTCTTAGTGCCCACCATAGTGAATGCATGCGCCCAGCCATGGTGTAGCCACACGTGCCACGGGCATTCCTGACCCACACTATGCCCGTGCTAGTGTCCTCATCTAGAATGCCTGCTCACTTTTCTTACTTACAAATCATGTTTTTTGGGGTGAGGGCTCCTAAGTTGTGCTCTAGGGTATCATGGGCACTTTCTGGTGATTCTTAGCCCCAAACAGGTCATTGTTCAACTTGAGTGTCTGAGGATGCAGCAATGTTCAAGTCCTTTGGTGCTAAGGACAACTAGGGCCACCCCAATGCTACTCAGGGGTCTCCTGGGCTGTACACAGCAATGGTCAGACCAAACAGTGCCAGGGTTTGACCTAGGGTAGGTCACAACAAAGCATGTACCTTAATACCCATATTATTTTTCTACTCCCTCATCCCCTACCCTTTGCAAATCTTAACCTTCTTCAGAATCTAGATTGAGGTCTAATTTTCTTCTGAAATTTGCAGTAAATATTCAGGTGTAGAATATTCATCCCTAATTTCTAACTTCATCCCCAATATCTAAATATGGTTATTCAGTAGCTGTCCATATATTGAATCACATGTTTCTTTTGAATGTCTTTTTGTGGTGTTTCTTTTATTGAAATTGGTTGGCTAATAAGAATATTACAGATATTGGATTTTTACTTTTAGATCAAATATGTTTTTCCTTTACATGCTTTAATGATCCAACAATAAGCTCCTTGAAGCTACACATGTCCCCTAATGTCCACTACTTGGAACAGAGCTTGACAAGTAAAGTTACTAGCAGTGATAGCAGAAGGCAAGGTAAGGTCACTTTTACGCTGTTTCAATCAAGGAATCCTATTTCTAAAGTAGCTATTTTTCCCTTCTGTAAAGTTATTTATTAACCTGTTCATCCCTCCCATCTTTCCATCAGTGTGTAAAAATAAAATTTTGCTCATCAAAAAATATATATTCTGTTTATTGTTTGTGAGCTTGATTATGGGTGATTGACAGCTGCGACATATTAATTGGATCCTTGCTTTTTAATGGCATGTTGTTGGCTCATGTTCCCGATGAGTCTGTGAGAGGGCTGCACAGAATGAGCCTTGCCTTTGATCACGTGTTTGAATCCCAGAGAGGAAGGGAAAGCAATAGCGCTATTGCAACTGCCAAACCTAATCCAGGAGTAGTTCAGCCTTGGTGCTTTTTTGCATCCATGGATATTAAGGAACAGAAAGACAGGTTGACTGGTGAGATTGGAGATCCAGAAGAGGGGCCAGCTCCAGGAGCAAGTTGGCAGTAAATCTAGGAACTTGATTAAACACTCACCACTTCTGAGTAGACATGGATATTCACCAAACCTGAAAATACTGGGGGTAAAATCAGCCAATCTCTGTTATGGCAACTGTTAAGATGTTAGGGTTGGAGATGCTTACACCTGCCTTCAGGGATATTTGTGAGGTTTGAAGGCATTTGAGCTATGTGATTGTTTTTTATTATTTCTGGTTTTGTGTCATACCTGGCAATAATTCTCAGGGGTTACTCCTGGCTCTGTACTTGTGAGTGGTGTTGTTTGGGGACCATATGGGATGCTGAGGATCAAATATGAGTTAACCATATGCAAGGAAAGTGCCTACCTGCTATACTATCCCTCCAGCCACAAGACCACTTAATTCTATTTTTGACTATAGCTTAATCATTCTGAGAGAATTAGAGTAGTGTTTTGGAGGTATAGGGAATTCAGAGACAGGTTTAAAGGATTGCCTCAGACTGTGTGTGAGTGTATGTATGCATTTGTACACTTGCCTGCATGTTCACTTATGCAAGTTGCGAAAAACCAAAGTTTTGGTGCTATATGCTGAAGACACATGTAGCTGTGCTCTCCTGTGGTTCATAGATAGTCTCTAACCTGGGGACTTGAGAAAGTGACAAACACATCTATCAGCTTTCTCTCTTCTTGTCCCCTGACCCTTTCTTTTGTGTCTTAAAGATCTTTTATGAAATTGGTGTGTTTATACAGCTGATTGAGGGTATCAATTTCTCTTCTCTTTATTTGGCATCAAAAATCAGATGGTCTTGTCATATAATGCGATCTGGAGACGACCGCTGGACTAGAGCCATTACCGATTGGATCCCACGGGACGCCAAAAGATCGCAGGTGGCTGCCCACCTACAAGATGGTCATACTTCCTTATCAAGACCCTGAACGAATGGTTCGAGGCTCTTAGTATTCCTGAAACAACCAGATTCCCTTGGGCCACACTGGCACGTGACAGGGTCAATGGAAATATTACTGGCGCCCACTTGAGCAAATCGATGAATAACAGGATATCAAGTGATCAAGTTATTTGGGAAAGTGACATTTTCTAAACCTTCTCACTTCTCTTCTTGGTGTGGGTTGTCCCAGACTCACACCCCAGTTACAGGAAGGAAGAGCTGTGGGTAGCACTGCCTTTCCATATCCAGCCTGTCTTCAGCTTTTCTATCTCCACACTAATTGGTGAGTTCTTGTTGAAGCAGTTTGAGGCTCTGGCATGAGGGGTAAGCCTTGGCTGGCTTGCTCTCTGGCAGACTGAGAAGTCCCATTGTATTTAAAAGCAGCATCTCAAAACACAGCTATAGCTAAAGAGCCCCAATGGGAAAGGGACTTTCCCCCCCCTTTTTTAAGGTGGAGGTTAGGAAGAAAGGGAATCAGCATTTCCTGCAGGAGCAGGGGAGACAGATGTGGTTCTAGTTTTGTCTGCACTGTGCTGCTCACCTGGCTGCAGGTGAGTTGGAGAATGACAAACCTTTACGAGCTGTCCAGGGCAAGCAGCAGGTTCAGACTGAGTCTTTAATCAGTATGAACCATTAAAGCAGGTGGTGAGAGCCTCGGAACAGGAGGCTGGTACCTATGAGACAGCTGGAAGACTTTAATGCCAAGATGACCTCTAGTCCCGGAGCTGAAATTCCTGGGACGCCTGCCCAAAAATGATTGGATACCAAGACAAAGAGTCTCAGTGTGATTTAGGAAGATGTGATCTAATCAGGCGTTTGGCACAAAACTGATTGGAAGTACCAGGGCCATAACTCTGGTCTCTTGAGTGATTTCATTTCAAGAGATGGTCTAGAGTGTGTTAGGGAAGAGCATGTTACCAGAGTGCTGGGGTAGGCTAAATTTCACTCTGTCTGCCTGCAGTTGAGGGGTTGTGAAAAGCCGCAGATTTCATTTGCCATGAACAACTGAAAACCAGTCACTCTGATGGCAGAATAGGGCTATCAGCACCAATGTGGGCCCTGAAAGCATCCTCAAGTGTGAAGAGCCAATAGCAGCCATCCACTGCATATGTTTTATTTTTAATTCTAATAGATTTGACTTTTTTTAAAATAAGGAAGGCATTTTGGGAAGAATTATAGATTTATTTTAAATTTAGTTCAAACATTTCTTATTGAAAACACTTTCCCCAAACCTTGTGGTTATAACTGCAGTATAATCATAACCTGTGTGTAGGGGGACATACAGGTATCCATATTCATCATTATCCACAGATCAATCATCATTCTATGTTCTTCTATACCTATCTATATACATCATCTTTCTCCATCATCCATATCATCCATATCATCCATCTCTATCCATCTATTTTTATCATTTATCCCTCCATCATCCATCTATATCCATTCATCATCCATATCTGTCCACTTATATCCATCCATTCATCTTCCAGATACATGCATCATTTATCTATCCATAGCCATCCATCTACCCATCCATTTATCCAAATCTGACCACCCTTTCACCCATCCATCCATATTTATCCATCATCCATATCCATCTTTTGTCTATCCATCCATATCCATTGATTATCCATATCATACATCCATCTTCATCCATTATCCATATATCCATTCCCATCATCTGTCCATCCATCATCCATTTCTTTTTTTAATTATTTTATTATACCACCGTGAGATATACAATTACAAAGATGTTCATATTTGGGTTTTGGTCATACAGTGTTCCAGCACCCATCCCTCCACCAGTGCCCATCTCCCACCACCAACGTCTCCAGTTCCCTTCCCCTCCTCCAACCCTCCTCCATGGCAGGTTCTTTATTTCTTTCCCTTTCTCTCTATCTCTTTCTCATTTCCTTCCCTTCCAGATCATCCATCATCCATTTCTATCCATTCGTCAGCCATATCTACGTATCCACATATGTACATCCATCCATATCCATCCATTCATCCTTATATATTCATCAGCCATATCTATCTGTAGTCTATCTATAACTATGGAGCATCCATCTTATCTATCCATATTTAACCATTATGCGTCTATTCATTTCCATCATCTACCCATCCATTTATAGCCATCAATCCATCAAACCATTCATATCCATCCATCCATCCATCCATCCATCCATCCATCCATCCATCCATCCATCCATCCATCCATCTTCCATTCAACATCATTCAATAAATTCTTTGGTCTTTTAATATGGTATTCCCTATGTAAGTTGCACGCATATGGATTGCACTTTGATCTTATAGATAGAATATAATGACTTGGCATCCTTTGTAACCCATTTTGAAGGTGAAAATGAAACTTAAAAATTAATAAATGGGTATTTTGACAATAAAAACTGACTATCCATATATCCAATTTGGGCTACATTGATATAGTGGTAAATCCTAGGTACATACATCCCATAGATCATGTTTAAAGTTTTTCTTTAGCCTTTATTTATTTGCTCACACCAGGGCATTAGCTCACTTCACGAACATAAAGAGCAGATGCCCTTGGGCTTCACTAGCATGTGACAGGACATATGGAGATGTTACTGGCGCCTGCTCGAGCAAATCAATGAACAACAGGAAGATAAGTGATACAAGTGAAGTGATACTTAATTTCTTTGAATACATTTTAATTTTCTGATTTTAGTTTTAAAGTTCAAGGCAGACATCACTTGTCATGCAGTGAGAAATAAAAATGTACTAGGCACTAACATGTGTTTTCTCTTTTCACATCTGTTCCACATTGCCCCATTTTTTTTCTCCATGCCCCACATTCTAAAGTCTATACAAGACATCTAGAACTTGGCTACTTTATTTTAATTCAGTCTTATTCACAGCTCATCTTGGTCTTACGATATCTGTTACCATGTAGCGAGCAACACAACAGTTCTACCACATGTGCTAAGAATAATACTGTCAAATATTGTTAAACTGCTAGAAATCAAGTTTTGGAAATGGGCTAAATGAATGTGTATTTTCCATGCTGTCTTAATTCAGTTAAAGAGATCTTTTTTTAACCATATGTGCCAGAAATGCTTACCTTGGATCCAAGCTTAAATATGTGCTATTTTTTTGCCAAAAGAAATGAACAATTTTTTACCAAGTTTTAAGCAGCTGAAAAATTTGACTGTGATGATTGGAGAGAATTGTCAAATACTGCAAAAAGGGATTTTTACTGATCTCCAGGGAAGGAAAGTACAAAGCAGAAGACTTAGAAATAGCATAAAGTCAAAAGTGTTGGTGATCCTAGTGGACTGCAATATTTAGAACAAGTGCATGAGAGAGTAGCTCCAAAAATAAATTTCCTTTTGAGCACCTGTCCCTCAAAGCAAAGGTTCACAGTAGGTTTGCTTTAGGAAGTGGAGTCTCACAGATAGTCTTGCCTCTGAAGCTGGTCATTTGTAGCTCTGCTCAGAGTCCCACAGGCAAAAGACTTACGTCCTCTAGCCCTCAAAAATGCTTATGAGTTTTACTATTGCAAAATGTGAGCCCATTTAATTAGCCTGCTTGGGTGCCCCTACATGGTTTGTGCACATTTGATTAGTGTCTATGTCAAGAAAAGAAGGGTACTGGGAATTTTTTTTCAAAGATCAGTGGTGAAAGATAGCATAGAAGAGCTCAATTATGGTTGTTTTTTCTTGTTTTTTTTTCCTTTCCTGGTGGGAACCAGTAGTGGGTATAGCCAGTGATGCTCAGGGCTTGCTTCTGGTTCTGTAATCAGGGATCATACCTACAGTGCTTGGGTGAATATAAGTGGTGCCAGGGATAAAACTAGGGATGTCTTGCTTGTCTTCAAGCTCTTTAGCCTCTATACTATATCTCTGGAACCAGGAGTTGCCATTCTGCTGGTGATGGTGCCTCTGTCTTCTTGCCACAGGGATTAAAGACAGTCAGCTGTAGGGCACCAGCCCTCAGGACAGGATCTCTGCATTTTCACTTACTACATAGATGAAACGAACACTTCTGTTAGTATCACAGTGCCTCCATTTTTTTTCTCATCTATGAAGTGGGGCTCCTATAGACCTAATTGATGAAGTTGGTATGAGAATTCAGAGTGTTGAAGGGCAAAATATACTGTTAGGTTGATGAAAGGGCTCTATCAGTAATGTGTGTCTGAGCTGGAAACATTGAGGTGGCATCAGTCAGGAAGTGCTGAGAGAGGGAAAGCCTGATTCTCACTCAGCCACACCCATGAGAAGTCAAAGAACCCCTTTCCAGAGCCCTTGGTGGCCAGCTGTTGTCACTTCTGTTCCTTTGATTTCCACCTCCTGCAACCTAGAGCTCCAGACACATTCTCTATCCTGAGCTAATCCTGGAAGCCTTCATTTATTCTCTCTTAGATCCACTGATCCACGCATGTCTTCATTCAGCACACTGGGGTCAGACCATTTATTGCATGTTTTGAAGGTTTTCCTGTGTTTCATAGTCTCCTTATTGCCCCACATTACAGAAGGGGAAGTGGATGCATAAAGAAGTTAAGCCACTGGTTCAAGGTCACACAATGAGGAAGTAGCAAGGTATCAGTAGACCTGATAAGTCTGAGTCCAACTGCTTTTAATCTTCAAGCTGCAGCACCTTGTCTGAATTGACTGAGGGTAGACATAGGGAAGCCTTCCAGAGATTAAGATTCTTCCCCACTTTCCTTCCTATCCTTTTTCCCCAACCTTCCTTTGGAGAATCATTGGTTAAGTGAAATATGTACCTTTAATGCAGTGGAACATGGTAACAGGACATCTACTGACTTGTGGCCTTATTGGACATAATGTGTGCTGGGGATCCTTCCCCATTGTAAGTGCGTGCCACAGCCTGAGTTCACGGTGTAGCATCGTCTGTCTTTCTCTGTCATCATCATTATCTAACACATTTCATGTTCATAGGCATTTGGGCCATTTCTAATTTTTTTCTCAATTACATTTTGTTTTAACTTGTAATGAACAGCACGGCTGCCAATTGCTCTATTTCTGGCTTGAATCTATTTACCGAGCATTTTTGAGTGCCAAACACTGTGCTAGACACTGCAGCAGAGATTCATTCATAAACCAAGCAAGCAAGTTCCGTGTCCCAGAGGAACTCACATCCTAGCCAGGAACGCTGGCGATGAACAAGATACATAAATAAAAGATAAAGATTGTTGGGGAGTGATGAGTGCTTCCATGGAGAGAGTGCGGAAAGGGATAGGGACCTTTCCTGAAGGTGGGAGTAGAAATTAAGATCTGGAGAAGGGTTGTGAGAAAAGGTTCTTTGTAGAGATGAGAGAAAATTGTTATGGGAAAGTCAAGGGAAGAGTCTTCAGGGCTGAAGGTGCAGATAGGAAAGTGCTACAAGATCAAGGAGAGCAGGGACTTGGACTGGGAGAGAGAGAGGAGAGGTAAACCGTCCAGGGGGTAGGTTTCTGGACAGAAGCCATTGGAAGGTTTGGATCTGAGATAGGCTGTACATTGAGTTTTAATATGTTGTCATTTGAAGGCAGGGGCAAAATGACAGGACATTGACATATTCCTGGCAGTTAGGTGCAGTGGCTGGCGTGCATCAGCTCAGGGCAGGGGAACTGGTGGCTGGACTTGGCCCCAACAAGATGGGCAGTCTTAGTAAGATCTGGGAGGACAGCTTCAAAACTCAATTCCTGTAGGTTCCTCATTACACCACTGGAAGCTCCATCATCTCAGGGAGCCAATGGCTCCCCCCCTTCCCCGTCCCTTCTGCAAGGCAGTGTAATTTTCACAGTCTAGGAGTTATTTTTGTTGTGTTGTCTTAGTTTGTTTCCGGCTATTTATATTCCAAATGTGAGTGAAATCAGACAGTAATTGTCTTCCATTTAGTCTCAAGCTCTATCCTTATTGTTGCGAGAGGCGAGCTTTCTTCTGTACTTGGGAGCCAGCCAGTGGCGTTCCATGCTGTGTATTTGCCCTGACTTTATCCTCTCAGTCCTCTGATGGACATTTAGGTTGATATCATTACTTTGGCTATTGGTAACGTGTCTTTAAAAAACTTTCCAGAACTGTGTGATTAGAAGGTGAGGTGGGGCTCCTAAATTTGAGACCTCATCCAGAGTAAAAACATGACACTTTAGGGGCTCTTCTCATCATTGTTTGAACCAGGGTCAAGCATGTCACAGGCAACCGCTTGGTTGCCTGTGAATTTGGAAGCAAGCATGTCTTTTTCAGCTGTGAATCTGTTTACCCTAGATTGCTTTTCTAGTCCTTATCTCTGCAGACTCTCTAACTATGTCCATTTGCATAAAAAACGGGGCTTTTTTTTGTTGTTGTTGTTGCTGAAGGAGATCAGCTCTTAGCTGTGGCTCCATCCCAGTCCAGCCTTGTGTTGGCCAGTTCTAGAGATTAAGATGCTCTCCTGGGTTTAGGACTTTCAGGTGGAATGAATGAGCAGGGACAGCAAGATCATTTTCTCAGGAGTAAAGAATTCCTGCTTTCCCCATGTCTCAGTCCTAAGAGATAAAGGTATTAACAGCATCTCTTAGCTCCAAAGGAACCTGCTTCCCTAAGGGTGTTTTAGGCTCCAGTTAGCCATTATTGGACCAACCTGACGTGCCTTTGTTCTATGATGAAGATTCGGAGGCTGCTAACCTTGTGGAGCTTTGCAGGCAAAATGCCCAAGAGAACTCAGTGGGTGTCTAGAAATCTCAAGTCATTACCACCCCTACTGCCACCCCCGACAGGATAAAGGCAACTTGAGGAAGGAAACTTGCCCTGTGTCTCCATGTTTACTCCTTGCCATTAATAACAGTATCTGATGCTGGTGCTGTGGTGGTTGTCCCTGGCTGACCCTGATTATCCACCATCAAGGATCCCCTAGAGGTAAAACGTTGACATTTGTTTCCTAAAGGGAGCACCTTGGTCTTAGAAGGTCCTTTGAGGGTGCCAGCTCAGTGTAAGCCTTCATCAGGATTATGGCCAAATCCACTGAATTGAGACCGAAGGTGGAGGAGGCCAGAGGACAGGCTCTTCCACCTGCTGGGTCCAGGTCCCAGGATGCAGAATTCCATCTGGAGCACCCTTCCTTGTGGGTCCTGCTGTATTACATCCAGGTCAAGTGCTTTCCGCAGGGCTGGTTGGGATTCAGGTAATAGCTTTGTTAATCACAGACAAAGAACCTCTGGCTCCAGGCACATCTCTTTGACTCCACCGTTCTCCCTGCATTAACATACGCCTCAGAGACCTGGGCCCTACAAAAGCAGGATGAGAATGCTATTCGGGTCTCCCAGAGAGGAATCGAAAGAGCTATGCTTGGAATATCACGCCTCACTCAAGTGAGAGAAGGAATCCAGAGTTCTGACCTCTGTCGCTATTCCAGAATCAGGGACGCTGTCTCTTTTGCCAAGGCATCGAAAATCAGATGGACTGGACATGTAATGCGATTTGGAGACAACCGCTGGACTAGAGCCATTACCGACTGGATCCCACGGGATGTGGAAAGATCACGTGGCCGCCCACCTACAAGATGGTCAGACTTCCTTGTCAAGACCCTGAAGGAATGGTTTGAGGCTCTTCATATTCCTGAATCAACCAGATGCCATTGGGCTACATTGGCACGTGATAGGGTCCAATGGAAATGTTACTGGCGCCCCCTCGAGCAAATCGATGAATAACGGGATTCAAGTGATCAATCACAGAACAGTGCCCTAGGAGCACAGCTGTCTCTGTGGAGACTTGTCACCAGTGTGTGAGCAGGCCTGTGGCACAATGCTGGGCATCCAAGGGGTTGTCTGCTTCTTTTTATTTATATGTTTGCTTGACTTGAAGGCCACACTCAGAGGCTACTGATGGCTTTGTATACTGGGGGGTCTAGGGAATTGCTCCTGGTAGTACTTAGAGGACCATGAGATGCCAGGGTTTGCATACAAAACATGTGCTCAAATAAGATGTTCATGTTTGTATACAAAGCATATGCTCAGGCCATAGACCATCTCCTGGCCCTCCATTGTGTGAGTGTGTGGGGGGGCACCCCAGTGGTGCTCAGGGTTTAATGTCTGTGTAGTGAGGAGTCACTCCTGGCAGGGCTTGGAGACCATATAGAGATCCAGGAATGGAACCTAGTGAGCACATGCAAGGCAGGCACCTTAGCAGCTGACTCCAGCCTTGACTCTGCTTCTACAGGTCACAGGCCTTTGAAAATCCTGTGTAAGCTGTAGGGCACCCCAATGCTATTCCAATACTCTGACAAATATTTGACCTTGGTAACACATTTGGGACTTTTCCTGATTCCCTCAGCCCATTCACATGAGCAAGGGGATTTCTGTAATGTTCAGTTCATTTTTAAAATATTCAACAAGTGTACAGCATGCCCCTGACTCAGCAGTACTGTTCTGCATACTAGGAATACAGCAGTGAATCAAGCGGCCATCGATTTATTTACATTTGAATTTATGTTTTATACTTCTGTTATAACAATGATTAAAAGTCTCCTGAGTAGGATCTCAGATAACTCCCTTTTATTATTCCCTTTCCCTTTCTTATTTTTTGAACTCTTGCCTTCTCATTTTTCTAAACTAAACGTGCATTCCTCGCATTATAGAAACATAATAAAAGAGATGTAATTCATGGTTCATTTCTGGAGGATAATGCACAATGACAAATGATCCCTGGAAAGCAGTAATGGTTTTAAATGGATTTGTGTTTTATCAGACAAGATAATATGGAGATCCTCTGCTCAGTAAAGATCCAGTCTTAGATGCAGGCATATTACTTAGCCAGCCGAGAGCTGGTGGAGCTCCGAGCTAGGTGTCTTGCTGAAGTGTAAGATGTCTTGGGAGTTGAGTGTCCCTAGTTAGAAACCACTCTTCTGGATCAGGTCTTGGCAACTGTGGCTTGTCTATTTTCACAACATAAAGTTTTATTGGAACCGAGTCATGTTTATTCATCTTGTATCATTTGTGGCTGTTTTGACCAGAGAAAGGCAGTGCTGAGTGGCTGTGACAAAAACCATTTGTTCAGCCCAAAAAGCCTAAATATTCCATTCTCCAGTCCTTTACAGAAAGTTTGCCGGGTGCTACTATGGACTGACCTGCTGGGTTTCTGCACTGACTGCCTGCGTTTCTTTCCTGAACCTGCTCTCCGTGGCTCTGTTTCATGACTTGCTCCATGGGTTTGTTTTGTGGCTATGCTCCATGGCAATGTTCCATGTTTGTGCTCCATACCTATGCTCCGTGGTTTTGTTTTGTAGTTCTATTTTGTGCTGTGTTCCATGGCTGTGCTCTGTGGCTGTGTTTCGTGTCTGTGCTCCATGGGTTTCTTTTATGACTATGCTCCATGACTGTGTTCCATGGCTTTGTTTCATGACGGTATTTTGTGACTGTGTTCCATGGCTGTGCCCCATGGCCTTGTCCCATGACTGTTCTCCATGGGTTTATTTTGTGGCTATGCTCCATGGCAGAGTTCCATGCTTGTGCTCCATGGCTTTGTTTCTTGACTGTATTTTGTGCTGTGTTCCGTGGCTGTGCTCTGTGGCTGTGTTTCATGCCTTTGCGCCATGGCTTTGTTTCGTGACTATTTTGTGGCTATGTTCCGTGGCTGTGCCCCATGGCCTTGTCTCATGACTGTGCTCCATGGGTTTGTTTTGTGGCTATGCTCCATGGCAATGTTCCATGCTTGTGCTCCATACCTATGCTCCATGGCTTTGTTTTGTGACTGTGTTTTGTGGCTGTGTTCCGTGGCTATCCCATGCCTGTGCTCTATGGTTTTGTTTCGTGACTGTGTTTTGTGGCTGTGTTCCATGTCTGTGTTCCATGCCTATGCTCTGTGGCTTTGTTTCATGGCTGTCCTCCATGTCCATGCGTCATGGCCATGCTCCCTGTCTGCTTTGTGTTTGTGCTCCATTATTGTGCTCCATGTTTGTGTTCTGTCTCTGTGTTCAGTATTTGCGTTCTGTGCTCATGTTCCATATCTGTGTTCATGTCTCTTGATATGTGCTGTACATGCAGTAGTCACTGACCACACATATTTATGGAATCCTAGACATGTGGCTAGAGTAACCAAAGATATTTTCAGGATTTTTAGGGGTGCTTAAAGGGGTCTTCTAAGCAGTGTTCAGGAGGCCCAGAGGCTTTGCCTGGCTATGGGGGGCCAGACAGTTCATTGGTCAGGTCTGGTGAGGTAGTGCTGTTTCGGTCTGGCAGTGCTGGGGACACCAGGGTCACCCCAGTGGTGTTCAGGGGACCATCCACACAATGCAGCTGCTGGGATGAAACACCAGGCTTTGTGCATGTAATGCTTTATTTCAGTCCTTTGAGATATCTCTCTGATCCTTGCTGAGGAATTTTAATTGAACTAATGTTTAATTAAATTTACCTTTAAATTAAAAAATTAAATAGCCACAGATGGCTGGTGACTATAGTACTTTACTAGGCAAACCTGAGACTGAATGCTGCAATTACTTGTCCCTCTTGTGACCTGTTATGGGTGCCAAAGTTCAACCTGGATGTTTATAGAGGCTCTCTCCAGACTTCCTTGATTAAAACTCTTCTTTCAAGCTAGTCAAGCTTATTCTTCCATTGTGTAGACTACAGGTGCTATCTTTGTTTCTGTCAAAACAAAGATTTTGTTTATGTGTTTTGTTATGTGTCGCTGTCTCTGTGTCTCTGTCTCTGTCTGTCTCTGTCTCTGTCTCTCTCAAAGAGGGTGCTCCCAGTGGTGATTGAGGAATCATAAGATGCTGGGGAGCTAACTCAAAGATTCACATATATTATATGGGCTAACTCAAAGGTTCACATATATCACATTCACTCTATCTCCCCTTGGCCCCGGATTCTTTTTTTAAGAGAAGTTCTGGTTTCACGGCAAAATTGAACAGAAAGTACAGAGAGCTCCCATATACATCTGGCCCCCACATTTCTATCCCCCTACTCTTTTACATCCTCACCCAAATGAACCCAAACCAAACATGCATCTCTGTGTCCTGCATAGAGATAGATTGTCCTTGACATCAGGGTTCTCTTTTGGGGGATATTCTATGTTTGCAATGTACCTATTCAAATATATAATGTACCTATTCAAGTATCTAATGTACCTATTAAAATTCCTTTTGGGAGGAAATCCAATCTTTAACCTTGGTTTTAGATAAAACTTTGTTAAGTGATCTGCCTAACCCTAGGAATGGGACAGGGAAGGCAGGTTGAGGGTGATGTGAAGGTGCTGGAAAAAGAGGAGGAGAATAAAAAAAAAACTTTTGCATGCTTTATGACTTTGGTGTTTCCTTCCTGTAGGAAGCTGGAGGTGAGCAGGTGGGCAGGTGTAGGCAAGGGAGTTGTTTGAGTGTTGTTCACAGTGCATCTTTTCTGCACCGCACACACCATGATGACTTACCATGGACTCTTCATCTGTCTCCCTCTCATTCTGGATGATCCCCAAAGACTCTTGGAGTTGTAAAGGGCAGTGTAGACAGTGCCCCAGCTAGCCTGGTTTTCACTGGCAGATTCCAATACCCGGGAGGCTTGCTGTATTAGTTACAACTCAAGTAAGCCTCATTTCTAAATTACCACTACAGCCAGGCCAACAGACCCTTGATAATGCCATGGTCTGGGAACTTATCTTTGATTTTAGTCTTTGAATTTAGTCAGTGAATCAGTGTGTAGCCAAAGGCTAAGTTAGGGGATCTTGTTTACCATATCTGTGATGTGGCTTTAGGATGAAGTTGCCATTTTGGATATCATGCTTTGAGATTTTGGTCTTTTAAAAAAAGCCACATTTATTTTTAGTCCAAGTCTCAGATTTGTGTAATGATCTAATACCCTATACTTCCAACCTTCCTTCCCTTCTGCTGGCTCATTATTAATGCAGCACGCTGGAAGGGCATTTTAAGAATCTTAGAATTTTTCAGGGAGTGATCTTCAATTATGTTTTATCACTCTTAAAGATCCTGGTGGTTTATTGCTGGTGTCTTTAATGCATTTGCTGTTGAAATGAGTGATGGAGAAAATCATACTGGCCTAGGATTTATAAGATATAGTCTCTAAAGTTGGGCTCTGTTAGCATGCAGTATTTGTCATAGAGTTTTAGGAGCCTTATCTATTCTAACTTACACACATAATTGGAGACAAATATTGGTAGACAACAGAAAAGTGAAGTTTTGTTTCTAACCTCATTGCCTATTAGAGTTTTATTTGGAAACAGTTTTTTCAACCAGCACTGCACTTATACACTGTGTGATTCAATTCCAAGTACAGCCATATATTCCAGGCTTCAGAGCCTGAGTACTGCTTGACTGAAGGTCTTAGCCAGTACACAAAGTGGAAGACTGAGTCCTGAGCATTGCATCTCAGCTGAGGACCTCAGGGTTTCCTTATCATCCATAAGTGGGTCACAAAACTTATTTTTTTAACTGGCATAGTATTGTTCATGTTTAAATGAATTGCTTTTAGAAATTAACTTACAAAAAGAGATCTGTAATATTAGTTTCAGTTTAGATGTTACTTTTTTGGTTATTTTTAAATCAACTTTTCAATTTTTTATGATCATGCAGTTGCTCTTATATTTGCAGTGCTGTGAATCCATGATCACAATGCCAGAATCAATAATGCCAGAATCCTTCCTTCCACCATGACCACAAGTCCCTCCCTCACCTCTTCCTTAGCATGATCAATTCCCAGTTCTGTTGACCATATCTCAGGGTTTGTTTCCATTGAGGACTGTCTGATCTCTCGCTTCGTTTCTTTATACCCCAAATCTGAGTGAAATCATGTATCTTTCCTTCAAATATGAATGTGAGTCTAGCTGGGTAAAAAATTCTTGGTGAGGCCTTCATTTTGTTGAGTCTTTTCTCGATATCCCACCATTGTCTTCAGGCTCAGAGTGTTTCCTCTGAAAAAATCTGCTGTAAATCTTAGGGATTTTCCTTGGTATGTGATTTCCTTCTTTGATCTTGCTGCTTTCAGTATTCTATCTCTATCTGTGGTTCTTGTCAGTTTGATTAGGTTATGTCTTGGAGTATTCTTATTTGGGTTTCTTTTAGATGGTACCCTTCGGGCCTCCTGAATCTGGGAGCAATAACTCTTTAGTTCTGGGAACTTCTCACCAATGATGGCTTTGATAGTTGTTTCTTCATCAGGGTTTTCTTCCTGTCCCTCTGGGATTCCAATGATCCTTATGTTATTCCTTTTGGCTTCATCTCGGTTACCTCTTGTTGTCTGTTCGTTAATTGTGAGTCTTTTTTTCCATCTTCTGCTATTGTCTAAAAGTCTCCGTACCTCATCTTGGAGCTCACTGATTCTATCATCAGTAGCTGTTACTCTGCTGCGAAGGCCTTCCTATGAGTTTTTCATTTCACCTACCACATTTTTAATGTCTCTGTTATTTCTGCTTGCATTTTCAATTCTATTTTCTTCACTTCTGCTTTCATGTCCTCTTGCATTTTATTGGCTCTGTGTTCCATTGCTTCCTTGAGCTCCTTATGCATCCTTAACAGCTCCATATGAAATTCCATATCGGAGAGGTTATACATCTCATCATTATTGCTTGGCTCATCTTGGCAAGATTCTTCGATCACTGAGCTTGATGGAATTCTGCGTTGCTTTACCATTACAACCATTAAGGTTGCAACTTGTGTGTTCTTCTGTGGCTGGGCAGTGCAGTGGGGGTTGTTGATGGTTGTTCACAGAGTTTTGTGGGAGGTGAGGAGTACTGTGGCTAATGTACCCCGGTACTTCTATATAGGATATACAAAAACTAAGTACTTTGCGTGGATGCACTAGCGTCCACATCGTTTTGAGCTTGGGGTGTGAAACCTGCAAGAGTCTGATCCCTTTGTGCGCTGGCCCGGGTTGAGAGTGGTTACGGGCACTGGGGAGTTAGGATGCACCTGGGGTAGAGTCAGTGGAATCAGGCAACAGGTTGGCGCAGGGGAGTGTGTTGGGTCCCATCGGCAGAACTTGGATGCTCCAGGCCGGCAGGAGTGTCCATAGTCTGTTGCTGAGCATTTGAGTTGTTTCGGGTCTTGGCTATTATAATAATGTTGCATTGAACAAAAATTAATGTTTGGATTAATGTTTTTGTGTCCTTGGGGTGGGCATCCAGGAGTGGAATCACAGAATACAGATATAAGGCTAGAGAGAGTTTAGAGGCTAAGCACTGGCCTTATATACAGAGTCAGCCTGGGTTTTATCCCATTCCCATATATGTTTTCCCATGCACTGCCAGGAATGATCCCTTAGTTTAAAGCAAGTAATAAGCCTGAGCACCACTTGGTGTAGCTCCCAAATTAAAACAAAGACAAAAACTCAAAGAGTGATACAAAACAAAAAAAATGCAGAACATGTAAGGAAACTCTTCATTTTTTGAGCGATTTCCTAACTGTTTTTCCAAAGGGCCTGAACCAAGTAACAGTCCCACCAGTAGAGAATGAGAGTTCCTTTTCACCACATCTTCACCAGCATTTATTGTTTCTGGCATTTTTAATTTTCAAAAAAATGTATGGAATCTCCGTGAACTACAATTTTGAAGTTGTTTGCGATTGAATCTCAGGTGAACAGTGATTGAGCACCAGTCCCTTCACCAGTGTTCCTTTCCCACCAGTGAAAGGATAGGCACTTTTCCCTTTTCCTTTTTTCCTTTTAGGCACTGTGATTTGCAGTGCCGTTACTGGAAGCCTATCATACATATCACTTTACCTCCTTCACGCCTACATTTTTTCACCTGAACCATCCTCCCTGGAGTGAGGTAGTATCTCATTGTTATTTTGATTTATGTTTTACTGATAATCGGTAATGATGAATGTATTTTTTTCGGATGCTGGTTGGCCATCTTGATGTCATCTTTAAGGAATTGTCTGTTCATCTCCTCTCCCTAATTTTTGATGGGGCTGTTTGTCTCTTATTGAGCTTTCAGAGTGCTTTATATATCCTGAATATTGGCCCTTTGTCTGATATATGGTGCGTGAATATTTTCTCCCAATCTGTACAGTGTCTTTTTTATGTTAGGCTTCATTTATTTCACCATGCAGAAGCCTTTTAGCTTGATGCACTCTCATTTATTTATTTCTGCTTTTGTTTTCTTTGCCAATGGGGTTGTATCATTGATGACTGCCCTGAGGTCAAGATCCTAGAGACTTCTGTGTGTCTTTTGTAAGATGTATTTTATTTTTTAATTTTGAGGGGACCTGGGCCACATAGGGGCCTACTTATTCCTGGTTCTGTGCTCAGGTGGACCATATGTAGTCTGGGATCTAACTGATGTCAGCCATGCAAGACAAACACCTTAACACCTGTACTATCTCTTGGGCCCTCAATGTATTTTATGAAACAAGTTTGATATCAAGGTCATTGTCCATTTTGAATTAAACTCTGCGTATACTGTGAACATGGGATCTAGTTCCTTTGTCTTGTTTGCCGAGTGCCCTGCCCACTGTCTCTCAACTCTCCATTTATACCTTTAGATTCAATCCTAGTCCTGGAAGGGAAACTGGGCACTTAAAACATTAATGCCTCATGTTCTAAAATTCCCAAGGGTGGAGGCCCATTACTTTCTTCCAGCCATTCCAACCTGAGATAGGAAAAGATGATGTGAGTTTTTGTTAGAATGTGCCACTTGGGATTAAGATGGATAACAGGGCTTATGGGCAGCAGCTCGGACAATTTCCCATGTAAGCCAAGGACAGGAAAGGTGACTGATCTAACTAACCTGGTGTCTGTGGTTTGCCTTCCATCTTCCACATCCCCCAACAACGAGGCAGCAAGTTCTACAACTAGTGAGGATCCTATTGAACCATGGTATCAGATCATTATCATTTTGTCCTGACACTGAGGTCAGCAAAGCCTTTTCTCTCATTACAACATATTGAGGTAAATTCATTTTGTTCTTGATATTTTTGTTCAAAGGAACTGAAAAATGAGTTGTACTAAACTCACAGCACACGTGTCATTCCACAGAACATTTTATAATAGCCAGTACAGTTGTACTGAGAAGATTAGTGCCAGCCTAGAAATATGATCCACAAGTCTCTTCCCCTTAATTTAACAAGGATCAAATGACATGGTATTATCATCAAATAAACCAGGAGATGTGATCCTATCTCACAAAGAGCTAAAAAAAATTCTGGTTAGGGAGATCAAATTCATGCAAAGGACAACTGACTGGGATGTGTTTGAATGACAGGTTGCTCAGAACTCTTGACAGCAGAATGTGTTCATCCAGGGCCTGGGCCAGGACAGACACACAGGCCGCTACTGTACAGAGAGGAGAGAGTTTGAACTCACTGAGAAAGCCATGAAAAACTTGTGTAATTTAGGGCTTAGCCTGAAATCAACAGAACCCCTCTGAAAGAATTATCATCCAAGAATAACATTTTTCATCCAAGAAGATCATGACTTCTAGTAGGAAAATGAGACGGAAGATTGTGGATTGGATTGACATGGAGGAAGATAGATGTATATATAGTGAAGTGCAGAGGAAAAGAGACTGATGGGAAAATTAGAGAAACGGTTGGAAGATACTGAGAAAAATGACAAGATCTGACTCAGGCTTTAATAGGATCTCTCTGACTCTTGGCTGGAATGAATACTGGGGGTGAGAAGAAAGCAGTATCAGAGAGAGCAGCTATTGCAGCTCTGGAGGCCGAAGACAGGCGCGGTGCAGAAAGATGGCAGTGAGTTGTGAGTGGTAGACAAATGTGGTCCTTACTTTGAAGTTTGAGCCAATAGGGGTTTATGTAAGAATTTTATACAGAGTTTTGTGTAAGGGTTGTGAGGAGAAGCCCAGATTGGCTTTGAGTATTTTTGCGTGGTACCACTAAAAACTTGACTTGTCTTTAACTGTGATGGATAAGATAGAAGTAGTTGGATTTATGGGGGAGTGTTGGAGATAGTTCTAGAGCCAAATGGAAACATTAGGTAGACAAAGAAGCTGCAGATCTTGAGTTCAATCTGAGATAGTATCTGGAAACATGAATTGGGATTCTCTAGCCTACAAATAGTATCAAAAAACCATGATTATATAATACCCGAAGGAAGTAGGTGGAAGTAGAAGAGAGAAGAGTTGGATTGACTCCAACGTCTTGCCCAAGAGGCCAAGGAAGAAGCAGCAAAGCAGATGGAAAGTGTGTGACCGTTGACTTACTAGGAACCTGACATCATGGTGCTTGGGAGTCATGTGGACATGGTTTTAGGGAATAATGCCCACGGCAGACACTCCGGGTGGATCAAGTAGAAAGTTGCCATTGGCATTAGCAGCATGCAGTGCAATGATGAACTTGATGAGAACCATTCTGGGGAAGTGTAGAGTGCCACAGCCTCATTAGATGGGTTCCACAGATACCAGGAGGTGAGAAATTAGATACAGGTTAGAGTTTTATTCTCAAGGCGGGAAGAGAAACAAGGGGATGCCTTGGCAATGGAAATGAGGTCAAGGCAGTCACTTGAGATTCCTCTCCACAGAGCTGCATCTGAGTGGGGTTCCCCCTCTCAAGACCCAATAAGCACCGTACAAGTGAAGGGAGGTTGACAGAGAGGCTGCACCCCTGTATCCACACAGCTCTGACCTCCACATATGTCATTCCAAGGCAGGCACACATGACCTGGAATTTATGAACACTCTTGTGTTGCTGCCCAAGAGCAAAGATTTCTAACAAATCTCAATGCCCCACTTTGTATAATCTAGATGCCCATTACCTAGAATCACATTCCATCTTTCAACTCCCATTCTCTTATGTGCTCAGCGACATGATAGTGGCATAAATTTAGACTATGCTTGCAAACAATGAGACTCCATTCTAGGCCTGTGGCTTTCTCTAGCTTCTGTTACCATCAAGTGGTTCATAAGACACTGATAAACACACATTCTGTTGGTGTGTTGCTACTCAGAACCTGTCACCATGTCTTCCTTATTCCATGGAAACTGTTCTCTTCTTCCCTGTGTTTTAATTCTTCTTCTCTGCTCTAACTCCCCTTTATTTCTCACCCTCTGGGAACCATTATTAATTTAAAGAGAATCTTTCCTGAGTTATTTTTTTGAAATAAAAGCAACTGTGTATGGGTGGTTGAGTTTTCCAGGAAATATAAGAACCTGAGAAGTAGACTCAGAGATCATCTTCATCTCACCTGCAGTGTGGACCTCCCGCAGAAAGGTTTATCTATGACGCCGGACTCTGATGAATGGGTCAATTTCCTTTGGGGTTTTCCCACTTTGTGATCAGGATTTTATTAAATTCTGTCCTAATCACCTCCATCCTCCATCATGGAGGACAGATAGATTTTGCTACGTGGCCATGCCTGTGGGTAGGTGCCAAAGACACTTGGCTAAGAGTATTATTCTCACCCATTTGGAATCAGCTATCTTTTTGGGAAGGGAGGGTCACATCCAGTGGTCATCTTGGCTATTCCCGGATCTGTGCTCAGGAGTGACCCTTGGCAGTACTCAGAGAACCAAATGTGATGCCTGGGATTTGTGACCCTGGGATTTGAACCTGGGTCAGCTACGTATAAGGCCAGCACCTTAACCTCTGTACCATCTCTCCTGCCTCTGGATTCCACCGTTTTAATGGAAGTACCAAGTCTCTTTCCCATCATATTCTATCTTCCCTGCTTCTCCATTGCTCTGAGATGAGGTCAGTTCTCTTGGTCGTCTCAGTGAAATGCTTAGCTTCCAAATGGAAAGGGTAAGTGTGTGCTCAATGGTATATTACCTGGTAAACCTTTCACCAGTCCAGTATTGGTTTATTCAATATTGTGGGGTCCATTTCCCACCTTCTCTGTTTTCCCAACCTCAGCTCTTGGTAACAGCCAGGGACAGTCCCTTTAGCTTGATCCTTCCCTTTTTGGTCTCAGCCACATTATTTGACTTTTCTGCCAATGAAACCAAATGCGCCCACACAATCATTACTAAGTGCAAGAATTGTTGTTAGGAGATGAATATTTATTGTACACCCACATTTTTTAGGTGCTGTGCAGAATACGATTGCCTGGGGATTGCTTTTGTCTCAGCTGCCAGCAGAAGCTAACGAGTATGTGAGAGTAATGCCCACGTTTCAGATGGTGCTCCTGGCCACACTGGACTGGGGCTGTCTGACCCAGGCCCATGTTATGCTGTGCTGTGCTGTGCTGTGCTGTGCTGTGCTGGAAGAACATCAGCCCAAGGCCCCAAAGTGAGGGGTATAGAAGGAGACACAAAACCCAAGGCAAGGCAACCATAAGAATTGAGGAAGCCAACCTCCAAAAGTGTGCAACCTTTTTTAAATATTAATTCCATGTGGCCCTGGGTCTGGAACTAAGACTCATTTCAGGAAATTTTTGAGGGGACCATGTGGGAATTCCTCATCGTTGGGTTGGACCTGCAGTACAAGGGTTCATTCAGATAGCTATGTGTTTGGGAGTCTGCCTCACAACTTATTGGTCATTGACCTTGAGCCTGCTTTTGCATCTAAACAATGGGCATAATAACCCCTTTTCCCAGGCATATTTTCCACCATAAACATGGAGAGCATGAGGAGGCTGGTATCACATCTGCTCCTGCATGGTAGTTGCCTCATTTGGGGTGCTCTGGCAGTGCTCACTTCTAGATAGTTCCCTTTCCATCTATTTGGGGATCCATTTCCCCACGTATTTGGGGGTCTGAGATGAGTTTCTGGGTGGCAGATACCCCAGGCAGACCCCCTAAAGAAGGTGTGCAGCCTGGTGTATTGTCTTAGGAGATATGTATATATATATGTATATATATATGTATATATATATGTATATATACATACATATATATATATGTATATGTATATATATATATATATATATATATATATATCCCAGCAAGCACAAACTATGGCAGGACATCAGGAGAAAGGAAGGGAGAGTTGCATGGGATTGTGAAATGGCCACTGATTGTCAGCATTGACAGGTGTCAATGCCCACTTAATATCTGTGGCTACTGGGCCTTCCAGCTGCCCCACCTAGAGACCACCAGCTCATGGACCTGCCTCTTTACAAATTCATCTTGGAAAGCCCAGGAAATGCATGTTAGTTGGCATTCTGTGCCACATGTATGCCATGTCCTATATAAGAAGAGCACTTGATCCAGGTAATTAAAAGTGTCAGCTCCTTATCCAGGAGAGGGTTCTATTAAATTATGTACAGTAAATATTTTTGCAAGTTGCAACTCTGAAGGAGACTTATTGATCTGTGGCAAGCTGCCAGGCAGCTGGTAAAGATTTGGAAAATGGTTCTCAATTCAGGGCAGGTCCTGGGAGGGGGAGGCTCTTTTGTTTCCCCTTTATCTTTGCCTCCCTGAGGTGCCTGCAATTTCTCCCCAGGCTGCTGAATCAATAGCACACAATGACATGAACTGCTTGGTTAGTGCAGCTTGATGATGCTGATCTGAGCTATATCAGCATCACTGCTCATGGGGGCAGCCTGGATGCAGGAAGGGAAGATCAATGTCAAGGAACCAAGAGTCCCACCCAGTTGGCAGGTACAGGTGGCATGTTGGGAGTTGGCATCAGTGACTGCTGGTTCATTACCATCCTCTCAGATGCTCAGTCACTAAACTAATGCACCCTCCACACACATACACACATACATACCCAGAGGGTATCTCTGTCCCTCCTCTGACTGCCTCTGCCCTTGGCTCTGTCTCAAGGTACATTGTTGGGGTACTTTGTTTTGGGGCCACACCCAGTGGTGCTCAGGGCATACTCCAGGCTCTGCATTTAGGGATCACTCCTGACAGTGCTTGGGGGACTATCTAAGGGGCAGGGATTGAATACTGACTGGTCAGCCATGTGCCAGGCAAGCACCTTCCCGCTGTACTATTGCTCTGGCCCATCATTATTGCGTCTTAAGGCAGGAAGTGGGGATGGGGTAGGGGGTGGGATGGGGTGGGGCCAGCTGTGACCAGGGAGCGTTTCTCATGGCCTCATTTCTATACCCCTGATGAGGTAGGAGATGTACAGTAACAGCTGAGAGGGCTGCCCCATACCCAGCACCCCAAGAACTGCTGCGATTAAAGTCTCTTGATGACGTTCTCTGCCTCTGACTTGTTCATAGCGGTATTTCCCATTCCTTTGAACGCTTCCTGATCTGCAATACCCTAGGAAGATTGTTGAAGTACCCTAGAAGGATTTGTTGAGTGAGTAAAGGAGGATCCTTTCCTTCTCGCTCATGGTTTACTTAGCTCACAAAGACTTCGAGGGCAGAAGGTAAAGTGTGGGGAAGGGGCTATTTGAGCACATGGAGTTTTCTGAAACTCTTACTTGTCCCTTGGGCTAGTGAATGTAGGAGAGATTGTTCCGGTTGTCCCCAGATGTGTTTCCCCATTGGCAGCTGGGCTGGAGGGCAGAAGACACAGATCAGAGGGAGAAGAAAAGATGAAAGTAAGATGACAAGGGGAAGCAGAGCGATGGGGAACCTGAAACCTATGATGTTCCCTTCTTGCTGTCCAGACTCCAGCTGTGCCTGAGAGCCCGGCAGCTCCTAGCCTGGCCCTTTCATCATTCCCTTCTTTCTCCTTCTTGCCTTCTCCTCTCCATCCTTCTTCCCAGCGGGATTGACAGGCCTGGGGCCAGTTCTCAGGCTCCCCTCTCTGTCTTCCTGGCTGCCTGGCATTTGGCAGATTTGTGACTCGCTTGTACCTTCAGTGCTTCTGGAAGAAGGGGAGAAAGGAACCCATGACTAGCCCATTTCACTGCATGTTAGAACGTCCTGCTGCTAATTAGACCCTCCTGGCAGCTTATCCTAGCCCATAGGGGACTCATAATCCAGATGAGCTTGGGGGGTTGCTACCTCCCCATTTAAATTCCCTCCTACCCAACCTTCCCCCCATGAGCTCAGCATTCTGAGAAGTTTGGCGTCAAATCTGATTGTGTGTATGTGTGTGTGTGTGTGTGTGTGTGTGTGTGTACACTTGACAGTTTTGAGAACAAATTTCATTGTTTTCAGTCTGAGCAAATTTGCTAACTCTCCAGCCCCCCACCACCACCCAGTATCTGAGAAGAGAGGGGATCTTGCTTGCAGTTTAGACCTCAGCAGGGAGCCATTATGGCTGTTTAAAGAAGGCTCTGTGCTTTGTAGCTTCAGATCATTTCACATGATGAAACACCATTTCACCACTGACAATTGCAATTTAAAATGTTTGACAGCCTTTTCAGCTGCAAAAGACTCATCATCGCTTGCCACAGGCAGATTTGGGGAGTCACTGTTGGTGACCCCACTGGAAGAATCTGCTGTTCATGGGGCCTGCTTGCCCTGGTGAATGGTCTTCCTCCTCCTCACTGTTTCTTCACCCCCCACCCTCGCCCCAGCTGCCGGCTCTTCTCCATGAGCATCCTGCCCACCCACACACCTCTTTCTGTCTTGCATGAAAGTCCTAGGTCCCCTAGGCTCCTGGGCTGTCTGTCTCTACTTCCTCACCCTTGAAGCCTTGGTATCTTGGTGATGACCTGCTGGGGTGGATGACAGCATGGAGGAAACTTCTGCATTGGGGCACACTGGCAGGAGGAGAATGTTCATTGAACGTGAGGGCCCTGGGCCCACTGCTGCCTGCAGGTGGCACTGGGCTCTTCATTGCTGTTCCTCCTCATTTTCTGATCTACAAAAGGAGGCTCCTAATACCTGTGACTAATGCTGCAGATACTCACTTGTGCTGTCATGAGCTTTGGAGCCAGTGCTAAGCACAAGAATGGCCTGGTTAGTGAAGATGACTTCTGTGGGACAGTGTGTTTCAATAATAATGTAAATTGTATAAATATATGGTTTCATTACTCATTCTTTCATTCAGTTAGCTACTTGTTCTAAAACTTTTCCTTCTATTGTTTCTACCAAAACTACATCTCCACTGCCCTATCACCATCATGTCCGCTCTCACCACGTCCTTTCTGTTTCTACACCAACGCTATAGCCACCACTTATCACCTTCGTCACATACCACCATCAGCACTTACCACCTGCATCACATTATCACCCCATCAGTACTCACCACCTCCATCACACTGTCGCCCGCCACTACCAATCTCACTACCATCACACTATAACCAACAGCAGTCATTACCAACATTACACCATCACTATCATGAGTCACCGCCGTCTTACCATCACCACCACTACCCCAGAAGCAGCCGTCATCCCAGTTCATCACCATTGCATACTTCTGCCACCATTACATTCACACATCATAGCCATCACCACTAATACCGTGAATTATTACCATTATCACATTATCACCACCACTGCCGCCAATCATCACCCATCACTCTCAGTCAGTACCAGTATCCCGTATTACGATCACTATTGCCAGTTGCCACCATCCCATCACCATCACTACACCACCCAATCATCAATTAATCATTACCACTGTCACCATGACATTATCATTCCCAGTCTGAGCACATCACCATTAAAGCGTGATTATACATTATTAGACTTGGTTGCCAAGCTGTGCTCGCGTACTTTACAAGTATCTACTCACTTCTCAACTATCTTGACAGTATGTTCAAATATTATTTGCCTCCTGTTCAGCTTCTTTATAAATGATAAATCTAAGATTTGGAGATATTGAGCATTATTTGTTCCAGGTCACTGAGTTAGTAGGTGGTGAAGTGCCCAGTGCCACTTGCAGTGATGATTTGTCCTGTCATTTCTCAGTGTTATTTATGCGTGTGCTTTTTGCATCTGTGTGCTTGTGTATAGATGCATGGAGGTGGGAGTTGTTGTTTCAGTAGGGACGTTGCATGGTGGCCATATTAGGTCTTTAGACCTTTGCAAACAGAGGTGGAAAGTATGTAAGAGATAAGTGGTACATACCTCAACATAACTGGTGTTTATTTTATTTTATTGTATATATTTTTGTTTGGGGGCTATACCCAGTGGTGCTCATGGCTTACTCTTATTTTTATTTTATTTTTTTTTTTTTTAAGTATTTTATTATACCACCATGAGATATACAATTACAAAGATATACAATTAAAAAAGTTCATATTTGGGTTTTGGTCATACAGTGTTCCAGCACCCATCCCACCACCAGTGCCCATCTCCCACCACCAGCATCCCCGGTTTCCCCCTCCTCCCCAGCCGGCCTCCATGGCAGGTTCTTTATTTCTTTCCCTCTCTTTCCATCTCTTTCTCTTTTCCTTCCCTTCCAGATTGTGGATTACAGAACATACATTAAAGGGTTGAATGACTTACTCTTGAATTTGCACTCAGGGGCCACTCCTGGATGTGCTTGGGAGACCATATGGGATGCTGGAAATAGAATCTGGTAGACCACATGCAAGACAAGTGCCCTACCCATTGTACTGTGACAGTTTGTTGGTGTTTGGTTTTTTTTTAAAGCAAGGCTTGGGGCCGGAGTGATAGTCCAATGGGTAGGGCGTTTGCCTTGCACGCCGGCCCATGCCGGCCCAGGTTCTATCCCGGCATCCCATATGGTCCCCGAGCACTGTCAGGAGTAATTCCTGAGTGCAGAGCCAGGAGAAACCCCTGATGTGACCAAAAAAAAAGCAAAAATAAATAGATAGATAGATACATACATACATACATAGATTCATAGATACATAGATACATAGATAGATAGATAGATAGATAGATAGATAGATAGATAGATAGATAGATAGATAGATAGATAGATAGATAGATAGATAGATAGATAGATAGATAGATAGATACATAGATTCATAGATACATAGATACATAGATACATAGATAGATAGATAGATAAAGCAAGGCTTACTTTGAAATTCTATGGTAGGAAATTAATTTCAAGCAATGAAGGTGTGAGAAAGGATGAGAATAGTAGAATTTGGCCATGAGGTAGTTAAAGCCTTCACTAATAATCTTATTTTGTGTAGAAGTGATTATAATCAGTGGAGAAATGTTGTAAATGAGACAATTACATAATTGAGCTTTCCTTAAACCTCTCCTTTATTCACTCTCAATGTTGTTCCCTTCCCTGGAAATCAAAGAAGCGTGTAGAAGTCATCATTGAGACTCACATTGGAGGGCACTCTGGTCCTGACCAGAAGCATCTCATTAAAGGAGCTCGTAATTAAAACACCTGCATCCTGTGCACTTGCCCTCCCTTTGACATTGGACAGTGGTTGAAGGAAGGCAGGAGGGACGTGTGTTTTCCTACCCCATACAACAAGAGGGAAATATTTTTTCAGTGACTGGAGATGTCAGAACCCCTTTGTCCATGAGGTCTGGCTGGGCTGCTTCGCTCTGCAGAGATTTCACCACTTGTGATTTGGTTTCTCCCATAGAACTGCAGTAGGTGCTCCCCTAGCCACCTGTACCCCACATGGTACAGGTATGGACTGTGGTGTGAGGTCTTAGCCATGTGTCTGTGGTCTGTGGGGTGTGTTACTGTCATACAGTTTTGGTCATACTAGCCACTACTGTGGTTTGTGTTGAGCACTGGCCATGTGGCTTGTGGTGTGTTACAATGCTCTGTGGTGTGAAGTACTAACCATGTAACCGTGGTCTGCGTTACTAGCCATGTGACTGTGACCTATGGTGTGTGTTACTAGTCACATCGGTATATTCTGTGGCATGTGTTACTGGCCTTGTGACTGGTCTGAGTACTGTCCACGTGGCTGTGGTCTGTGATGTGTGTTACTTGTTATGTGAATGTGATATGAGTGCTATCCACATGACTGTGGTCTGTGGTATGAGGTACTGGCCACATGGCTGTAGTCTCTAGTATATGTCACTAGCTATGTGACTGTGATCTATGGTGTGAGGTACTAGCCACATGACTGTGATATGTGTCTGTGCTATGTGTTATTAGCCATGTCACTGTGTTCTATGCTGTGAGGCATTAGCCATGTAGCTGTGGTCTGTCATGTGTGTTACAAGCCATGTAACTGTGGTCTATGGTGTAAGGTACTAGCCACATGACTGTGATATGTGTCTGTGATGTGTATTACTAGCCATGTGACTGTGGTCTACTGTGCGAGCAGAGGCTAACAACAAGACCTGCCTTGGTGCATCCCACCTCTCACTGCCATTAAATTCAACCCCTGATTGGTTTTATAAAGAATATTTTGAAATGGAAAAAATGATTTGATTTGATTTTATTAAAAATCCTTGGATTTTTTTTATTTCATAAAGCACTTTCTGGAAGCAACTCTGGGTAGTTCTGGATATACTTGTTACCCATCACAAATAATTATGCCTGGGGACTGCCTCCAACCAGGAACAGGAGCTCCACAGTTGACTGTGAGTGATTATTTTGAAAACTAGAGAGAATATACATTGAGACTCTGTGTGTGTGTGTGTGTGTGTGTGTAGGGGTGTTACTGTGACTGTTGTATATAGACATGTTCTTGGTTCCTGAGTGGGCTGGCTCATATCCAGGTCAAGAAAGAGGAAAAAGTCCCTTGGGGTTCCCTTTCTTCTCTGTGTCTCTCTTCTAGTAAGAATCAGGACAGCCTCCTTGTAAAGCAAAGGAATCATTTTGACAGGGACCAGGATTGCACAGTCAGTAGGGTTAGGGGGCAGGCTTGGGGCAAACTTAGAGCCATAGGATAGAGGAGACATGAGCCCCAGCAGCCAGGATACAGCTGTGGGACCCCACGGTCATGTGTGGCAACGGGATGGAGTCAGTAATGGCTCAGGACCCAGCTGCTGGAGGAAGTCCAGACCTCAGACATCAGGCTGAGTCGGAGATGAGAAAACAAGATGATATTTCAGCCAAAGATCCAGTGAAAGGGATTAAAACCAGCCAAGGAATTTGGACAGAATAAGAACTTCCAAATGTTGGGTCCAAATATAAGCTTCAATGGCAAAACAAGGACATTCTTATGCAGCAGGAAAGAACAAATGGAGCATTTGGGTAAAAGCTCTCTCTGCCTCACCACATGTACCCCATTTCCCCCAGGGGTGCAGAGATGAGTCCTGAGGTTCTAAAGTGTGTGTGTGGGCTGCTGATGAAAAGCACCTGAATGAATGAAGGAGGGGTGAATAGGGGCTGAATGGGGGCAAATGGGGACTGATTGGGGAAGCCAGATTGCCCTTGAGTGGATGGGCTCATGCCAGTAAAATGTAAAATGTTTGCTGTCTTTCTGGCTTAAAGTCAAAGCACTGGGCATTGACTGAACTGGGCATTTGATTCAGGCCAAGTGGGGAAAGGTCAGGTTGTTGGAGCCTTGGAGGGAGGCCAGGATCAAATAAAAACATGATGATTGGGAGAAGTTCTCCTGTGAAAGAGATTTACATGAAAAACCCTAAATGTCTGTAGGGCAAGTTACAATGTGTAAAAAGAAGAGAGAGATACAGAGACAGAGATAGAGACAGAGAGGGAGAAAGAGAGGAAAATAAAAGGTGCCTGCTATAGAGGCAGGCTGGGGTTGGGGGTGATGTGGGAACACTGGGGGGTGGGAATGGGGCACTGGTGGAGGGCTGGGTGCTGGAACACTGAATGACTGAGAACCAATTATGAACACTTTCGTAATTTATATCTCATGGTGGTATTATAAAAAAATTTTTAAAAAAGTTCTGTGGAGACAGCATTGTGGCTCCCATATCTGTGTTTTCATCTCCAGAATTTGTGACTGTTTCCTTCCATCACAGAGGGACTTTGCACATAAAATTGAGTTCAGGATCTGGAGAGGAGGGTTTCTGCTAGATCTCCCCGGGGTGCCCGATTTGAATAGAAGGGTGCTGGGGAAGGCAGGCAGGAGGGGCGCGAGACATGTAAGGAGGCTGCCCTGTTAGCTTGCACGCTGAAGAAAGATTACACGAAGCCCAGAAAACTGACTGGGTCTAGAAGCTGGAAGTCAGTTTCCCTGGGAACATCCAGAGGGAGCCCAGGCTAGCTGACATCTTCATTTCCACTCAGCCCTTCCCAAAGCCCCTCCAATTCCATGAACCCCACAGCAACTTCTAATCAGACCTCACAACTAGGAGATAAGTTGTTGTTTTAAGCCACTCATAGTTTTGGGTAATTTGTTCCCACGGCTGCTGGAAACCATGACAGCTACCAACTCTTCTGTAATACTTTAGGAAAAAAAAGCCTGCTCTGCCTTGCACACAACCTACCTGAGTTCTGTAATTAGTACCATATATGGTCCCCTGAACTGCGCCAGGTGTGATCCTTGGACACAGTCAGGAGTAAGTCCTGAGCATAGCTGGGTATCACCTCCAAAAGCCTGCTCTATAAACTTTGTCAGTAATCCCTGTTATAAGTTGGTCTTTGTAGCTTCAATGACAGTCATGTTATATTTAAATAAGGGGTTATGTTTTTAAAGATATATATTTGGAGGTGTTTAAAGAATATGCCTCCCATACGGCAAGCCTAGCAAGCTGCTCGTGTTGTATTTGACATGCCAAATGCCAGTAACAATTATATTAGGTCATTCCCATGACCTAATATAATGGTTTGAGGCTCTTTTGTTCCTGTAGCAAGCCGATGCCCTTTGCTCTACTGGCATGAGACAGGACATATGGAGATATTACTGGTGCCCGCTCTAGCAAATAGATGATTAACGGGAAGATCGTGATCGTGATCGTGATTTTTGGAGGAGAGTCTGGGCTTGGGGGCCACAGCAGCAGTGCCCAAGAGGAACCCCTGTCTATACTGGGGATTTGCCAGGCAAATGCCTTAAACCCCATTCCATTGCTCTGGCCCAAAGATGCATGTTTTAAAGGAGACATATCGTCCTTATTTCAATTCTAGTCAACACTCATTTAAAAACATTATGGACTCCACAGTGGTCCACTGGTGGCAGACCTGCCACCTATTAGCAGCAGTCTTCCGTCAGAAACAAATATCCATGAAAAACACAACCCAGTCAGTAGCATTGCAACAAACTCATGCTTAGGTACAAAGTGCAAAAGCAAATACTTGCTTTGACGTGAAACTACTGAAGAGATTGGTGGGCTCTGATGAGTTTTATAAATACTGCATGGATTTCATGTCCTTGACAGAAAATGCTTTCCTCGGTGCCTGCAGAATCCAGTGTGCTATTTATTCTGCAGACCTGTTTGATACTCCTTCATTTTTCAGTTATTATATGGATTCCATATCTGTGAGTTTTCTGATAGGTGAAACTCACTTCTCCCTTTCTCCCAAATGGAAACAAGACAAGGTCTAAATACATCCTGGGCCACCCTGCAATATCGGAGGAGATGAACTCATAAACTCCTGCACCACAAACCCGCATGCAAACGCACAAAAGGAAGGAACCAGTTTGTTTCTTTCTTCCTCAACCCAACGCTGCTTCTGACCCTGTTTGGAGTCAGCTGTGCACAAGCTGGATGCGGCCGCAGACAGCTCGCTGGTAGTTGTTACTATGGAAACTGGCAGAGACAAAAGGCCACCAAAAATGAAGGAAGACATGACATCTAAGGATTTGAAAGAAGAAAACAAAACAAAATGAGGCTGTCTTCCTGCCCCTCTCATTTTGTGGCATTGGCTTATTGAGTGCCCTGGTTGAGTGAGGCCAAGGGTGTGGGGAGAGAAAGAAAAGAAGGGAGAAAAGAGCAAAGCTTTGTCTCCTGTCTTGTCGCTTGTTTTAATTGAGCGATGCAATTAAGGTTTTCTCCTTAATTGCTCATCACCTTCTCGGAAAAGACAGAGTGGAGCGTTGTTTCTGAAGGTAGCTCACCCGTCTCTCGTGTCTCTCCTAGGAACGAAAGGTGACCATGATGGCTCATTGTGGGGAAGCACCCTTTAACTTTCTGATTGGAGTGTCTGTGTCTCTCAGAGTTAAGGCGTGGCTGTGTGCAGGGGGCCGGGGGACCACTCAGAGGAGCCCTTGTCCACGCTCATGTCTGGTGGTTCAGTGATTCATCATTTCTGTTACTCTGTGAAGCAAGATTGAAACCAGCTCTATCTCCTTTCTATCAGGAACAAAAATAGGATGGTTAAGACTCCTGTATTGAGACACCCCAAAGGTATTTGACAGCCCCTTTTCCCCCTCAGGCTGAGAAATTTCCTACTCTTTGGTAGCCTAGGGATTACTTTTTACTTCACAAATCCCCCTTTCTCCTCTCTCTCATTTGAGCCCCACCCGGCAGTGTTCAGGGCTCTCTCCTGGTGCTATGCTCAGGGATTTCTTCTGGAGAAGCTCAGGGGATGTTGTGTGGTTTGGGGTCTGGACTGTGGTTGGCCATGTACAAGGCAAGCACCTTATCCTCGGCTCTGGTCTTAAAATTCATCCCCTTGGATGGGGGTCGGGAAGGAATTTTTTACAGTTTGATTCACAGTGTAATTATTACTATATATTTTGTACATAAACTACATGTTTTATTAAGCAGTATAAGTTGATATGTATCACTAAAAATGACATGTGTATACATTACACAGTTTGCTTTGGAGCTCGAAAGTTTATAGAAGTGGTCACTGTAGGTCCTCTGGCTATTCTTATAAACTTCGCAGGTGTCTTGAAGTGTGTTCCTCATGACCATACATAGCTCTGCCCCACTTAATGGTGGTAGCCAATTTCATTGTGTATATATACAATAATTTATTCAACAAGCTCCAATAGATGGGTATTTAGAGGCTTTCCATTTTTCTTTATCATTAACAGTGCTTCAGTAGACATTCTTTAAATTTTGAAAAATTATTTGCATCATCACTATTGTTTTCTTTTCTCCCTTTCCCTTTTGATGTTGTGTTGGTGATTGAGGGCAGAAATTAACACTTAAACACTTCATTTCTCCAGTGTTTTCTAGTAGAAATATACAAGTGACATCAAAACTGGACTTAAAACCAGGCAAGTGTTGAATAAAAGGAGACCACAGATCTTGGGGGTGGGAGGTGGGGTCAGTGGTTCTACTTTTTCTGCTGTCCAGTGAAGAGGTGCTCAGATAGTGTTTCACAAGATGTCCTTTGAGCAACCCCCTAACCAGCATGGGTGAAATCATTTCTTTAAAACCAGCATTTAGAAAATGCCTCCTCATTGATTTCCATGTAGTCCTTCTGAATGGGGGTTTGCTTGTTGGGAGTCTCAGGGTCCATAGTAGTTCTGTGGGGTGCTTAGCTCCTGGGTTGACAAGCCATCTTCTATGGATGAGTCAATCATTTCTGTTTTTTTTTCTGTTAGAGTTTTTGTAGTCATCGAGGTGTGAAAAGTCTACTCTATCTCACATGTCCGTCTCCAGCTTCCTGCAGCTTGACTGATGCTCTCCCCTTCCTGGATGCTGCTCCGCACCAGGGGGCTTGGTTAGACAGGCTCACTTTCCTGCCGAGATACTAACTTCCTGTCTCTGGCCAGATTCTGTCTGCTGCTCCCCTTAAAACACCGCCCCCAATCCCACTGGCTCTCAAATTTGAGCACCTTAACAGCCACCCAGAGCGCCTGTTAAAAGGTGGATTGCTAGGGCTAGAGAGAGTGCTTGGTGCAGGCAAGGTGCTTGCTGTGTACATGACTGATTTAGGTTTGATCTTTTTTTTCTTTTTTGGGTCACACCCGGCGACGCTCTGGGGTCACTCTTGGCTCTGCACTCAGGAATTACTCCTGGCAGTGCTCAGGGGCCATATGGGATGCCAGGGTTCGAACTCAGGCCAGCATAGGCCGGCCGCGTGCAAGGCAAACGCCCTACCCACTGGGCTATCGCTCCGGCCCCTAGGTTTGATCTTTGGCACCTCATATGGTCCACTAAGCACTGCTTAGAGTGACCTTAGGTGCAGAGTCAGGAATAATTCCTAAGTACCACCTGCTGTGGTCTCCAAACCAAACATAACAGAAAGGTAGTTAACTGGGCTTTCAGTATGGTCAGCTGGGATAGGACCTTTCTAACAAGTTCTCTGGTGGTTCAACTGCTACCGTTCTTGGGCTCGCCCATGGAGAAACACTGTTCTATACTCTGCTCATGTCTCTGCACCAGACAGGTCCTTTCAAGAGTCAGATTTATCCATGACCCACATCTAATAAGCCTCAAACCAGGAAGCTGCATTCTCCTGAGTTAGACAAATGAAACAAGACACCACTGTCTGGTCTTTGGATTTTGGCTCTGAATTTCAAAGCCAGATGGTCTTTCAGAGAGACCCTGTGGGTTGGCTCTTGCCAAATCCTGCCGCAGCTATTGTTAGATTCATTTGCGACCCCAGGATCTGAGGCCAGATGGGTGCCCAGGCTGCTGACCTTCCTGCAGCTGCCCTGCTCAGAATCACGCCTCAGACAGGCTGCTGTAGGGATGGGAAAGCCTTCTCAAGCCCGTGTCTTCTAGTTTATAGAGACCCTATGGGATCAGCTGCTAAAGCTGCGGATCTTCAATAGCACCCAGAATACCTATGATCTTGGCCTCTGATGCCCCCACCATCTTTGGAGCCAAGAAACATGACAGATTCCTGCTCCAGAAGACAAGCTGGTTTGACTTGTAGGCAGTTGAGATATGGAGAGTAGGTTGGTCCCTCATGGTAATGGTGTCCGCTGGTATCAATACGTAGCAAAATGGTCTCATACTGATGACCACAACCACACAACAGCCATGAGCTTGGGTTTTCTCATGGACTCTTTGATGCTGGCACATTGTCTAGGTCCCCTGTCACAGCCCGGATGTGAATAAGTCACTTCTGTGGTAGGAGGAGCTGTCCTCCAACTTCTAGGCCTGAACATAGAACCTCTGATACTTCAGTCACTAACATGCAGATGTCTTTGGAAAGGAACAACTTCTGTTGAATTTTATGCTGTAATAGTTATAGTAAACATCTGCCACATTTTAGAAAACAGTTTACTTTGACATTTTTCAAATATGACTTTTTGAGAGGGTGGAGGGAACAAGTCACTTGCCTGGCACTCTAGAGGACCCTGGTTTGGTTTCCGGTACATTATTATGATTGTGAATACTGCCAAGTGTGAGCCCTGAACAAGGAGCCAGGAGTAAGCCCTGAAACACCACTGGGTGTGACCCAAACTATCCTTGGAACACCACCATTTCCATGGGACTTAAAAAATATCAAATAACTCACCATGAAACTAAGAGAGGACCAGGAGGGCCCCTGCAGATTTATATATCAATCTGAAAGGTGCCAGGAGTGTCAAGATTTTGGGTATTTGGGAATCAGCAAAACTGGGCAGGCAGCCATGACCCTAGTTGACTGTGTAGATGTGGCCTAGCCAGTAAACTTTCCAGAACTCGGTGGTCTGGATCATAAAGTAACAGAACTGAGCTCAGGCCCACTACTTCCTTGATGATGGCCCATTAGTTGATTGATGAACTTGAACTAATGGCTCACAAAACACAATAAAGAAATTGGCTCTCCTTTTTATGGAGAGAGTGAAGCTAATCATAATTAGCATATTGCATACAAATGTGTAATGGAAATGATCTTGAAAGAACATATGACCTTAAAGCAGAAGGTTGCAAATGTTTTCTCAGGCATGCGTTTCTTGCTTTGGGCCCCCACTTACAGATTTGTGGCAGGAAGAACTTGGTTAGTGCCAGATTCATTTGACCTGTGCAAGGCAAAATTCAAGCACGAATCAGAGGAGGAGTAGAACAAGGTTTATGGAGAATAATATGCACTCAAGGGTCTGAGTGCGCAGGAATGCTCAGAGAGAGAGCAGGCTTGCTTCTAAGTAAGACAACCAGTATATGAAGAATAATAGTATGCTCTCGGCATCAATATGTGAATGCAG
Organism: Cryptotis parvus; assembly: GCA_021461705.1. Classification (NCBI taxonomy): domain Eukaryota; kingdom Metazoa; phylum Chordata; class Mammalia; order Eulipotyphla; family Soricidae; genus Cryptotis; species Cryptotis parvus. The sequence continues at coordinate 107,401 of JAJIBD010023498.1, forward strand.
AGTAAAGTCATTGCTATACAGATTTCTAGTTTATATAAGAATAGGACATTAATTTGGGGATGTGTAGTCATGACTTTTCAGGGAAGAAGGGCTCTCTGGGATAGAGAGTTCTTGAAGTCAAGGTACTACCCTGATTCTGGCCATACTTGGTTGTTTCTGGGGGTTGCCATGGCAACAGTGAACTGTCATGGTGCAGGTGGGAATGGTTTTTATCATGTAAGAGTATGATAATGGGCATGTAATGGAGCTGGAAGTTATCCATCAGTCACTTGCTCTCCCACTTTGGATTTTCTTGGCTCCATCTGGTTTAGGTTCTAATGAGGTTCAGTATAATACATTTAGCTCTTTTGACAAAAATACTAACGATTATCATTTATTCAGACACATAATGGATATCATTTCAAAGAAGTAGTGGTCTCTGCATATGAGAACATTCTTTTAGTCACCAAGAAGGTGACTAAAAATTTTCCTCTAATCTTATGATGTACGTTCATCACACTTACTCTGGTCATTTCTCTCTCTTGGACAGAAGCCAGCTGCCTCTCATCCCAACCTGGGGTGCATGAGCACGAATTCATTATCAGTAGGACTTAAATTATTAACAGGTTATCAAAACATCCCCCTCAATTTACAAATAAATTTTGAGAAGGAGGTGATACATTCTGTGATGAAATATTTTTTTAATATTTTATTATACCACTGTGAGATATACAATTACAAAGATGTTCATATTTGGTTTTCAGTCAGTGTTCCAGCACCATCCCTCCACAAGTGCCCTATTCCCACCAACAGTGTCCCCAATTCCCTCCCCACTCCCCCAGCCTTTCTCTATAGCAGGCTCTTTACCTCTTTTCTCTCTTTCTCTTTCTCTCTCTCTTTCTCTTCCTCTCTCTCTCTCTTCCTTCTGTACACATTGTGGTTTGCAATACATACATTTAGAGGTTATGTGATGAAATCTTTAAACTCACACATGGACCATTTGGGACTGAAAGTAGCAGTTTGTCAGGGAGGTTTTAAAGAAGTACGGTATCTCCCTCTTATTTCGTTTCCTGTTTCCATACCTGTTGTAGCACTTGGTCTCCATCTTGCCACACTACAATGAAGATGCTGCCATTAATGTGGATATATGTTCTGTTCCAGTGAGCTGTGCTATGTGCCTGGGGGTTGTACGGTCCCATTTGTGTGTCAGTGTTCAGTGACTTTGTCACTATCTTCACTAGCTAATGGTTTGGGCAGAGATAGTGTTTCATAGAAAGTACCAAAAAATGGAGATCTGTGTGGCCAGAGTGAATATCTTGCCAAGGAAAGAAAATTGTTGAAGAGGTTGGTTTAATAAATTATTAAATTAAATTCTTAACGATAGCTTAAATGATCCTCTTGATTGTTATGTGTTACCAGAGCTGTTGACATGTAAGTGTGTACTTTTAAACATGGAGAGAGAGACTTGTTAGCCAAATAACCAACAGCTGGTCATCTATCTCCCAGGGGATAGAAGATAGGAAATGCACTTTGTTTTGTGACCTGAGCATTAGATCTCACCTAGAAACTGTTTGTTCCCTTATTAAAGTCAAAAGCAGATTTTTACCAAATTCAACGATATGGGGAACAGTAAATTTTGCTGGAGAAAATCAGGTGGAATAATGGTAAAAAGTAATGACCTGCTACAATTTGATACTTTCCCATCAGGTCTTGGAAGTTCTCCATCAACCTTACTATTATTACCATTTTTCTTCTTTCTTAATTTATCTGAAGTCTTACCGGAAGTTGGTTCCTCTTAGAAGAGGCTTTTTTTTTCTCCAGCTTTGGCTAAGGTTGTTCCCTGACTGCATCTTAAAAAGTCAGTATCCTACAGTTTCTTCCCTTCTCAAGTTTCTCCCTAAACCTCCAACCATGCCAGTATAGGATCTGGATCTGGCATTTTTGTGCAATCTCTCTCTCTCTCTCTGTCTCTGTCTCATACACACACACACACACACACACACACACACACAGAATTACATTTTTTTCTATTAGGAACTGCATTTCTAGAACTGAGCAAATGACTCATAAAGAAAATAGAGCTATTCCCTACCCCATAAGAAATCTTCTAGGTCAGGTTCGACCTATCTTTGCCATGACATTTATATAGAGTATGGAGGCGTCAGGTAATAGCACAGCTGTTAAGATACTTGCTAGTCTTGGGTTTGATCATCTGGGTTTGATCCTTAACACACATGTGCCCCACCAAGCTTCCTCGAGTGTAGACATGGAGGCCCCAATGCTCTTGGTGTAGCTCTGGATGACCCCGGTATCCCCAGCACTTCAGGTCTGAGTAGTTCACCAATTCAGCACTTGCTCAGTAGGCCAGGAATTGCTAGTGAGGTCCTGGGGTTTCTTGAGAAAGGATTAAGGAGACCTCCCCCAAAAAAAAACCTACCATCAGCTAGCATGGGACCCCGCACATGCTCCCCCCCCCAGGAGTAGAGGAGAGCTGCTCCCTTATCAACCTGCGAGAACTCAGCAGCATTGGCTTGGAGCATCCCCAGAGCCAGGGGGTGCCACTGAGCTTTGTCTCCAGGCAGAAGCACTTGTCTTTAAGGATCACCTCATGCCCCACGCAGCAGGAGGCTGGTGTCCCAGAGAACTGTGGGCTGCCTTTAGACTCACGCCTCATCTGGCTCACCCACCTCTGCTTTTCACCTGGAGTCTCAGCACATTTCCCAGGGCACCCTCTTATCTGTGTCTTCCTTATTCTCCCCCTTGCTCTTCCCTGCCTCTCCCTGTTTCCATTTCTCGACCTCCTCCCCTCACCCCTACTGTCTGCCCTTCCCTTTCCACCTGTAGCAGCCCTGCCTAAAGTGGGGAATGTAGAGAGGGACTCCAGCCCCAACAATCGTACTTTGTGGCTGTGGTCATCCAGAAAAGTTACTATTACAAGTAGCTGCTTTCAAATTCAACAAAATCACTCATTGATTTACTTATTCATTCGTTCATTTGGGATGGTTTTGTGCCCCACCCACTAGTGTTCAGGGCCTGCTCCTGGCTCTGTACTTAGGAGAGACCTCTGGTGGTATCGAGGGGGAACCACATCCAGTGCCGGAGATGGAACCTTACCCCTGTACTCCAACCTACCTTTCAAATTTTAATTCCCAAAAAGTCTGTGTCTTATTACACAGTATATTGAAAGACAGTATCCTCTCTTATTGGAGGAAGCAGGATTAAAACAACTGCAGCCAGATTTAGCAATAACCTACATATTCTGTGGCTTCCTTGTGAAGCTTTCATTAGCCAAGTCTTTTCATTTCATTTGGTTCCTAGCTGACATCTTCTTGGCTTTTGCAGTAATCGGGTTGCTTAGGGTTTTGACTTTGTTTTGATTTTTAACAATGGGGGTTACGTTTGCCATTTTCAAATTTGCAGTTATTTGATCATTTAAAAAAGATCACAAAGATGAATGAATGCTTCTGTAATAAAATTGAGACAGTTTGAAGGTGTTGGAATGTCACGTGGGGAGATGTCAGCGACTGATAGCATAGAATGGGAATGTCTCCTGGCTTTGTGTGGGATGTGAGCGGGTGTGGGGCTTTTCTAGAAATAGGGGAGCAGGGTGGAGCCAGGAGGGGTGGGCATTCTCTCTGGACCTGTCAAGTATTACAAGAAAGACAGGTTTTTGGGAGAAGGGGACCTTCTCTGGGCATCTTAGCAAATTATAATTTAGAAGGAGAACAGACCAAAATTAGTTCATCACATTTAGACTGTGAGAAAAATGCAGGCGTATCAAGGAGAGTGTAGATAATTTCGGCTGAAAGCAAATCTTAACTGACAAGAATATCTCCAGCCTAGTTAAGCTAATGAAACCTTAACTAGGTTAGAAAGCAATGAGAAGATGAGAGTTGGAAATGGGCTGTAGAGAAGAAGAGCCATTTCAGACGGTATCTGTCACCCTGGGCAGAACGCTGATTTTGTCTGAAAAGAAAGAGCTCTAGCCTAGTTAAGCTAATGAAACCGTAACTAGGTTACAAAGCCAGCTGAGCACGAATGAGCAGAACTGACAACAAGGAGCCTGCCAGAATCCCATTAGGACAGTGACAGGTGGGTGCCTGATGGGACAAGGGCCTGCGAACCAGTGACCGACACACCAGGGGCCCTTCCCGCAGAGCCGGCACGTGGGCAGATGATAAAGGCTAATAGTTGCGTATGTTGTGTAACTTTCCATCAGATACTTCTTATCCTTTGCTTTTAGACTTAATTGTTAGTTGGTTCACAGATAGAAAACAACTTAGCCTTTATTTATAAATCAGAATTCTGCTGTATTCTATTTCTGAATTATACCTTCAAAGTTTTCAGATGGCTAAAAGAAAAAGTATATTTTTATTGTTAGTTACTCATGGGGCCTGTTGTAATTCTCTCCTAGTGAGCCTGTCATCTCTGGGTAGAACAGATGACCCGTGAGTCACCCTAGAAGCTGACATTAGGTAGAGATGCTAACCAGGAAAGGGACTGAGCTGTGCAAATGCTTAGATGGGCAGGTTTGTCCATCTAAGACACACAGAGACACACACACACACACACACACACACACACATTATTTTAGCTCCCAGTGTGCCTCAGGCCCTAAAGGAAATGGTTAGATTATGTCAATGAGCAAAACAAAGATTCCTACCCTCAGGGGCCTTACAGTCTAGAGATTGGAGGCAAGCAGTAAATAGAACAAGCAGGTCTTTTTGCTGTGTTGAAAGGAGGTCATTGTTGTGGAGGAAGAGAGGTAAATGTGTGCAGTAATAGTAAGGGAGAATGGGGTGCAGGGGACCAGTATGTGGTAATAAACCTGGTCACCCCAGTTAGCATTTACAAAGTTTCCAGTCTGTTTCCTGAAGCAGAATGTATCTACCAACCCACAAATCCTTCTGCCCTCCCATCTACTCATTCATCTATCCATCAACTTCTCATTTGTCCACCCGTTTCTCCACCCATCCCTCTTATTTGTCCATCATCCATCCATCCATCCATCCACCATCCATCCATCCATCCACCATCCATCCATCCATCCATTCACCCACAGATCTACTCACTCATCTATCCATCAACTCATCCATTACACCCACCCATAGTCTTATCCATTCATCCATCCATCTCTATCCATCTCTCTAGCCATCTATTTGTCCATACATCCATTCGTCCAACCATCCATTCACCTACTTACCCCATCTACTCATCAATCTGTCCATCAACTCACCCATCCATCTCTTCCTCAATCCCTCTATGCTCCATCCATGCACTCACCCATCCATCTTCTCCCTTCCTCCCATGTGATCTGTTGAGTTCCCAATATAGTGCTGCATTTGAAGGTTCAGAGATTAAATGGTCCCTAATTTTGAGAGGTTACCATGTCTGCCTTCCAGTGTTGCTATATTCAGGCTCTATTCAAAGATTCCTTCACCAGCAAAGTTTTCTCTGATCTCACATGAGAATGTCCTTTTACTGCCTTTCCCTGACCACGCTTTATTATGCTTTACAGAACATGACACTCCTGGAATTTGTACGTTTTTATTTGTATTTTTTTTCTGCAAAAAGTATAGGATTGGGAGGAGGGACATTGTTTTATTCATTGCTTATATTTTTAGTGCCCAGAACAATACCTGATACAGAGAAGATATTTATTAAAATTTGCTGAAAAATGAATAAATAAAAGAAATGCTATTTTTTTTTTATTTAAAAAGAGGCATGTTAGGTGTGGAATTGACGACCTTTTGTGTCCTTAACATAGTAATGAGCAGAAAAGGTAATATTAGCATAGGGTCTCCTAGGAACAATATAAAGAAGAGGATTCAAGTAACGTTACTACAGGGGCCTACGGAGAGCTAGAGCTGAGGTGTGTGCTTTGCCTGCGGAGGTCCTGTGCTTGACCCCCCAGGCTGACTAGCTCTGGGAATAGTCTTAGAACCCCTGAAAAGTGCACAGGAGGCCATCACCATTATTTTAAGTTATTATACTAAGAAAAAGTAACATATCTCTACTAGGTTAAAATTTTAATTTTGTATCATGAAATAGTTCATAAAAAATAGAAATGCATATAAAATATCCTCAAATGCTAGTAATATTGGTTTTTGTTGAATTTTTTAAAACATCACACATACTTTTTATCTGATAATCGTCACTGTATTTTATTTTTTAATCTAAAATGTTTATTTATATCACCTTGAGAGATGCAATTACAAAGCTGTTCATAATTGGGATTCAGTCATACAGTGTTCCAGCACCCATCTCTCTACACCCTTCCCAAGTGCACCCTTCCCAACACCATTGTGCCCTGGAGATTTTACAGTGCTTGAATCCCAAAAGTTCAAAATTGCAATGCTTAGTAACAAGCAGTCCCTTGTCACTGGGAAACGAGAACGTTCATCCATCTCCCCAGGCCTTTCCTCATCGGTAAAATCATGCTGAGTTTCCCTACAACCTATGTCTCGCTCACTGTCTGGCATCTTTTGAGCAAATCGTAACACCAATTGGGTGATGGATGGATTGTTCACAGTAGAATAGGGTTAGCAATGCACCAGCCCCAAATGCACCAATCCAAAATTCACCAATTCACCAGCCCAAAATGCACCACCAGTCCCCAAAGACACTCTGTGGATTTGGGGACACAAGCCCCATCTCCTTTCCCATCCCTCTGGATTCGTTACCATTTTGCACTCTTAAGACCTGCCAATAAAGATGTCTGCACTGAAAAACGAATATGGTGGTGTATCATTAAGCTTTCTGTTACAGATAATCCCCAAACTCGTTTGGCTTCAGCAATAATTATTTATTTCATTGACAAATTTCTGAGTTAGCACTGTGGGCTGAACTCAGCTTGACTTCTGACCACCATGTATCTGCGGTTGGTTTAGGGTCAGCTGGATCAGAAAGGTTTCCCTAAAGTGACTTATCTCTCTAGAAGGGGTTCCCCTGAAATGACTAGTCCAGAATGGCTTTTCCCTGAAATATCTGCTCCAGGATGACTTCTAGTGGAAAGGCAGTTCTGGATTGACCTCCCTGAAATAGCTGACCCAGAATGACTGGGTCACTCCCCTAGAGTGACTGGGCTCTATTCTGTGGTTGCTTATGTCCAGCAGCTAGTCTGGGCATTCATGACCCTGGTCACTGTCAGGATTCTGAAAGAAAGGATCAGAGGACAAGGTACAGATAGGCAGGGATAAGTCACTTTTGTTGCATTCTGTTTCTCAGTCACAAATTCACCCCTTGCTAAGGGAGTGGGGGAAGACTCCCTGCCCCCCTCAGTGACAGAAGGAGCTTCAGAGTCACTTTTAATGGAATGTGGGTACAGGGGAATACAATGGTTGTGGTCCATTTTACAAAGAATCATCCCATTTTCTGCACTCACGCACATTTTACTTCTATCTCAATGCCCATTTTACTTTTCTTTCTCAGCATTTCCCCTCTACCCCAAAGTTCCTAATTTCCTGGCCTTTTCGAGCCACCCTTTCCATTAGACCCTAAACTTGTAGCTTTAGAGAGTGGAGATAAATACAACAGTGATGGGTGAGGGGTGACGTGGCCCTCCTTTTCCAGGTGCTCCTGCAGGGGCAAACAAGAATGTTGACAATGCCGTGATTCTTGGAAGTCTGCTGGGCACTCCATCTAGTCAGGCTCTGGAGAAGGAGAGAGAATGTTAAAGATGACTCTGGCACAGGCTCTGCTTTTCATTATTAAGCATTGTTTCAGGTAGCTTGCTCTCCCTCCCCCAAATCCAAATATAAGCCCTGCAGATTGGCTTGTAAATGCCTTCTTGCATCCTTCTTCCTCCGCCTCAGTTCAATGTGCTTGTTCTGTTGCCATGACTACGATTCAGCCTTGTTGCTGGTCTTGGTGCTTCACTCCTTCCTTCACCGCTAAATGGTGGCTAAGTCCACATTGCATGTTTGGTCGTGTCATTGATCTGAAGATTCTACATGGATAGCCCCAGCCTAAAGCACCTTTGGAGCTGCCACCCTCTTACCCCACCCAATCTATCCAGGTTCATCTCACCTTTTTATTTGTTTGTTGTGTTGGTTTTGGTTCACCCTCACATGTATTCAGAGATAACTCCTAGCTCTATGCTCGAGAACGACTCCTCATGGACCTTGGGGCCCATATGTCATGCTGAGGATTGAACCTAGGTTGACTGTGTTCAAGGCAAATACCTTGTTGACTTTACTAGCTCTTCAGCCTCTCATCTCACATTTTACTCACGTGAAACTGGGCCCTTGATAGGTGCATTCGTTTTATTTTGGACGATACTCAGTAAAGCTCAGTGGCTCAGTTATTCTGGCTCTGAGCTCAGGAATCACCCCTGGTGCCTCAGGGGACCATATGGGATGCAGGTTTGGGTGGCGGCCAACACAAACCTGGGTTGGCCACACACAGGCCAGCATCTTACCTACTGTACTCAAGCACTAGCCCTCCCCTTACCCATGATAACTTCTTGATCACACTTGTCTTCCTCAAATCTTTTGCTTAAGTTTTTGTTGTAGCCTCTCTTCTTCTGGTGTGTCTAAAGACTACAGCCCTTTTTTTGAGGATAGATAACTCTCCGTAAGATAGATGACTCTCCGTAAGATAGCGGCATTATTTAGAAACTGCATGTGAAAGTCAAAGCATATGATGTTGCTTCTCTAATGACTGCAGATTTCTCTTCCTACTCCAAGTGCAAGCACTGTGGCTGCTGGCCTTTCAAAATCATGTTGCACCATTATTGCCTCCTCTCATTTATTGCTGTGTTCATTATCTGAAACCTCTTTAAGATAATCACCTATTTTCCCACCTTCTCTAAGTTAATATAATCAATTCTAATTGGACCCATGAAATTAGACCTTGAAAAAGTGAAAATATTAAGTTTATTTTATTCACACTGTTGGACACATGGCAGGGGATAAGATATTGATCACTGGACTAGATGCTTGAAGATACTGCCTCACCATTTGCCCTTGATGTACTCACAGGAGCGCTTTTCCTCTTTATCACCTCAGTTTCCTCCTTAGCTCAAAAAGAATAAGTTTCCTCTTTCTTCCTCATAATGAGAGAGTGAAATGGAAGATAACTTACAACTTAGAAGTAGAAATTTAGAATCACCACTTATAGCAAATCTCAAAGATTCTAGGGTTTCCCTGCCCCTACCCACAATGCCTTACTCATCAGTTGATGCTTTGTGACACACAGAAACTTCAGTAGACATGAGTAGTGCATATTCTTGGAGCATTTATACATAGATGAGACTTGTATGGATTTGAGCTCTGTGACTTCTCTTATATGCATGTTTCCTTATATACAAAAAAATAAACTTGCTAGTTATTTCTTTTAAATTTTGGGGGGGTGTTGGTCACATCCAGCAGTGCTCAGGGCTTACTTCTGGCTCTGCAATAAGGTATCACTGCTGGCAGTGATCAGGGAACCTTTTGGTATGCTGGGGGATCAAACTGAGGTCAATCAGGCAAAGCAAGTGCCCTACTTGCTGTGCTATCACTCCAGCCCTCCTCTTACATTTTTAAATGACATTCTTTTGTCTAGATTACTTTATTCTAAGAATATATACACCATCCATCTAATATGAATGATAAGTTTTAATGGACTGTTATAAGACTTCAGGTCAGTAGAAACCTATTACAGTTGAAGTTTGGGGGAATTAGAGATTTCACGAGATTTTCAACTGCACAGAGAACCAGTGTTCCTTAATGCTGCATTGTTCAAGGGTTAACTGCATGCTATGCTTTGAGTTAAATATAACCTAATTCTGAGTTTCTGAACGTGGGAGATATGGACCACTTGAACGTGTGAGATATGGACCACCCCATTTCTACCCACCCCCAACAGGGTACCTTAGGTGCAATTGAGGGGCATTTCATATTTGTTAAAAATGTACACATCCAGGAAGGCAGTCAACCATATCAGTTTAGGAACCTCTGCTCCAAATTCTGTTCTTTCCTCAGCTTGTTCATTATGAAAGGAGCTATACTCAACACTGTAGAATGTATGATACCCACAGGAGTGTTTTTGGTGTTATGGTGGTTATGTTCTACTTATTAAGTTCCCTATCACTCCTGTCCATGACTCTCAAACTATGAATGTGGTCTGACAGACAATTCTGACAAAAGAATGAAGCAGTCTCCTAATTCTTGAGAACTTCTGGAGTGTGTGTATTTGAACGTATTCACAAGCATGTGCATACATGGTGTGTTCATCCAAGGCATGTGCATACATGGTGTGTATTTGGGATTGTTTCTTGTGTTCTCTGATAACCACTTATCTAAGTGCCCAGCGGCCAAGAGCCCAATTCCAGCAATAATCTGGCAACAGGGCTGGACAGCTTATGGCTTGGAATCTGGTGATATAGTGGCTTAGGGAACCATGTGGTGCCAGGGATCACACTTAGGGCCATGTGCATGCAAATCCTGCTTCCCTAATCCCTGAGCCAGCTCCCCTGGCCCCACTTGAACTATTTTAAGCCTTAGTTCTTGCTGACTGGCCACCTATGATCTACTTTGTCCACTCAGCTTCTCCAGGGTTTCTCTTGGGACCCCTCAATTCCACCTCTGGAGCCTTCTGTTACGCTGTTGCCATAGCCAAGTGCACCTTCCTCCCAAGACTTTTTTCTGATCTCTATGCCTTCTTTCATCTCTTCAGAACTCCAGGGCTTCTATGTCCGCCCTTTCTGTGAACTGATTGTAAATATCCTTGCGGGTGTAAGAGCGCCTAATCAAAGAGAAAAATAAAAGAGAGTCTAGCCACTCTTTATTTAACATGACTTTTTCACTTTTCGAGGGTAGTTTAAGGAAAATTGCTTAGAAATAACAAAGTTATTTATGCTAATAAAAAAATTTCATTAGGGACAGCCAGCAGAGGCCAGAGCTGCCTTCACCAAAATCTGAGACTGTGTCGCTGTGGGTAACAATGATGAAGGAGAGTTCCCTGTAGAGACGGAGAGGTAGACAGGAGAACATGGATCATTTTTCAGGGATGTCTTCAGTTTTATTGAAAACACAAATGTTTTTGCTAATATCACAAGGACTACTGTTCAGCTGTGGTGACTAAACTCAAGAAACAAAGAGAGTCAAAGAGTTGGGAAATCAGACACAAACAGAACCGGGTAGTCCTTCTCCTGCACAGGGCCCAGGAACCATCATAGTGGTTTGAGCTTGGTCTGTGACTGCCAGGAAAGCAAGGTGGAGCTGGGTGTGCTCGATTCAATCAGAGCAGTTCAAGTTCCTGGAAAGAGGCAGAATCCAGACTCTGATGGAGCTGTCCAGAGTGCTGATCCACGCTACAGCCAGGCTCTGATGCGCACAGAGGTCTGGGAGCCACTCCCAGCAATACTCGTCTAGTCCTGCTGGTCTAATTGGCCCATTACATGATGTGACGCCACTCAGGTTCAGCCATGTGGGGGCCACCAGAGCTACATGTGAAATGGCTGATGGGCCTTATAGCACAGGGGATTGGACCTTGAAGCTGGATGCAGACACTCCAGGGGCCCTCTGTCATGACTTTTCCCAGAGTTTCTGCCTCTCTTCTAACCTTCTCTAACCCTTTCCACTTTTTGCACCCTGACCCTGCCCTTAACACCTCTCACCTCCTTCTATGACTCTAAAATCAGTATATGCCTGCCTAACTGTGCATATGATATTTTGTGGTTTGCAAAATATGACTTAAGTCAACCAGCACACAGATGGAGTCTGTGTTAACAAAACACACTGGCGGTGAGGGCATAGGGTTTGGTCATTTGTTTTAATCATGAGCAGAGAAGGAAAGCACTGACTCTGAGTGGATTTGTACAGGAGGAAAGAATGATTGCAAGACTGGCTCAGACCCACTGTCTCCTGCTTTATCTTCTACTGCAGATAATCTCTGCAAATGAAGCTTCGTTGTCTTCCCTGATACCAGCTGCAAAGGTTAAGTACCTCCAACCCTCTTCTCCTAAGAGCCCTTTGTGGCTAACATTGGCAAGTTTTCCCAAATCATTTGAGTCTGTTTATACTTCCAGATAGCACCATCTCCTGAAAGCACAGTGGACATATCTTAATAAAGCTGGTTGTAATATTGCCATCAAGGGACCCTATATTCACTTCACTCACATTTTTTATGCCTTTTACCCCATCTGTCTTCAAGTTTGTGTACACATGATATAGATGTGTGTGATCTACATTACATTATTTGATCTACATTATTCATTATGTGATGCTAATTGGCCATATTCATTCTTAGCCCTTGTTGGTATGGTGGGATGCTTAGCTTTGGGTTTCTTTTCCCCAGGGGATGGCAAGAGCTATCCAGGTGATTCATGTGTGTGAGTGGGAAGATTGCATCTTTCTTCTCACAAGCCTCTAATTGAAATGCAGTATCTTTTCTGGCAAGTGAAGTGGGTTCTTGAATAATGTTTCCTTCTATATTTTTTTCCTGTTCTGACAGTGATGAGACAAAAACAACCTCAGTCGACATTGGGTGAAAAGACATTATTCAAGAGTCTGCTCTCATTAGTCGCTATTTTGCTTTAAGCCTTGGTTTCCTTAAACCTTTTCACAATATCATGCTACCTATAGACATCACAGATGTTGCCATATAGTGAGATATTGTTGCAGGAATGTAGAAGTATCCTTTTTGCTTTTCTTGCTTTGGATTTATGATAGTTATTAGAACTGACAGCAGACCTTATTAATAGTAAGGTCTACATTAATAGTAAAGGAACTTGTGTGTTACTCTTTCACCAATTTGTATTAAAAAAATACACCGTAGAGTCTAGGAAATAGCTCGAAGGATTGGAGCATTCATAGTGTATGCACAGGGGCTCAAGTTCAATCTCCAGTATTTTAAGGCCCCTCAGCACTTCCAGATAGAGCCCTGGTGGCTCCCAGCACCACTGGGCCTGATCAACATCGCACCACATACATCGAACCATTAAACCTGCAGCCTTGAGTGAGTATTGCTGGGAGTAGCCTCCAGATCTCCATGCACAACTGGGGAGGCCTCTCACCCCACACCTCCACCTCCAGTATTTTGAAAACTTGATAGCACCATAATTGGGTTTCCTTATAATGTGGAATAAGGCATCCAGAAGCTCACATATTTCAGAGATGTCTGTTGAATAAAAGGCACAGGACCCCTGATTTTACAGGTGAAACATGCCCCAGCTGTTTGGAATTTGGTCTTCAGACAACAGTTCATATAACTCAGAAACCATTTTAATGACTATGATTCAGGAACTGCAGTTCATCTGTGCACTGAACAAGACCAGAATTAAGTCTGGCATACCCCGAGCCGGAGCGATAGCAGAGCACACAGGGCATTTGCCTTGCATGCGGTTGACCCGGGTTCGATTCCTGGCATCCCACATGGCCCCAAGCACTGTCAGAAGTAATTCCTGAGTAAAGAGCCAAGAGTAACACCTGAGTGTTGCTGGGTGTGATACAAGCACACACAAAAGCCTGGCATTCCCAGAACTGGGTTGTGATACTGATGTAAAAGAAAGGCAACCTTTTCTTCCCATTTCAAATGGATGCTGTGAGGATGAGCTACGTTTGCTCACATTGGTTCTTAGTCATACATTGGCCAGGCAGCCTTAGGGAAACCATCCTTTCTGAACCAACACTACTTCTTTCCCCATGGGAAACTCGGCTTATTTATATAGAAGTGCATCACCTTGTTATTTCCCTTCATTAAGAGGCACCCAGCAATACTCAGGGGACTGTGCAGTGCTAGGATGGAAGTGGGTCAGCCATGTGCAAGCCATGTTCCTTACTCCCTGCACTATCTCTCCAGCTCAATACAATTATTAGCAATAATCTTATGTGTTAGTTTTATGGACCTCTTCAGTGGTGCTTAGGAGGCCTGGAGCCCCTCCTGGTAATTCTTAGCCAAAACTGTCCAGGGGGTCAATGCAAAGTCTTGAGGATGTGACAGTTCCCAGCCTGTGGTGCTGGAATTACCTGGACCACCATGACAATTCTCAATGGCCTCCTGGGCTGATCCGTAATGCTGGTGGACCATATTGCACCGAGGGTAGAACTGAGTTGTCTGCACCAAGGCAAGCACCTTAACCTCTGTATACGATTTTGTTATTGTTGTCCATTATTATTGTTACCAATTGCACAGGTTTATGTAAGCATCTCTGTATCTTTTTATTTATTTATTTATTTATTTATTTTGGAGGCCACACTTCCAGCGGTGGTCAGGGCTTATTCCTTACTTAGGAATTACTCCTGTCAGGCTCAGGGAACCATATGAAATGCTAGAGATTAAACCCAGGTTAGCCACAAACAAGGCAAGTGCCCTACCAACTGTATTATCTTTCTGGTTGCTCTGCATCTTTTTTAATTTTTTAATTAAAAAATGTATTATACCACTGTGAGGTATACAATTACAAAGGTGTTCATGATTGGTTCCGTATATTTTTAATAGCTAATCTCTTCTCAAAATTTGGGGTTTACTATGAGACACCTTTGACCTTTTTCCTCAATGTCATTTTGAAGATTCTAAACAGTGGTTGCCTGGTGTCTTTTTCCTGAGAAACCATGTTCTCAACTCAGACCACTAAAAACTATCCTTTGCTCCCTAAGTACCTCTTTATACATGAGCCCTTTGCTGGGATGACCCCTGGGTAACAGGTCTGAAGCTGGAACACAACAAGAAAAATAGAGACAAAAATAATGGAGAAAAGAGACAAGAACACCACAAGAAAAGAGACAGAAATAAGGGGAAAAAGCATGGAGTCGAGAGACTGACAGCCCCAACTGTCCTCCATATACAGAGTTTATTGACTGGCACCAGTAATCATCAGAAGGAGAACATTCTTTGCTGAAATGCCTGTCCTAATCTATCCAGGCTAGAATCTTGCACATCTTAGGGCCTTGTTTTACAAGGACAAACATCTTTGTAATGGACTTGTTGAGGGAGATTCTTCCAGAAGAGGGAGCAGGGATAGAGCAGATATAGGACCCTCACTGGGCAGCATCTGGGTTTAAGGTTCCCATCCTGTCTGTCTCCTTCATTGAGCTGTCTAGTCCCCAGCAGTCTTCTAGCTCCTCATTCTAACAACAATTCATTCAATGTGTTAAAAAAAACCCGGGTGGGGACATTTTTCGTTAATGACAAAGAACTTCTGTTCCTCCATCTCTAGAGTCCTACTTCCATTCTCAGAGAATTCAAGCAAGCATGCTGTTGTGAGTTCTCTCTTGTTAGAACTTTCCCATAAATGGGAATTTTTTGTGATATTCTGTCATCTATTAAAGTGGAATATTTTCAGGGATGGCTGCCTCCGGGAGGTACTCAGGGGCTATTCCTGACTCTGCGCTTGGGGTTGTTCCTGATGGTGCTGGGGAGCCATGCAGAGTCAGGGCCCAAATGTGGGTCTCTTATGTGCGAAGCACACATTCTAGCCTGTCGAGCTGTCTCTTTGGCCCAGGAATGGAAATGTTTCATGAGAACATTAGGCTTTAGGGAGAGAGATTTAGACAAAGCATTAGTGAACATGAAAATGTGCTTTTCAAGAAATGTCTCAGTCTCTGTCATTCCCAGGTTTTCACATACACATGCCCACTCACTTGTCTGAACTGGCCAGACAATTTATAGTCAACACCTTAGAGAACCCAGGTGTTTCCCACAAAATAGTAGGTGCTTCTACAGTGAATAGAAGGATCCCAGGGAATTCTCTTTGGAAAACCTCTTAGTATAAAATTGAGGAATTTTGCCCCGTTATATAGATATTTAAAAAGACCTTCACTTAGTGTTTTATTAATGATCTCTTTGTCTTCCTGCCTCTCCTGAGTACTTATGATCCCTGATGTGTACTTATCAGCCCTGCTCCACAGCAAAGCCCACCTGCCTGGAGCTGTCCTCACGATTGGGTCTTACATAATTAACACCGGTGATGGGATTATCAGAGTTCTGTATCAGATTTCTCTTTACCATTTCCTCATAGCACCTGCTATGCTTTTATCCAGTCTCTCCAAATCTCTCTATTCCAGCCTACACTCTAATCTCTCCTAATTGTCCCATTATCATTCACTCAATATTTAGCTTACTCGAAACATGGTAATTGTAAACCAGGGAGCTGAGCACCAATTTTTATAAGGGTTACTGAAACAATTTGTCATGCACAAGCCCATATTCTTTTCATCGAGGCTCCACCGACCATTTCTTCAGCTCCACTTTAGGGTTCTCAGAAAGAGTTTGCCTTTGCAGTAGGGAAGGTCTTCAGAATGGGCGGCATTTATCTGAGGAGGTTGCAATTTTGGCCAATTCCGTTCTTGAATTCCTTCCGAGTCCTTGGGTGCATGCCATCCCATTAGCAATGAAGTAATATTTATTTTGCAGATTTAGCTTTGTGGCATATGTTGCCTATATAATTACCATGCAGCCACTCCTTCTCCACTCACAGAATTGAGATTCTGCTCAAAGAGCAGAAGGACCCATCCTCTGCCTTGGAGGGTGAAGCATGGTTGATACGAGCTGGTGCTGGGAATCCAATTCTGCTCAGACAGTCCCTATCAGGGACTGGAGATATCATGCAGAGCTCAGAAGTTAAGACATTTACCTTACGTGCAGCTGCAGTCATGACAGTGGTTCAAATTCTGGCACTGCATCTGACCCCTCAAGCTATGGCCCATGAGCACAGAACCATGTGTGGTCCCTAATCACTGCCAGATGTGGCCTCCCTCCATCCAATCAAAGCACACCCCCTTATTCAGCTTCCCCTACAACTATGGTGTCCACGGGACTGTGATCATTTCTCTCTGCCCAAACTGTCTGCTTGGGCAGGCATCATGAGACAGGCATCATGAGAGGGGAACTATCTCAGTTTGCAATGGAATGTTCCAGAAAACACACAGCACTGCCCCTGTGCTCACTGTCCACTCGTGTGTCCAGAATCAGTGTCCTCCAGGCTCATGGATGTCCTCTAAGTCAGTTTTTCCTCTTGCTTTGGCAGCCACATATGTTCTTCACTGATCTGAGTGTTCTGACCACGTTTTCCATCTGGGATTTAGGCTAGGATCCGATTTTTAAATGGAGTCAGAAATAAGAATCGGATGTTTTTAGAGGGCTTGGTGGGGAGCAGGGCCTCATCTTATCCTCCTGGGTAGAATGTTTCATAAGGATGGGCTGGTGCTGCTTCAAAGCTCCAATGCCAGATGGGAGAACGTTAAACTCTCTGGGCAGTGTGGCCCCCAGAAGGCTTTCAATAGGGAAACAGCCAGGGAGGATAGAGAGCTTCCCTGAGCAAAGAGAAGGTTAGAAGGCTCTGAGCCAGTTGCCTCTTGTGAACATTTTGAAACTGGCTTGTGCCAGGAAATGTTGAGAGAGGAGTAAGGTGTGGGGCTCTGAACGCCTGCTGGCCCTGGCTGGTTCTGGGTCCCACTGGCTCCTCACTCCTTCACATGGAGTGTGGCTGGGACGGGCACCATGGGGCTCGTGGCCTCTGCCCTCCCTCCTGGCTTTAGGTGAGGATATGGATGAACCACCTCGGCACAGCGTCCCGAACTTGGAGAATTGGTGTTCCAATATGACCTCCAAAGGCCACTTGGGTATTTGAAAAAGGAAAAGCTTCAGTTTCTCTGTCTCTGTCTTTCTCTTTCTCCATGGAGAGAGAGAGGAGAGCGAGAAGGTGTGATTTGAGCCGAGTGGCAAGACTGTCCCAGAGCATCCCCCCTTAGACCCACAAACTTCATGATGTGTTGAAAAGTTAGATGCCAGTATTTAAGCAAGGAGATTTGGAGCGGGGGGGCCAAGGTTACCTTTGGTGGTGCTCAGGGCTTGCTCCTGGCTCTGTGTTCAGGAGAGTACAGAGTACTCCTGGTGGTCTCTGGAGACTATATGGGCTGCCAGGGACCAGCTCAGGTCAGCTACATGCAAGACAGTACCCTGCCTGCTGTGCTATCCCTCCGGTCCCAAATGAGGATTTTTACCTTAAAAATCTGATTTTTAGCCAGAGCGGGGAGTTGACTGTGTGTGTATGTGTGTGTGTGTGTTTCTGTCTGTGTGTGTCTCTGCATATGTCTGTGTCTCCATGTGAGTGTGTATATATTTGTGTGTAAATGTCTGCATGTGTGTGTGGTATGTGAGTGTCTCTGTATGCCTGTGTCTGTGCATCTGTGTGTGAGTGTGTTAGAGTGTGTCTGTGTGTACTTACATGTGTGTGTGAATACATGTGTATTCTAGGGGCCATTCCCTAGATGTACAAGTGGTCCAGTACATGAGTGGTGCTGGGTGTGAGAACTCTCCTGACTTTGCTGGCCCCTGTGGAACAGGTTTGAATATTCCATGCTCAGGTCCTGATACTGTGATACTGGGGACTTGCTGTGTATTGTTTTGTTCCTATCACCCTCTCTGTGCTGTCTCCATGACACTGAGGCTAAGTGATCTTTTATCATCGTTTACTGGAAGAGTTTTCCTCTCATCATAAAGACCATCTCTCTCCAGAGGGAGATGACAGAGTACAGTAGGCTGCCTGTTGTTTATACCCGTCTACTTCCTCTTTCCAGTTAGCTGCCTACCCACACCTGTAGACCTTAAGCTTTGCAAACCCAGCTCTAGCTGGAGTGCATGTCAACCACACTTTGAAATTCATCTCTGTGCCACCTCCAAACCCCTCTGTCTCTGAAGAGGGCAGGTGAGAAGGTCAATCATTCCTGTCTCCTTAGAGCGTGGTCCGCCTTGGCCAAGTTAAATCTGCTTTCCAGCCACCTTAGTGCAAGTCAGACACACGCTTTGCTAATGAACATACTGCATCATCCTGGCAAGCACCCGCTTTGTGGCAATTGCAGCAAATGCTTTTCAGAGACCCCATAAATGAGAGCATGGCATAGTGAGTTCCCCAAGCCTGACCCTGCCTAATTCCTTGAGGGTACCAGGGCTGCCTCAACTTCCTTGAGGGAGAAAGTGTTTTCATGCAAGCCATGTGTGGGAGCAAAAATCACTCTGTTAGTGTAAGGAAATAAACCCCAGTATGTCATAGTTGTGTCCAAGTGAAACTTTACCCGAACAACTTCCGCTTCTTAAGGAAATTCTCTCCCTATGACACTGATAAAGCTCTGGGGTAGGGGTGATTCTTGCCACCCAGACCAGGTGACTGTGTATCCGGTCACCTAGGGGACAGAACCACAGAATGCCATGACTGAGGGGAAAGGGAGAAAGCAAAAGTGAGGGTGCCCTTGGGATACAGCCCACCCAGAGTTCCACAAGAATGACTCATTAATGCCTGGGACAAAAGGGGTAAGTGTGTCATCATAGGTGGCTTACGGTGGACAGATTCAGAATCCCGGCATTCACCTTGGTCGGTCTGTAAACAACCAAGAATTCCAGACTGTGTGGAGTGAAGCACTGCTCCACTGTTCTCAGCCAGCCACGTGCAAGTCCCTGAAGGTGGCACAGCCCAGTCCCTTTGGCTCCAACACACAGCCTGGGGGACTGTTCCCAGGAAGTTGTCGGTGTTGCAACAGGGATTTCGTTTTGGTCTGGGGGAAGCTGAAGAGCCCTGAGGTGTTGGCCAAGGTTAGGCTCTTGCACAGGGGCCCCGACTGACTCTAAGTGCACCCTCCTCCTGTGCTGCTGGGCTAAGGCTCTCCCCAAGGGGTTCTGCTTCTCATGTCGCATTGGGCGCGGTGAGCCACTCTGCCTTCTGCCTCCCGAGCAGGGCATGCAGGGGATTTCTGTTACCCGGAGAGCTCTCTGTGGGTTCTCTGAAACCTCAAAGCTTTTCTGAACAAACCGAAGTTCGGGACATTTCGGGCTTCATGGTGGTGGCCTCCCTGGAGCTATTTTCAGGTAGACTCCACCCCTGCCTCGCATGATCTCCCCAAGGTCTGTTGTGTCTTTGTCATCCACAAATGTGTCTCAGCCATTTTGGGGTCAAATCATAGTTTGCATTTTCTGGAAGTCATGGATAAGATGATTTCTTTTTTTTTTTTTTTTTGACCCACCCCACCCAGTAATGCTCAGGGCTTACTGTTAGGTCTGTGCTTAGAGATTACAACTGGTGGAGCTCAGGTGGTCATATGGTATGCTGAGAATCTAGCCAAGTTTATTGCATGTACGATAAATGCCCTACCTGCTGTGCCAAGTGGAACTACCCAGAATTCCTTCAACCCCTTCCCTGCCCTAAGATAATTTCCCAGACAGACAATCTTAGGACAGTTAGAGCTTTATTCATCTCCGTGAGCATCAGGAACTGTGGAGAGGTCCTAGGGACCATTTGGCAGCTGCACCCTCAGCTCTGTCCCGAAAAGGCAGGGGTCTTCCTTTCCTGGTTCTGCCCACAGAGTCCCACAGGCTTTGGCCACCCCCCCAGAGATGAATTCTGGTGCTGTTTTGGAGACGAGCGTCTGGACCAGGAAGCAGAAGGACCCTTCTTCCAGCTTCAAGGCTGCAGTCGGTGGTGACTGGAGTGGGGCCCCACCTCCAGCCTCCAGGGGCTCTGGTGGAGATCTGTGTGCCTGCAGCAGGGTGCGTGTCTGCTCATGGGGAGGGTCTGTATGTCTGCTACTGAGGGTGCATGTGTCTTCTCCTGGGGATCTGAGTATCAGCTCTTGGGTGGAGGGGTCTCTGTGTGTGCACCTCCTAAGGACTAGCTGTGTCTGTGTGTCTGCTCCTGGGGGATCTGAGTGTCTAATCATGGGGGGAGGTCTGTGTGTGCTTCTTCTGAGGACTGACAGTGTCCTTGCCTCCTGGGGAATGTGTGTATGTCCACATCTCCTAGGGAGGGGGTCTACATGTCTGTTCTTGAGCAGGGGTGTCTGTGTGTCTATTCCTGTGGGGACTCTGTGGGTGGTCTTCATGACTGCGCTTTCTTGGGGGGGTCTGTGTGTCTGCTACCTCCTGACTTACCTCAGAGACATCTTTGAGGTCCTGTGTCCTAGTGCCAAAGCAGGTCCTTTCTTGGCACCATGGGGTCAGGCTTCAGCACATCAGTTCTGAAAGTTCACAGTCCAACTCCCCAAAAGTGCATGTGGGTGAACGCCTCAGTCCTGACAGTGCCGTGTCCTGTCACCAAGACATGCCCTTGGGGAGTCTTCCTGAGCAGCACCAGCTCTCAGTCATGGTTAGGTCTCAATTTTGTGTCACCTGCAAGGGTAGTGATAAGGTCAGGAATGAGGGACAGCTTCCTAGAGGAAGGTCATGTCATTGTGGTGGTCATTCCATGCGCCCGCATGGAACCCTTTGACATCTCCTTGTTTGCACTTCTCAGCCCCTCCTTCCTGCACACACTCACAGCCTGGTCAACCCCAGAGGAAGAGTGTATGGTGTCCCCACCCCCAAAGCACGCAGGGACCTCCTAACCTACTTTCTCCTTTAAGGTTTCTGCTTTTCCTGTCCCTGCTGACTTTCTTCCTTTTCACCTCCTGGCATTGAGGGACATTATTTCCTGGGGTGGATGGCCTGTGTCTTTGGGGCATGCGACAACCCCCCTGGGCTCAGAAGTTACTCATTGGCTTGGACCCCACTTCCTTATCTCAGCTATTCTCTCCTGGTCACCTCATGGGGTGGTGGCTGGAGTAGGGGGGTTTCATCTCATTCTGTCTCTGTTGGGTTTCCATCACTCTGCCCTCTCCACTCCCTCCCTGCTATGTTCTCTCTGTCTAGCTTCCACCCCCCTCTCTCCCTCCATAAATTCTCTTCCTCCCACATTCCCCTATTGCTTCCCTCTACATTCTCTGTCTCTCTCTGTCTCTCTCTCACATCCTCACTCTCTCTCTTCCTTCCATATCTCCCCTCTCTCCCCTCCATATTACCTCTCACTTTACCTCCCTTCTGCTTTGCTGCTGTTCCTGCTCCATAGCCCAGAGGTCTTTGCCTGTCTCCACTTTCTTTCTTTCCTGTGTGGGAACCAGTGAGACCCTTAGCGAACCTCTGCTTTATTTTCATTCTGGAGATGAGACAGTTCCACCTGTCTAGCCCGTGACACACTCTGCCATTTTCCCACGACAGTTTATAATCTGTTTTACAGACCTGAAAATGATTCCATCTCCTCGCCCTGGTTGATGCCGAGTTGGCTCCCATGGGCCCTGCAGGTGGGCCTGATCCCACCTCCATAGCTTCCCTGTTCGCATTCTTCTTTGTTTGGGGGCTGGTTGGTGCTGTTCTTGTCCTGGGTCTCCATCCTTGGAGGGGTCTGTGTCAAGCCAGAGAGGCCAAGTGGCCAACATGGGGGAGAGCAGTGAGATTCTTCCTTCTGTTCAACAAGAGGACAGGAAGATGCACCAAGTATCCACTCACCCCCATGGGAATGTTTCTTGAGCTCTCTTTAAGACACCAGCATTCTGGTGGATTCTCAGAGCCGAGTGTTCAGTAAAAGCTGACCTGTTCTCCAGCCATGTCAATGGGCAGGCACTGCTGAGCAGGGCTGAGTGCTAGGGGTGGTCAGGGGAGGTCGAGCTGTTGGATGGAGCAACAGTCCTGAACTGTGATTTGAAAGATGAAGCAGGCCTTGGGAGGGAAGCCAAAGGAGCGCTACAGAGGCTGGAGCTCCGGGCTTAGGGGAGCAACTGGGGTCCCATGCTGGGGTCTTTAAAGCAGGAAGACCTGGTGGAGGCATCTGAAGACTCACAGTCCTGGGAAGTTCCAGGGGGCTCAAATTTCAGGTGAGATATAGGCAGAGGCCAGAGTCAGTCTGGGAAAGGGAGTTTGCAAAGAATCGAGAGGAAAATGGGCTTTAAATGCTCCTTTTCGATAACATGAAGAGGCTCACAAGCGGCTGGGGAGGCTGGAACTCGGCTCGCCCTGGGCCCAGCTGAATAGGGCACCCCCAGGAGGGCAGACGGGTTTTGGGAGTGGGCCCGTCACCTCTGGGGGTCCCCGGAAGCAGCCGGATGAGACTCGCCCATCACACTAGCCATCATTTTCGCTGTCTGGATGCTGGGAAACTGCCTCACGGCCAGATTAACAGAGCAAAACCAGTTCGAGCCCAGGTAGGCTGCTCCCAGAGGCGGGAATCACTGGGAATTCGTCAGATGGAGTCAGGGTTCGGCCATTCCCCTCTCCATTTTGTCGAACCTGGTGGCCCCCGCCCAGGAGCTGCCCAGGGGCCATCGGCCATAACATGAAGAGGCTCACAAGCGGCTGGGGAGGCTGGAACTCGGCTCGCCCGGGCCCAGCTGAATAGGGCACCCCAGGAGGGCAGACGGGTTTTGGGGGTGGGCCCGTCCACCTCTGGGGGGTCCAGGAAGCAGCCGGATGAGACTCACCCATCACACTAGCCACCATTTTCGCTGTCCGGACGCTGGGAAACTGCCTCACGACCAGATTAACAGAGCAAAACCAGTTCGAGCCCAGGTTGCGGCCGCAAGCGGCCATGCGGTCCATTAAAATAGTGTAAACAGTAATGTCTTTTAATGCACTGCATTCCATGAAGAGCAGGAAAGTTTGGTGGGAGGGAGAGATAAAGAGGAGAGAAATGACATACAGAACCCGCCAAGTAGTTGAGGTGTGGGAGGGGGAGGGGGGGGGACATTGGTGATGGGAGATGGTTTGGGTGGAGAGATGGGTGTTGGAACACTGTAGAACCAAAACTCTACATGAGCATCTTTCAATTGTATGTCTAAAATGGTGTAATAATATTTGGGGGGGGGGGAAATAATAAAATAAAATAAAATCGGAAAAAAAAAATAAAAAAGTAAATGCTCCTTTTCTCCTCAGTTTGCTTCCTGCTCTAGTTGAATTTTGCTTGACTCGTCTATGCTTTGGGACCTTGATTCTTTGATGACGGAACTGCCTCTCGCACAGATGTTTTCTCTGTTCAGCAGACTTGGGCTGCATATATTTGAGGGAAGAGTAGTATCCCATCATTAGCCCATCATCCATGCATCCCAGTGGATCTACCACTAGGATTCACTGTTCAATGGGACCCAGGGGATTCACTACCTGTGGGTTCCAATGGATTCAATGGATCCACCACTGGGTGGGCCTCTGGATCTTGGTAGTCTCTACTTCCTCCAGTCTGGCCCTCCCCCCCTGCTTATTGCTAGTACTTTTTGATACCGTATTTGCTGGTTACCCTCTGTGCAGTGTGCAGGGAGTGAGTGTGAACTAGGGAGGCTCTAGAGATAAGCCAGCAGTTTCCAGAAAGACCCATGGCTGAGTGAAGTCAGTCAGAGGGAGAGGCATCAAAACAGAATGATCTCTCTCTTATATAAAGAAAGATAATGGCGGAATAACAAATACCCAAAGGCAATGGAAAGAGACTGAGAACTGGCATTTGATAGGGAACATGGCACTTGAGGGGCTGGAGCATAGGACAGGGATGGGCAGGGACTTCCGTGGAGGGAAGATCAGCCTGGAGGCAGAGGGGTGCTGAAAGGTGGGGAATGTGCCTGAAATCCATCGGCAACAGACTGTAAACCGCAGTGCAGAAACTGTTTTGTTTTTTACAAAAATAAATGCACCTCTCGTAGGGGTACACTGGTAGGTAGGAGGCACTGGGTTGGGGCCCTTGTGGAGGGAAGTGGACACTGGTGAAGGGATTGGTGTTGAAACCTTATATGCCTGAAACCCAATTATTTAGACACTGTAATTTCACAGTGTCTAAATTAAAAAAGGAAGGAAGAAAGAAAGGAAGGATGGAAAAGACGGAGGAAGGGAAGGGAGGAAGGGACAGAGGGAGGGGAGAGAAAGAGAAGGAGGGAGGGGAGGGGAGAAAAGAAGGAAGGAAAGAAGGAAGGGAGGAGAGGGAAGGAGGGGGGTGTTCAGGTCCCGGGTGAGCAGGGCATGTCCCCAGGTGGGGGAGGCTGACCCTGCAGGCCCCCCAGTGTGAGTTCCCTAATGAACAAGTTCTAGAACCCCACTGGCTTCCTTCTCCACCCAGCTGGTCTCCTGGGAGGTCTTCAAGTTGTGGGAAAGGCGGGGAGGGGCACGTCCTTCTGCCTTGTGTACTTCTCTGTCACTGTCCTGCAGTGTGCCTGCCCTGCCGTCTGCTTCCCTGTGGGCCTGTTGCTTCCCCAGAGTGCTGCAGATGTGTCAGCCTGGCTGGTGGAACTAAAGAGAAAGTATTTTCTTAATGGGATGCAGCCTAGTAAGGGTGTGAGTGGTGTGGGGAGAACAAACATCACTGAAGGGTGAAATCCAGCCCTAGGGTTCTCTCCAGGAGGGCTTTGGGGCTCCTCCAGCCTTTGAAAATGGATGCATCCCTGTTGGCTGCCTCCTGTGTCTTTCTGAGCAAAATGGAAAATTCGGCCAAAGGTGCATTGCTTTTTCCCTCAGCGGGCTCTGAGCTGGACGCTCTCTCTCCGTCTCACTAATGAAACCAGCTCTCTGCAGACTGGCTGTAGCCCAGGTTGACGGCAGTGCATTACAGACAAATCCTTTCTGCCATTCTCTCCCTGGGAACCAGCTGTGGCAGCATCTCAGTGGGTCACCCCATCTGTCCCCCGGAGCCAGCACTGCCGCCTGCCCGCCTCTACTCACAGTGCTGTTTACAATATGGCTTAAAACAATAATAATAATAACAACATAGAGATAGGTTTGGCAAGTGGAAAAATATTCTAGTGGTGGAAAAGCCCCAGGAATGATCCAGCTTTGGAGTCCAGCAGAGAGAGAGAGAGAAAGAGAGAGAGAGAGAGGAGAGAGAGAGAGAGAGAGAGAGATAGGAACACATGGAACACACTCCCACTTGGTTTGTCTCTCTCTGCCAGGAGGACCCCTATTACCCCAAATCCCAATCTTGTCTCCCAGCCCTCAGCATGGACGGCTGCTGCTGCGAGCTTGCTACTGGACAGCAGTTTAGGAAGGGGTTGCAGGGAGCAGGTTTGGGTCACTGACTCCGCTTGACCACTGGGAGAGACACTGGCATGCTTCTCCCACTGGGTGCCAGTTGACTGGGGCAGGGGAAGGGGCTGGGCTCTGCTCAGAATGTCCAGTGTCTGCCCTCAGTGTGCTTCTCTCCTCAAAGACTGAAGTGGTGAGGAGTATGTGAGGACAAGCATGGACTGGAGGAACAAGTTGGTTCTAAAATTGTTGGGGCTGGACTTCCTGGAGCGAAAGAGCATGATGGGTAGGTCTGGGGCTGAGGTCAGTGAAAGAGATTTGGAGAGGGTAGACACTGCATTCTAGACGCCGGCTCTGTGCTCTTCACAATAATTAACCTGGGGCATTTTTACGACTCCTTACAGGTGGATTAATTGCTCCTGAGTTGGGCTTCTGGGTGTACACGTCTGGTTTCCCTCCCCGCTGTTTTCCAGGGGAAGCTGTGGGGCTTGGAGCTGAGGCACCGGAACCTCTGCTCCTTTTGCCACCTTGGGGCCTAGGTGATGCCTACTACCTATGTCAGGAGGGCAGGGCAGCATGTGATCTCGCCTTCAGCAGCCAAGTGCAAACTGCAGGGGTACTCCAGGGAAAGCCACACACTGTGTGTCCCAGGAGTGAGCTAGGCACACACAGTCACTCCAGGGATCGAACTGACAGCCTCCAGTGAGGCAGATACTGGCCACAGAGTCCCCTCCAGCTGCACCAGCCACTGAGAAGATCACAGGCCTCTGGGGACACAGGCAAAGGTATGCAGGGCAGACGGGCCTCGCACTTCCACTCACAGCTGCTCCCACCTCTGCTTTGCTGAATGAAAGGAGAGAGAAAGACAGGTGGGTGAACAAAAGGGATTGTTCTCAGGAGGGTGTGGTGGGTGCATGCAGAGGGAGTCCAGTTGGGATCCTGAAACTCGTCCAGGGCAATTATCTCCCCATGCTGTAACTGACACCCACAAGTTCTCTTGCACCTAGTCTTCGCGGGATGACCCTCCGATATTCCTGAGGACCTCAGACTCTTACACTGTCATTGTGATTGGGTCCCAGGTCAGGGGGTGTTGCACTTTTCCTCCTAATGTATTAATTATGTTTTCCTTGAGACCAGAAAGCAATTGAAAGTACTTCTAATCTTGGCAGCATAAGAAATATCCAAGTACTCCTTTTTGGCCACTGGAAGAGACACTGGCATGTTTCTCCCACTGGGTGCCAGTTGACTGGGGCAGGGGAAGGGGTGGGCTCTGCTCAGAATGTCCAGTGTCTGCCCTCAGTGTGCTTCTCTCCTCAAAGACTGAAGTGGTGAGGAGTATGTGAGGACAAGCATGGACTGGAGGAACGAGTTGACTTCATATCCAACTATTTTAATATAAATTAATAAAAATTTAATATTAATTTAATATCAAATAATCAACTCGTGACTCAATCCTTTCTTGCCCACCACATGGTAGCTGAAGCTAGTTGGGGGTGTGTTTCTTTTTTTTTTCTTTTTTGGGTCACACCTGGCAATGCTTAGGGGTTACTCCTGGCTCTGCACTCAGGAATCACTCCTGGTGGTGCTCGGGGACCATATGGGATGCCAGGGATCGAACCTGGGCCGGCACAGGCCGCCGCATACAAGGCAAACGCCCTACCCGCTGGACTATCACTCCAGCCCCTGGGGTGTGTTTCTACAGGCTGCTTTTGCTCCGGAACCAGACATTCACCTCTGACATTTAATGCAAATCTGTGAACAATTGCTTGGATGCACCAGAGTATTCCCAGGACCTTCTCTCCTTCTATTCCTGGTGGGCTGAGTGAACTGGGCCGGGGTACTGACTGCACAGTCAGAATCCAGGCACATTACCCCTTAGGTATTAAACTAAGCTGTTAAACTTCTCTTTAAACTTAGCTTGCAACCCCCCTTAGTCACTGTTCACTTGGTTTTTGTTTCAAGATATATGTCTCCATGACCCATCTCTGGAATTTGAAAGTTTATCTTCCATTTTTTCCATGTGTTTCTTGTTTATAATCTACCTTCTGCACCCTTGGCCACTGACAGCTGTTGTCCCTTCTTTGTTTTGCATTGTTGATGGACAGAGCACAACAGTTCACCAGTTCACATTGACTATTTTACTCTTTGCTCTCATTTTTTCTTTTGTACCAATTCTGTGTTGCCCCACCTCCCTATGATTTGAATCATTAGCGGAGTAAATTATGCCCATGATTGTACAAACCTTGATAGATGCTGGCAGAATGGAAAGGTTCCATTGTGACTTAGATCAGAAATCGCACACGCTGAGAAATCTCAGCCCCATCATTTCAGGGTCATTGTGATGTGTCGTGTGAATTGCAAAAAGTAAATCCTCCCATTACATGCATCTTGATGGCACCTGCATGGGGGGGTTCTCAAAGTGACACCCTTATTTTTTAAATGAAAAAGACAAGGAGTTAAAAACATGGATGATGGTAATTTCAGCAGACAAGATCCTCATCTGTGTTAGCAGCAAACTGCGTTGCCTCTTAGCTCCTGTCACTCTAGGTAAGAGTTATGTTTGGGTGGGTTGGAGCCGGGTTTGAACTCCCAGGGTTCTGCTATTATTTTCTGTTACGGAAGCCACAGGGAGGTGAGGCCACCCTCCCAAATACTCTGTATAATTCCCGGTTCGTTTGGAAGTTGTGATTATTATCATATGTTTAGATACACATTATCATATGTAAGATGACTTAGAGGTCCCGATGGATCTGTATTATGTACTCACTAAATATTAGAGGTGGGACAGCTTATTAAAGAGAGCATTCCTTCTTCGGGAGGAGACCAGTCTCTGGTAGACATAAAATCAAAGTAGAGATGACAGGTCTTAGGAGCAACACTGAGGGAGAGTAACCGTTCTCAGCTCTAGACCTGGGGTTCAGATGGGATCAGCAGCATGGGAAATAACGGTCCAGAGACTGAGGCACGGTGAATTTCCGTGTGTGTCAGTCCTTTGCCTCCGGCTTCTCATGCATGGGCCAATATTCTTTCTCAGCTCTGCTCACCCTTAATGCTTAGTAAGACATTTTAAATGAATCAGTTTGCATTTCTTCTTTTTTTTTCAGTAGCAACCATATTTAAGGATAAGCACATAGATCCAAGTGGGAACATTTCCATGAAAATTACTGGGAAATAGGGGCGGAGTGATAGCCCAGCGGGTAGGGCGTTTGCCTTACACGCTGGCGGGCCTATGCCGGCCCGGGTTCGATCCCGGCATCCCATATGGTCCCCGAGCACTGCCAGGAGTAATTCCTGAGTGCAAAGCCAGGAGTAACCCCTGAGCGTCGCGGGTGTGACCCAAAAGCAAAAAAAAAAAAAAAAAAAAAAAAAAATTACTGGGAAATATCCTGTTTACAGAAGAAGGGGCAGCTAATAATAATATAAATAATTTTAAAATATAAAATGTTGTGGGTGCTGGAGAGATAGTACAGGAGTTAAAATCCTTGCCTTGCATCCAGCAAACCCCAGTTCGATCCCCAGGACCACATATGATTTCTAAGCACTGTCCAGAGTGATCATTAAGCATGAAGCTCAAGAAAGGCCTGAGCACAAACAGGTGTGGCCCCAAACGTGCCCCACTAAAAACAGATGATTTCGTTATGTGAAGAGATAGCACAGGGGCTAAGGAGCTTGCCTTCTATCGACCAGCTCTGGTTTGATCACAAAAACCCCATGGTCCACCAGCACCACGGGCAGTAACCCTGAGCACAAAGCTGAAAGTAGCCCCCAAGTAATGTGGGGTATGGAAGATGTCATGAATCCCAATGAAATACTGAGTCAAGCAGTGTTATTAATTGATATTAAAATAGTTGGATGTGGAGTCATTTGGGTATTTCTTATGCTGCCAAGATTAAATATACTTTCAATTGCTTTCTGGTCTAAAGAAAAGCATAATTGTATACTAGAAGGAAAAGGGTAACACTTCCCTAATCTGGGACCCAGTTACAGCATCATTCATCGTATGAGTCTGAGGCTCCCTGTCTCTTGATATTATTGAGCACGGCTACAGGCATCGATACAGAGTTTTTCAAGAAAGCATTTCTTGTTCTTCCATGAGGCATTTAGATAGTATCTCTGGGAGTAAGGGGACAAAGGAACAAGTTGAGCATTACCAGAGGGAGGAATCACACAAGTCAAAAGGAGATTTTGTAGGACCATTGGCCTGGAAACATCCCAAATCAAGGTTGACAGGAAAACTCAATCTGTATCAACAAACTTAAAGGATATTGTTAAACAGTGAAACACAGTCATCGTAGATAATTCTGCTTCGAATCAGGTTGCCATCAGGATATTTGGGGGAGATTGGACTATGATAAAATGACCAGATGGTAGGGAAAGTTACTGAAATGTAAAGGAAGCAATCACCGTAAAGAAAAGACTGGTATAATTTCTACTGTAAATTCTTGCATTAGTCAACATATACCTATACATCTATATATATGTGCAATTGTGTATAGGAGAAAGACCTGGGAAATGGGAATAGTTATTTTATAACTAACCAGAAAAGACCATGACCTAAGAAAAAAACACTTTATTTCTGGGTGGTGGAAAGGCAGTATTTGAATACATATATAAAATATTTTATGATATATTTTATAATATATATTTTATAATATATATTTTTCTTATATATTAGAGTTTTCTAGAAGCATGGAACTGTTTCTGATGTTTTCAGGAAGTCACTGTAAAGAAAACATTCCATGGAATTATGAGTTTTTTGCAGTAAGAGCTACTGATTATTTTACAACTACTGTTTAAATCAGGTTTTTTATTAAGAGCTATTTTAGTTGAAGAGGAAAGTATCAGAGATAGCATAGAAAGTACCCCTTTCTCCTTCACTATTTTTCCCCCAAATATTATCCTCTTACATCACCTTGGTTCATTTCGAGAAAAAAGTTAACTTTGACACATCACTGTGAACTCCACACTAGCATTTATTCTGACTGCCAGCTTTCCCACTGGCATCCCTTTTGGTCCCAGGAGCACATCATCTTAGTTCGCATATACTTCCACCTATTCTAATCTGTTCCCATTTCCCATATTTCCAGTGTTTCCATGATCTTGACCATTTTGGAGAATAATTGCTTAGGTCACTTATATAAGGTCCCTCTAGATCTGTCTGGTGTTTCTTTCCTAGTTCACATTCATAAGGTTTTGAGCTTGGAGAAGAATCCCACAGAGCCAAGAATCTCTTTTCACCACATTTTAAAGAAGGGTGTATGTCTAGGGGGATGGGATGGGGGTGGTGGTGGGAGGGAAACTGTGGACGTTGGTGGTAGAAAATGTACACTTTGGTGAACAGGTGAAGGGCTGGGTATTAGAACATTGTTTGACCGGAACTCAAATATAACTGTGTATCTCACAGTGATTCAGTAAAAATAAATCAGTTTGTGTGATGCCAAGATGATGTCTTTGAACAGTTTCACCTTGATATCTTGATTAAGGCGGGATCTTCAGAAGCCATTGCTATTTTTTTTGTTTTCCTATTTTTTAAAAAGGAGCTATTTTTCCCCTTTCCATACCCTTTCCTCTCCAGACCTCAGAATACTAGTTCATCCCAGTTGAGATAAGGGAAGCATATTTTTGCTCACATTTGAAAGAACATTGCCAAATAATATCATACTCTTGAGTAGTTGTTTTCAACCTCTGGACTGCAGGCCAGTGCTGGTCTGCTGGTATAGAAAGGTTGGAATCCCTGGTCTGCCACATTCAGTTAACAGTTCTATGGACCAGTGTTGGAGGGAGGTGCAGAAGGTGCTCTTGGGCCAGCAGTGTGGGATGGTTGAAGGGAGGGGACTTGGCCCTCTTGAGACTTGGCCCCTGGCTTATCCATTGCCATTTGCCATTGTCCTTTGACCAACCCAGAGAGTCTCAACTTGGAAAAAACTTGTAGGTTTATAAATTATTGGAGAGTTGATCTTCCCCAGCAGGGGCTACTTTTGATTTTCTGTGTATCATGGACATTCTAGAATGAGGAGCAGAAGAGACAGGTGGCACCTGGAGGGTGAGAAGCCCCAGCTATGATCTTCCTCCTGGTTGATGTTACACTTTTCCTGAGAAGGAGTCTGTGTATCTTGTGTAAGGGTCTCTCTCACCTGTGTAGCTACCACTTTCAGTGCTCCCCTCCTCTTCCTCATGATAAAGGCCCTTGTCTGAGCAATGAAGGCTTCTGGTTCAGGCTAACACTAAAACAAATCTGCGGATGTCGTATATTTTTATTATTTGTCTGAGATATGGTTTGGGTATATCATGATTCATTGACTAGAGACCCCCATTTTCCTGATTCTCCATTGAAGGCACATCTTTAGCAGAAAATTCTATTATCTCTGGAGAAATTCTAGATGGATTTCACCAGGAATGTCTTTTCCATTCCTCTATTCTTACTGCTGTAGAGAAAGGTGAGGAAGTTGCTTTACCCCTTACCCATAAATGTAAATGTGGAAAAAAATTCAGTTGAATGTAAAAATGTGTAATTCAGTGACAAATTTTCAGGCCAAGATATATTTGGTAGAATACGGTGAACATCTTCATACATTTGTGATGAAAACTTTTTATAGCCTAGAACTTAAGAGTTCTCCAGAGTATAACGGGAAGAAAGGCAGTGAAATTTTCAGTTATGTTGATTGTTATTGGATGTGCACAAAAAACCTGTCCTTGTGAAATATTGGAATGTTTTAAGTTGATAGCACACATTTGGAACATCCAAACCTTCCTATTGTGTTCTGTATTTCTTATATGATGCTCTTTAGAAGGTCATTGACTAGAGACCCCATTTTCCTGATTCTCCATTGTAGTCTGCATCTTTAGCAAATGATAGCTTTAGAATGATATCTCCCCTTCTTTATAATGCTTAAAATCGGTGGTTTGTAGCAGTATTTTAAAATTATTCATCTTTTTTGTCTTTCTCACCATAACACACATTTTACCAGCATCTCACTCCCATAGAATAAATTGTAGACAACCAAGATTTTTGTGTTGTGTCATTTTTGTATTTTTATAGAACTTAAGGAAAAAGTTCATTTTCTCTCCTTCTTACATTAGAAATGTGACTGTATATTTATTGTTGTTTGTCGTATGTTTAGGTGTTTCAGGGCAGATTCCATGCCTCTGTATAAACAAATGTTAATTGAAAGCATGTATCATCTTGCTCGTTCAGATAATTATTCACATACATTGAATCAGGCTCAGCTACATTAAAACTTTTCTGCAGATATCTGCACTGTAAATGAAGCCTCAGCATGCTATTCTTTCTGCAGTTTGGAGGCAGGGTTTTATCTGAAAATAAATGCATGGCTCTTTGTTAGGAAATTTCAGCTCTTCTGGTGGCAGAAAACATCCTGGACTATGTATGACAGGGGGGCCAATAGGTGGCTTCTGAGTTCCTAATATCAGATCCATCACTGTCTGCTCACACACACACACACACGTGCGTGCACACACACTCACACACACACGCACACACACACCAACCACAGTGCCTTCCCTCATCTCACGTGTGTGCACACATTGCCCACACACACACACACACCACGAGTGCCTTCCTCATCTCACCTGCACACACAGACAGTTATTATTTTGTACACTTGCATGCCTGTCACGATCTCACGATCCGCGATCCACGATCTTCCGTTGATCATCTATATGCTAGAGCGGGCACCAGTAATATCTCCATATGTCCTGTCTCATGCCAGTAGAGCCAGGGGCATCGGCTTGCTACAGGAACATAAGGAGCCTCAAACCATTATATTAGGTCATGGGAATGACCTAATATAATTATTACTGGAATTTGGCATATCATATACAACACGAGAAGCTTGCCAGGCTTGCCGGCGGGGAGGCAAACTCTTTTAAACACCTCCAAATAAAGCATTTATTGATGAACCGTGCGGCCGCTTGCGGCCGCTGACCCAGGCTGTGATGGGCTAGTCTGCTGGGTGGAGTTCTGACGAGAGGGAAGTCCAAATGTGGAAAATGGCGGCACCCGTGGAGTGAGGAGGGTGGGTCAGGCTTGTTGTGAGGCTCTGCCGAGGTGGTGGGCCAGGGCTAGAACCCGCCATGCCTCCCTACTGCCTCATGAACAGCTGTTCATGCCTGTCACTAACATTATATTCAGTGGAGGGGAGGTGGATGGCAGCTTTCCAGACCCCAGACATTGGGACAAGTGTCCGTTAACAGGACAGTGATACTGAAACCCGATGGGCCCTCCCCATCTCAGGCTCCAACCCTTATTCTTAACTGAATAGACACTTCTAATGTTCCTCTCCTGACCTTACTCATTTTCCCCCGATTTCCTAGATCCTACAGTCAGGATCTCATTGTGAATGAAGACACAGGCTCCGTCCCCAACATCAGTGAGGAAGTCATTTCCACTTGAGTTTCTGCTGATACTGTTGGGTGATCAGAGAGCTAAGTGTTGGGTGGTGGAACGTGTCCTTTCCTAGAAGCAACTTTCTCGTCTCATATTTCATCCTTCTTTCCTGAATGTCAAATACTTCTAAATTATGAGTCTCAATGTCTAGTTCACTTATTTTCTTTCCAGATATCCCTCCACCCCTGGCTTTATTAGGGCTGTAATAAGTCATCAATGTCTTTAAGTGACTAGCAAAAGATGAAGGCCTTAATAAAAATCTTCCCTACGCTAAAAAAAAATCCCAAATTTAAAATTCTTCAGGAACATTAAAGACTCTCCCTGGTATTTCTCACTACAATTTGCTGCTGTTGATGGAGAAGAATAGGGCGAATGTTCTTGTCTTAGGATGTGGACAGTTAAGATTTCTCTCTTTAATCCACAAGGACAACTTTTCTCCTATACTGGAAGGAAATGGGTATACAAAGACTTCTGTGTGTGGTTTTCCATTTTGGCTGCAGTGTTTACCTCAGCATTCACTGATTCCTACAGGCCTAAATCTTTAACCCTGCTCCTCTTTCTGTATTCTGGAATTGGATCTGTTATCTAATTGATGTCAGATTTCACATGCTCCAACAGAGACAGTGCCATTGCCCCTGTACTATGTTGACTTTGATTTCGAGTTTATCTTGAATCAAAGTGGTCTACTCCCAGGTATAGGCACCTATGGCCCCTTGGTCTATTCTAGTCTGTCTTCTCCATAGGGACACCTGGTCTACCTCCTCTGCCAATGTTCTTCCTAGCATCTGTTCTCTACGTAGCAGCCAGGGTGATCTTTAATACAGAAACTGCATCATAGCTCCCCCTGTGTACAGATGTTCTGAGTCTTCAGTTTGCACTTAGGTCAACATCCAAGCTCCACATTAAAGACCCCAAAGCACTATGTTTCTGGCTGACGTTCATCCCTCAATCTCTTCTGTGCCAGCTTCTGCTCTAGGCATCAAGTAATTTATGATCTGCCCAGTGGATCTATAATATAAAGGATCTATATATTCCTTTAGAATCCATCTGACAAACTGGTGGATTCTAAAGGAATATATCCCATGACCTGATAAAGTTGCCCTTTTGGTGAATATTAATATTACTGTTATGAATAGCCCTCCTTAAATTACAGCTTTTGCAGTAGTTGGAACATTCACATAGTCTATTTTCTGGTTTTCCTAGTGCAGGAAAGTAAATTTGTTTATTTCACTTGTCTGATCAGCTGCCAATTCAATATTCCTGTCTTTATTTTACATAAAATAGTACTTTCTAAGACCACTTCTGTTACCAACATTAGCAGTTGGCTTCCTTTAATGGATTTAAAGAATAAAAACAACGAGAAAGGTAATTTTTAAAAAGTAATCTCTTTTAAAGTGCTAATACAAGTATAACAACAAAGAAAAAAGTGCTAATACATTGAAGTGCGTATGCCAGGTAGCTGCCTGGCCTTTCTTTCTAGCTAAGTGATTCAGTTTTTGCAAACACACCCCAAGTAAAAAAAATTCAAGGTTGGACTTCTACAGTGGGGGCAGCTGCCTGTCTGAAATCTCAAGAAACAGAAATATCATAGCAACATCAGGCTAGGTGAGTTCACTAATAAGACAGCCACCATAGTTCTATCCTGCCATCCTCATGATCCTTGAAACTTGGGCATCTGGAGTAGTCTGTTCTCTCTGCCTCAGACTGAGTCAATGCTTGGACTAGGGCGAGTCTGTGCCTAACCTTGATTCCTTGGCTGCTGCTGGGCCCCTCTGGTCTGACTCTACACAGTCCCAGATCACTATTCTTGAACTTGATTAATTTAGAGGAGATGGCTCCCCAGCAGAGTTATTCATTTTCTGTTTTCCCACTCCCCTTGGTAGTTTTTTCTTCACCCTCATTGAGCAATAATAGATAAAAATTATAAGTTGTATACTGAAGCTCAAGTATTTGTATTCATCCCCAAGGATTCCTCCATTCCGACTGACTCACTGGTCTGTCACCTTAAAATGTGGTTTTAGGGTGTGAGACTAGTTGAGTTCTATTCTCTTAGCAGATTTCTATTATAGGATAAGATTTTATCAACTGGAGTCACCATGTTATACACTAGGTCCTCAGATATATTTGCCTATAGTTAAATTTTGTACCCTTTTATCATTCTCTCTCAACCCACACCCCACAACCCTTCTGTTTATACAAGTTCAACATCTCCTCCTGCTCCCTGCTCCTCCTCTATCCCGCCTATCCCTGTGATTCCATATGTAAGTGCCACCATGCAGTGCTTGTCTTTTTTTTCCATCTGGCTTATTTCACTTAGCACAATGCCCACGCGGGGTATGTCCATGTTGTCACCTGTCAGCATTTCTTTCTTCCCTAATGCTGAATTGTGTGTGTGTGTGTGTATGTGTGTGTGCTATGTTTCCTATCTATCGAAAGTCACTTAGGCTGTTTTTCACATCATGTCTCTTTTTTTTTAGATCAATTTTTTAGGATTTCATCTCACTAAAACACGTTTTGGGTTTTTTTTTTTTTTTGGGTCACACCCGGCAATGCTCAGGGGTTTCTCCTGGCTCAGCACTCAGGAATTACTCCTGGCGGTCCTCGGGGGACCATATGGGATGCGGGGTTCGAACCGGGCCGGCTGGACCGGCCACGTGCAAGGAGCAAACGCCCTACCAGCTGGACTATCGCTCAGGCCCCACATCATGTCTATTATGAACAGTGCTGCTGAAACTTGGAAGCACAGATATCTCTTTGAGATAGTGATTTTTTTTTAGAGTATATACCCAGAAAGTGGGTTGCTGGGTTCAATGGCAGTTCTTTTAATTTCTGGAGGCATCTTCATGCTGTTCTTCATGAGGATCTCTCCTCACCGTTCACACATTTGTTCCTTGTGTTTTCATAACAGACATGCCGACATGCATGAAGTGATATCTCATTATGGGTTTGGTTTGCATTTCTCGATGATTAGTGATATTGAACACCTTCCATGTACTTGTTGGCCATTTGCATGTCTTCCTTGAGAAAAAAAAAGTCTCTTTGGTCCTTTGCACGTTTTTGTGTTGTTTTTTTTTTCTATTGAGGTATTTGCTTCTCTGTTTTTTAAGTTTTGTTCTCCCTTACTCTGTAGATCAGGTTCTACCTGGTCTCTTAAGGATCATGGAGTTAGCTCACTGTGTAGGGTGAAAATACATCATGTAAAATTAGTCTGTGCTCAGTGAAGCACACTGGTACCCTCTATTGCTCCTTCCAGATTTCCAGGAGTGATATTGTTGGGTCAAATAGGGCTCAGTTTCCAGTTTTTTGGAGGGAACATCCATACTGTTTTCCAAAAAAAGCTGTACTCGACATTCCACCAACAATGGATGACAGTCTCTTTTCTCCACAATTCACGCCAATGCTGATTGTTCTTGTTCTCTTGGATGTGTGCCAGATTGCTGTGGTGTGAGATATCTCATTGTTGTCTGATTTGCACCTCCCTGATTATTAGTAATATAACACTTTTTTGCTTTTTTGGGGTCACACCCACCCGGCGACACTCCAGGGGGTTACTCCTGGCTCTGCATTCAGAAGTGCCTCTAAGCCGGTGCTCACGGAACCATAGTGGGATGCCAGAGATGCGAACCCAGGTCTCCTGCAAGGAGAAAGAAATGCCCTACCAGCTGTGCTATCGCTCGGCCCCATTGTAACACATTTTTTTTAAAGTATTTTATTATACCACCGTGAGATATACAATTACAAAGATATACAATTAAAAAGTTCATATTTGGGTTTTGGTCATACAGTGTTCCAGCACCCATCCCTCCACCAGTGCCCATCTCCCACCACCAACATCCCGGTTCCCTCCCCCTCCCCCAGCCCGCCTCCATGGCAGGTTCTTTATTTCTTTCCCTTTCTCTCTCTTTCTCTTTTCCTTCCCTTCCAGACTATGGATTACAGAACATACATTAAAAGGGTTGTCAGTGTATCTTTTTGCCTCTATTTAATGCTCAGTTCTAGGTTGGCATTAGTACCCCTCGACAATTGTTAGCACACTGTTCCATTTTCTGTCTTACCTAGCCTCTGACTCCCACACGTTTGTGATAATTTCCACCTTTGACAAGACCTCCTGATATATGTTTCACTTGACCTTGGATATTGGTATCATAATATGTACATATATATTTATGTCATGCAAATAAATGCAGTCATTCTGTATCTGTCTCTCTCTCCTTCTGGCTAATTTCACTCAACATAATCTTCTCCATGTCCATCCATTTATAGGCAAATTTTATAACTTCATTTTTTCCTAACAGCTGCATAGTATTCCATTGTGTAGATGTACCAAAGCTTCTTTATCCAGTCATCGATTTTCGGGCACTCTGGTTGCTTCCAGATTCTGGCTATTGTGAATAATGCTGCTATGAACATAAAAGTAGGGATGGTGTTTCCGCTGCGTATTTTTTGGCTTCCCAGAGTAGATTCCCAGGAGTGGTATGGCTGGGTCAAATGGGAGTTCAATTTCTAGTCTTTGGAGGAATGTCCATATTGTTTTCCAGAAAGGCTGTACCAGCCGGCATTCCCACCAACAATGGATGAGTGTCCCCCTTTTCCCCACATCCACGCCAGCACTTGTTGTTCTTGCTCTTTTGAATATGTGCCAAGTCTCTGTGGTGTAAAGTGGTATCTCATTGTTGTTTTGATTTGCATCTCTCTGATGATTAGTGATGATGAGCATTTTTCATATGTTTTTTTGGCCATTCGAATTTCTTCCTTGCTGAAGTTTCTGTTCATTTCTTCTCCCCATTTTTTGATGGGGTTGTTTGTTTTCTTCTTGTAAAGTTCTACCAGTGCCTGATATATCCTGGATATTAACCCCCTTATCAGATGGGTATTGGGTGAATATTCTTTCCCATTCTGTGGACTGCCTTTGTATCTTAGTCACTGTTTCTTTTGAGGTGCAGAAGCTTTTTAGTTTCATGTAGTCCCATATGTTTATCTTTTCTTCTAGTTGCTTTGTTAGTGATGTTTCACCTTTGAAGATGCCTTTAGCTTCAATGTCGTGGAGGGTTTTTCCTATATTTTCTTCAATGTACTTTATGGATTCAAGTCTGATATTGAGATCTTTAATCCATTTTGATCTGATTTTTTGTGCATAGTGTTAGACACAGGTCCAATATTTCTTTTATTTTTACATGTCGCTGCCCAGTTTTCCCAACACCACTTGTTGAAGAGGCTTTCCTTACTCCATTTTGGACTCTTTGCACCTTTATCAAAGATTAAATGATCATGTGTTTGAGTTGGGTGTCAGGATACTCAATTCTATTCCATAGGTCCACAGGTCTTTTTT
>JAJIBD010023502.1:0-35640 GCA_021461705.1 Cryptotis parvus
TGTTATGGAAAGCAGGGAGGGTCCAATGCCCTTAGGTAATTCCTCCCTGCATCTCACCTAGGGCCTTTACTGTGCTAATGTTTTGAGCCGGGAATGCCTTTGAAATGTAGAGAAGGGGGTTTCTGAGATGGCATGTCACTGTACCAAAGATCAACACCAATGCCAGTTAAATATTTCTCCAAGCCTTCACAAGTCTCCTCTACTTCATTGTAGTTTTATATTTTATCAGGGAGCCACGCTTGTTTGTTTGGAAGCAAACAGCATTTCTCTCTGGTCTAATTACTTAGGTGTCCTACGTGGCCAGGCTAATATGCTGGTAAGATCTAGCTAGTCCTACGATGATTGTGATAGCATGGGAGAATATTTATACCAGCTAGTACAGCATACATGGTCAGATAAACTGCCACATTTAGACTATCCCCTTATCTACGAAGTGATTTCGTGGGAGGCAATCCAGAGCAGATGCAATGGCCATAGGAGTCCTGCAACAATGTATTATGTTGATTGATTTGCGAATGTTGAACCATCCTTGCATTCCCGGGATGAATCCTACTTGGTCATGATATATGATCTTTTTGATGAGTCTTTGGATTCTGTTTGCTAGTATTTTGTTGAAGATCATAGCATCTGTGTTCATCAAGGAGATTGGTCTGTAATTTTCCTTCTTTGTATTGTCTCTCCCTGCTTTGGGTATCAGGGTGATATGCGCCTTGTAGAAGCTGTTTGGGAGTGTTTCTGTTTCTTCTATTTCCTGGAAGAGCTTGAACAGGACTGGCAGTAGGTCCTCCTTAAAGGTTTGGTAGAATTCGCCAGTGAACCCATCTGGACCTGGGCTTTTGTGTTTGGGCAGACATTTAATTACTGTTTCAATTTCCCGATGGTGATAGGCTTATTTAGGTATTGGAGGTCTTCTTGTTTCAATCGTGGGAGGTTATAGGACTTCAGGAATTTATCCCTTTCTTCTAGGTTCTCATGTTTTGTGGCATATAGGTTCTCAATATAACCTCTGATAATCTTTTGTATTTCTGTTTTTTTCTGTTGTGATGTCACCATTTTCATTTCTGATTCTGTTTATTTGGGTTCTCTTTCCCTGTCCTTACAAGTTCTGCCAGTGGCTTGTCGATCTTGTTTAATTTTTCAAAAAAACAGCTCTTGGTTTCATTAATCTTTCGGATTGTTTTTTTGGTTTCCAGGTCGTTGATTTCCTCCCTAAGTTTCACTATTTCCTTCCTTCTGCCTGGGTTGGGCTTCCCTTGTTGGTCTTTTTCTAATATTTTCAGCTGTGAGGTCAGCTTATTTATCTGGGCCCTTTCTTCTTTCCTGATGAATGCTTGCAGAGATATGAACTTTCCTCTTAACACAGCTTTTGCTGTGTCCCACAAGTTCTGATAGTTGGTATCTTCATTGTCATTTGTTTCTAAGAATCTTTTGATTTCCTGTTTGATTTCTTCTATGGCCCATTTGTTGTTCAGCAGTGAGCTGTTTAGTTTCCAGGTGTTTGGTTTAGCTCCCTGCTTCTGTGTATGGTTCACTACTATTTTCAGTGCATCGTGATCTGAAAAGATAGTCGACACAATTTCAATTTTTTTATTTTGTTGAGGTACGCTTTGTGG
This sequence comes from Cryptotis parvus, assembly GCA_021461705.1. Taxonomy (NCBI): domain Eukaryota; kingdom Metazoa; phylum Chordata; class Mammalia; order Eulipotyphla; family Soricidae; genus Cryptotis; species Cryptotis parvus. Next base: position 1,614 of record JAJIBD010023502.1, read on the forward strand.
CTCAGTATATGGTCTATCTTGGAGTATGTTCCATGTGCACTGGAAAAAATATGTATTCAGCTTTTTTGGGATGAAAAGCCCTGTATATATCAACCAGCTCTCTTTCTTCTATTTCTTCCTTCAAGTCCAGTATTTTCCTGGTGAGTTTCAGCCTCGTCGATCTATCCATAGTCGATAAGGCAGTGTTGGAAGTCTCCGACTATTATTGTGCTACTGTTAATGTCTTCTTTGAAGTCTATTAATAGTCGCTTTAAGTATTTTGCTGGCCCCTCGCTTGGCGCATATATGTTTAGCAGTGTGATTTCTTCCTGGTATACATACCCCTTAATTATTAAGAAATGGCCTTCATTGTCCCTTTTTGACCTTTTTCAGCCTGAAATCTATATTGTCAGATACGAGTATGGCCACACCATCCTTTTGGAGGAGTTGTTTGCATGGAGAATGGTCTTCCAGCCTTTGACTTTGAGTCTGTGTTTGCTCTGGTTATTCAGATGTGTTTCTTGTAGGCAGCAGAATGTTGGATTCAGTTTTTTAATCCATTTTGCCACCCTGTGTCTCTTAATTGGTGCATTTAGACCTTTGACGTTGAGTGAGATTATTGTCATTGGATTTTGTGCCATCTTTCTGTTTAACCTTGTTGTGGTTTGGGGTTGTCTTATTTTACAATAGACCCTTCAATCCTTCTTTTAGAGTTGGTTTTGAGTCTATGAATTTCCTGAGTTGTTGTTTATCCATGAAGTTGTGTATCTTTCCTTCGCATCTGAAAGTAAGTCTAGCTGGGTAAAGAATTCTTGGTGAGGCCTGAAGTTCATTGAGTCTTTTCACAATATCCCACCATTGTTTTCGGGCTTGGAGTGTTTCATCTGAGAAGTCTGCTGTAAATCTCAGGGATGCTCCTTTGTATGTGATTTCCTTCTTTGAACTTGCTGCTTTCAGTATTCTATCTCTATCGTTTTTGTCATTTTAATAAGGATGTGTCTTGGAGTATTCTTATTGGGGTTTCTTTTAGCTGGTATCCTTCAGACCTCCTGTATCTGGGAGCATGCTTTCTTCAGTTCGGGAAACTTGTCAGCGATGATGGCTTTGACAGTATCTTCTTCATCAGGGTTTTCTTCTTGCCCTTCTGGCACCCCCAATGATGCATATGTTGTTCCTTTTTTGGCTTCATCCCGATTTTCTCTGGTAGTCTGTTCGTTGATTGTGAGTTTTTTTTCCATCTTCTGGTGTTGTCTACAGAATCTCTTAACCTCATCTTCGAGATCACTAATTCTTTCTTCAATAGCTGTTACTCTGCTTTGGAGGCCTTCTCCTGTGTTTTTTCAGTTCACTTACCTCATTTTTAATAGCTGTCATTTCTGCTTGTACTTTGGTCTGAAATTTACTCAAGTCTGCTCTCATTTCCTCCTGTACTTTACTGAGTTTGTATTCCATTGTTTCTTTTATTTCCTTGTACATCTTTAACAGTTGCTTACGAAATTGCTTTTCAGAGAGGTTATATAGCTCATCGTTATTGCTGGACTCATGGTATTAAGAACTTCAATCGTAGAGCTTGAAGGACTTTTGCGCTGCTTTACCATAATGACTATCGTAGGTTGAAAATGAGTGTTCTGTGTGACTAGTCAGTAAAGTTAATAGGTGCCTGAATTACTTTGCAGCTAGGGACGTATAGCAAAGAGTGTAGGGGACAATTCTCAGTGTTATGTCAGGTAGATAGAATATATTCGGCGGACGCTTAGCGTCCGAGCGGTTTTGAATTTTGGGGTGTCTGTGGGTGGTTCCGGTGTCAGGGGTCAGGGTGGAGGTCTTGCAGTGGGAGTTCCTGCGCCGATGGGTGGGGGTCAGTCCCCTCCTCAAAGCTGGAGCCTTTTCTCCTGGAGCCCAGTGGTCAGGGGCTGCCGCCGCGGAACTCACCTGGTGGGAAGAGTGCGGGGATCTGCTGGGCGGCAGGGCTGGATGGCGCCAGAGGGAGTTCCTGTGCCGATGGGTGGGGTCGGTCCCCTCCTCAAAGCTGGAGCCTTTTCTCCTGGAGCCCAGTGGTCAGGGCTGCCGCCGTGGGAACCTAAATTTATATTTTTAAAGGGCAAAGTATTTTTATACAGAGACACACACAGGGCAGAGCTGCTGCCTGCTTTCCCTGTGCCCAGCTGATCACAAGGCACCCGGGAGGGATGGCAGGTTCTAGCCCTGGCCTGCCACCCCAACAGAGCCTCGTAAGAAGTCAGAGGAACCCCCACACCATGAGGGCTGCCATTTTCCACATCTAGACTCCCACTCCTCAGAGATCCACCCAGTAGAAGAGCTGATCACAGCCTATTTAGTGCAGCTGTGAGGTTCATCAATAAATGCACGAAATTAGAGTTGACTTCTAGAGTATCCCACCCACAGGGCAGAGCCTGGCAAGCTTCCCATGTCGTGATTTGATATGCCAAATACCAGTAACAATTATAGGCCTCATTCCCATGACTGATGGAATGGTTTGAGGCTCCTTATCTTCCTGGACCAGGCATATGCCCTTGGGCTATCTAGCATGTGACAGGACATATTGAAATGTTACTGGTCCCGCTCAAGCAAAATGATGATCAATGGGAAGTCAAGTGTTCAAGAAGAAATATGTAGAGCTTGAAACACTGAAACCTAGTTTTGTCACAAAAAAAAATTATTCAGTACAGGGCACCGGCCCAATAATTTTTCTGTGTATCTACTTGGACTGTTTAGGGTGCTGATATATTTAAAGAAACAGTCACACCAAGGTTCATGTGCAAATGACGTTTTCTGTCATTAAAAGGTTGAATGGTGAAAAGATTTTCTGCCAATTAGGAATTGGTCAAATTTAAATCCTGGATGGTCCATGGCACTATTTATTTTGTTTTATTCTTTTCTTAGCTGTGGGCTAGTCTGGGCATGCCCCATACATGTCATGGCAACTCTGATATGCCAGAAAGGGAATTTCCCGCCACATCCTTTAAATCTGACTGTTTCAGTTATTCAGATTCAAATTGCTTTAAAATGTTTCACATTTCACATCATAACTTTGGAGTAACATTTTCTCTCCAAAATCGAGAGGAATCTGTGTAAAAAATAAGGAACTCCATATGGCTTTCCCAAACAACTAATGAAAGGATGAGTCTTTTTTTTTTCCTGTTTTGGCTCATATCCGCAATGCTCAGGGTTACTCCTGAATCTGCAATCAGGGATTACTCCTGGTTGTGCCTTGGGGACCATGTGGGCACCAGAGATCACACAGGGTTCAGCTGTGTGCAAGGCAAATGCCCTACCTGCTGTACTTTTGCTCTGGCTGGAAAGGAAGACTCTTGATGGAGGTGGTAGAAAGATCTTTTGGCAGGATGGTAATTAAAAGGAGGAGGAAGAGGAGGAGGAAGAGGCAGAGGAAGAGGAGGAAGAGAATGAGGAGCAAATAGAGGAGAAAGAGGGAGGAGGAAGAGGAGGAGGAAAAGGGAAGAGAAGAAAGAGGAGGAGGATGAGGAAGAAGAGGAAGAAGAGGAAGAAGAAAAGGAAGCAGAAGAGGAAGAAGAGAAAGAGGAAGAGGATGAGAAAGAAGAGGAAGAAGGGAAGAAGAGGAAGAAGAGGAAGAAGAGGAAGGAGAAAATCTGAGCCTGAGAACCATTCAACAATGTAAAAATTCTCTCTCCTCATTTCATCTGGACAATTTTTTTTTTTTTTTTTGCTTTTGGATCACACCCAGCAATGCTCAGGGGTTACTCCCTGGTTCTGCACTCAGGAATTACTCCTGGAAGTGCTCGGGAGACCTTATGGTATGCTGGGGATTGAACCTGGGTTCAGCCGCATGTGAGGCAAACACCTTGCCCTCTGGACTATTGCTCTAGTCCCGTTTGGACAATTCTTTCATTCACCAGATACAGAAACTATTGACTGCCCTGAACAGAGAGGGTGGGAGTCTAGATATTTTGCTAAAAGTAGAGACATAAAGTGAAAAAGTTTCTTTTCCCCTAGTTAAGATGGAATCAGCTTCTCTCTGAACTGAGGCATTCCGAAACATGTTTAAAAAAAACTTTATAAACTGGAGTGAGAATAGTGGGTAGGTTGCTTGTCTAGCAAGTGACTGACCTATATTCATTATACAAACCTATATTCAATATGCAACACCCCCGTATGACCCTCTGAGCCCTGCCAGAACTAATTCGAGTCCCTAAGAACAAAGCCAGTAGTAAATTCTGAGGCACCGCCAGGTGTGGCTGAAGAACAAAACAAAACAGAATAACAAAATAAAACAAAAAATAAAGCAGGGAAAGAAAAATCCCCACAAAATCAACCCAAGACCCAACAAAATAAAGTACACAGTCTAGAGATAATGGGAGTTATCAATGTATGATATTTGAAAGAGTGGCCCTAAAGAAGTGAATGCCAGTATATGAAGATAAAATAGCACAGGATGGGCCTCTACCCCAGGTGCCTGGAAGGAGTAGATACTCATCTCAACATTCTGCCCTATCAGCCTTCCACCTTTGGACTTAATGAGAAGTATTCACCATTCCCTAGTTATAGAGACACAATAGGAGACTTTGGTTTTACTTGGAATCCTGTTTAAGTGACCCTATTCTATCCCTAAATATTGTGGAGACTTCCTGCCCTTCCCCTTCTTTCATATCTTTTAAAATAAAATCTTTCCCAAATTTAGCCTTTAAGTGTTGTCTCCTGCCTCTGATTGTGACCCCTTGAATATAAGAACCTGAGTACATTGTAATAATAGTAAAATAGAAAAAAAATTGTTAATACTGTTTCAGAATTTTTTTTTCTGCTTTACCCATTCCAGCACAGTATATACCCTTGTGTACTTGTTTTCCCAACCTTTCACAGTCAAGTATGACCAGAAGCAAATTTTGTAAATATGCTGCTTTTACTTCCCTGTTGAGGACATCTGCCATGTTTGCCCGACATCAGGATTTCTGTGTTCTCACATGGATGGGCCACAGCATGGGCAAGCCATTTGGTGCTTCCCCTTTCAATAATCATGGAGGTTGTGTGGAGCATTCAATTTAGCAGTAGCTGTTTCTGCATCTAATGGAGACTGCCAAGGATAATAGATGGGCCATTCTGCAACCCAGGTGGCCTGCTCTACTCAGCTATAACTTAAAAGGTTTGCTCCTGCAAATGCTGTGTGCCATGCTTTCTGCAAAATGCAATTTCAGGTGAGGAACTGTGGCAATCCAGAACCTTCTGACAGTGATGATAATGGTTATGTTGATTTCTCTTCCTCAGAGACTGCTATCTTTTTCATATAACAACTGTAAGGCAAAAGAACACATAAACATTAGTATAGAAATTTATGCATATGTGTGCAGTATGTTTGTGTATAAATATATTTCCCTATATGTATGTACATATCTGTATGCACACATATATATCTAGATAGATAGATAGATAGATATAAGTGCATAACTATAAGTATTCAAACTCTCAAAAAGTACTGTCCCTCAATTTATTTGACTTAGACCTTTTTTTTTCATAAAGGTGCCTTTTGAAATTGGTAGCCATTAAATACGTTATTCTTGTGGCATCTAAATTTAAGTATCTTATATTTCTTTCTGAGAGAGAAAGAATGAGCATCAGAGAAAGGAAAAGTATCTTCAGAGATCAGATGGGGAAGATTTTTTACATTAAGATTTTCAGTACTGTGTATCACACTTTGGACTTCTCAGCATGGGCTGGCCAGGATAAAGCATCAAGCGTTTGTTGACATCTATTCTCCAACTCACATAAGGACTTTGTAATAACATTCTTTCAAACCCATCTGGTGTTTTAGCCAAGGATGTTGAAAAGCTTCAGTCAAAATTCTGGAGAAGAGTTATAAAGCTGAGCTATGTCAGAAAACTCTGATAGCTAGTTCAGTTTTACTAGAATCTTAAAGGCAGAAATCATGGGATAGAGCTGTCTATAAATTGAATTTATTTTAGAAGTATCTTTATAATTGTGTAAACTACACATACTTGCTGACCTTTCATTCTTGTTATCACCCTAAAACTGATTGGAGTTTTTTATTAACCCCTCTAGAGTTTAAATCAAAAGACATTGGGATGGATTTTCACATATAAATTATGTTATGTGACTCAGTAATGTGGTAAGATCTCCCCACAGCATATTAATCCAATCTCCAGCCCACAGATTAATCCAGTCTCCAGCCCAGCTTGTCAGACACCCAGCCTACAAGGACCCGCCCTGCAGAGACCCGCCCTTCAGAGGAGAGTATTTCAAACCCAGGAATGCTTGAGCCTAAGACACAGGTACACCCGGCAGAGGAGAAACCAGCTTTCCCCGTTGAACCCCTGCACTCCATGGACCACGGAGCAACTTCCGACCCGAGTCCACCATCCCGATGGAGCCTCGGAGGAGCCCAGAGAAACCCCCCACACCTTGCTGGCAGCGATCTGTGTCACAATCCACACTCTGCAGCTGGTAAGATCTCCCCCACAGCATATTAATCCAGTCTCCAGCCCACAGATTAATCCAGGCGCCAGCCCAGCTTGTCAGAAACCCAGCCTACAAGGACCCGCCCTGCAGAGACCCGCCCTTCAGAGGAGAGTATTTCAAACCCAGGAATGCTTGAGCCTAAGACACAGGTACACCCGCAGAGGAGAAACCAGCTTTCCCGTTGTAGGGCACAGCGGCCGCACGACTTACCTCCAAACTACCACAAATATTCTACCCACCCTCTGAGAGAGTCCCACAAAGTAATGAGAATATAGTGCCCGCATGGCAGAGCCTGGCAAGCTGTCCGATGCGTGTTCGATATGCCAAATCCAGTAACAAAAATGTTTATTTTCCTGACCCCGAAAGAGCCCTTTAATACGGCAGCAGTAAGAAAGGCAAACAAGCAGTGCCTGATAAAATTTCAAGGCTGTCCTAGGCTGCCAAAACGAAGAAGGACTAAAATGACTGTCTGTACTTTCAATGCACGTACACTGGCAACGGAAGCATATATTGAGGATCTGATGCTGCAAGCAAGAAAGATCAAGTACGACATCATTGGTCTGACTGAGACGAGGAGGCGCCAGTCGCATCATGCTGTATTTGACACCGGAGAAGAATTGTTCCTTGGAACATGTGATGAAAGAGGCGCCGGTGGCGTTGGTGTCCTTGTCAACACGAACATGGCTGTCAACATTGATTCATTTGAATGCCTAACAAACCGAATAGGACGATTACACTTGAGGAGATGTGGCCTCACTGCCAGCAATTTCTATCTTCATTGTCTATGCACCAACATCCACATACAAAGAAGATGAAATTGAGAAATTCTACATGGAATTGGAGGAGTTCTATAAAAAGATCACACCTTCTACAAGATCATAGTCGGTGATTTTAATGCCAAGATAGGACCGAGAAGATCGGGCTGAAGAACTCCACATCGGGACCCATGGCCTAGAATGGAACGAACAAGGTGAGAGACTATCTGAGTTCATCATGTCCACCAAGACTATTCATGGGAACTCACAGTTTCAGAAAGCTGAAGTGAAACGTTGGACATGGGAATCTCCTGGCGGACAGTTCCACAATGAAATTGACCACATCATCTTCAATCGACGGTTTTGTCTGACCGATGTTGCTGTCGTCCCCAAATTCCACACAGGATCGGACCACCGCCTCCTTCGTGCAAAATTCTACTTCCCGCAACGGGGAGAAAAGGCTGCAAAGTTTAAGAAGAGAACTCCCAGAACGACCACCAACTGGGAACTCTTTGGCACCATTGCGGCAACATGGGAAGATACCATCATTGATGACATCGATGAAGAATACAACCGACTGGTTCAGCACCTCCATGATTGTGCGAAGAATGCCGAGAGAGAGAAAGACACAAAAGGACGCTTGTCTTCAGAAACTCTTGAGCTCATTCGCCAACGTGGCAAGGCGCGAGCCTCAGGAGACCAAATGCTAACGCCCAAGCTTGCTAAACAGTGCAGAGAAGCGATAAAAGCAGACCTCAAAGACAGAAGAGCAGAAATACTGGAAGATGCAGCAGAAGCCGGGAAAAGTATTCGCGACTGCCCGCCTGTCCTTCGCCAACTATAAGACCAAGATGACTGCCCTCCGACGCCCTGATGGATCTATCACATCTTCCAGAAAGGCAATGGAGAAGATTATCCAGGACTTCTACTCAAATCTCTTTGATAGCCACATCCACCTGCCCACATACCAAATTCCACAGGATGGATATGTCATTCCCAACGTTCTCCCTTCTGAAATCCGACATGCCATCTCATCGGTAAAGAAGGGAACAGCACCAGGCCCAGACAAAGTCAGACCCGAACATCTGAAGAATCTGCCGCCGGTACTCATCAATACACTAGCTCGGCTCTTCACACGCTACCTGTCCGAATGCAAGGTGCCCTCCCAATGGAAAACCAGCAGGACAGTTCTACTGTTCAAGAAGGGAGACATTCATGACATCGGCAACTATCGCCCCATCTGCCTGTTGTCTGTCATCTACAAGCTGTTTACACGAGTCATCCTGAACAGGATTAGCAGAACACTAGATGAAGGTCAACCATGCGAGCAAGCAGGTTTCCGGAAAGGATTCAGCACAATCGACCATATCCACACAGTAACCAAGCTCATTGAGGTTTGTAGGGAGTACAAGATGCCACTCTGTCTCACGTTCATTGATTTACAGAAAGCCTTTGATTCTGTGGAGACTGAAGCAGTCATCGAAGCCCTAGTCAAACAGGGTGTTCAAACCCAATACATCAAGATCCTTCGTGAGCTGTATTATGGATTCACCACCAGGATCTCACCATTCTACAAAGAAGTGATCATTGATGTCAAAAGAGGGGTTCGACAGGGTGATACCATCTCACCAAAACTCTTCAGTGCCACCCTCGAGAACATCATGAGACAATTAGAATGGGAAGGAATGGGAGTGAAGATAGATGGTCGGCAACTACACCACCTCCGCTTCGCTGATGACATCGTTCTAATAACACCAAACATTAGCCAAGCGGCACAAATGCTGGCTGACTTTGACCGAGAATGTGGAAAGGTAGGTCTACAGCTGAATCTGAAGAAAACTATGTTCATGAGAAATGAACTAGTTCCAGAGGCCCCATTCACTCTCAATGGAACAAACATCTCTGAATGCAGCAGTTATGTGTACCTAGGTCGAGAAGTCAACATGATGAACGACCTAAAACCTGAGCTGCGCAGGAGGAAGAGAGCGGCATGGAATGCCTTCAAAGGCATAGAAGAAATAGCTAAAAAGGACAAAGAACCTCCGGCTCCGGGCACATCTCTTCGACTCCACCGTTCTCCCTGCATTAACATATGCCTCAGAGACCTGGGCCCTACGAAAAGCAGGATGAGAATGCTATTCGGGTCTCCCAGAGAGGCATCGAAAGAGCTATGCTTGGAATATCACGCCTCACTCAAGTGAGAGAAGGAATCCGGAGTTCTGACCTCCGTTGCTATTCCAGAATCAGGGACGCTGTCTCGTTTGCCAAGGCATCGAAAATCAGATGGGCTGGACATGTAATGCGATTTGGAGACAACCGCTGGACTAGAGCCGTTACCGACTGGATCCCACGGGATGTCAAAAGATCACGTGGCCGCCCACCTACAAGATGGTCAGACTTCCTTGTTAAGACCCTGAAGGAATGGTTTGAGGCTCTTCATATTCCTGAATCAACCAGATGCCATTGGGCTACATTGGCACGTGATAGGGTCCAATGGAAATGTTACTGGTGCCCGCTCGAGCAAATCGATGAATAACGGGATTCAAGTGATCAAGTGATCAAGTGACTCAGTAATTTAATTGCCTTGCAGTTTTTTTTCACAACATTCCTTTAAAGGATGTTATTTTAAAAAATACTACATTTATCTAATTTCCCAATATTCCTCTTCATACCATTTTCTATCTTTTTAAAATTATTCCTTAAATTCATTTTCCTTACTTAAAAATTTACAGTGAATAAACTGCTGAGTGCTATAAAAATTTATTACTTGTATAAATTTTTGTTAGAATGAAAGCTTTAGAAATAAGTGACCTACCTGAATCAACTAAATAATTAGATGTTTCAGAGTAAATAATTTTGTTACTACTGCATTTTCAAGTTCCTGTTAATCTTTATCATCTTTAAAGTTTTAGGTTATCCATGCATCTAAAAACATTTATGTATTTTCTTAGTCTCTTCTATAAAACATATACTTGTATTCATAACCTAGGTTTTTTACAGCTAAATTCAGAAAACAGAATTGTTTTCACTTCAAACTTTTGTGTTGAAGCCCTAATCCTTAATACTATTTAGAAAAGGGCTTTGGGAGGTAATTAATGTTAAATGAGCTCAGTAACAATGGGCGCTACTCCCATAGAAGTCATGTGTTTATAAATAGAGGAAGAACCACCAGTGCTCCGTCTTTTCCAGTGTGAGGATAAGAAAATAAGGTATCTAGAAGCCAGAAAGAGAGACCACACCAGGAACCTAGTCAGCCAGCTTCTTGATCTTGGACTCCCCAGACTTAGTGCATTTAGTAATTTTTTTCTTCTCTTGGTTTTCTCCTTTTAATTTACCCTGATCATTTTTGTAGTTTAGGATTAATGTTGCAGGATTTTCATCTCATTTGAAAATGTCTAGGTAATTGTTTGTTATATGGAGATTAATTGACTTTGAGTAAGTTCATTGCCTTTTCACTGATTCAGAACTTGGAGGTTATAATGATATGCAGAATTCTTAGATCATTTACAGTATGTATCATCATTGGTGCTACTCAATTTAATTACATCTGAAATTAAATTGTTTAATATCCTCCCATACTTTTGTGAACCAATTTCAGTGTGGATTAATTAAATTGAGAACCACATACCAGACATATTGACGTAAGACAAAGAAAGGACAAAAAGTTGGGCCTTCCCACAGAGACGCTAATCAGTTTTCAAGGTAGATTCATTTATTTATCGCTTTCTAAGTTCTTCTGAGCTTATTTAGGATATAACCGTAATAAGCAAAAGTATTAAGCAATAATAAGTGAATGGATAATTATCATTGAAAAATGTATGACTTTACAAGCTTCACACCAGTTTATACTCATTATTATTATATGGCTCATTTTAATATTATTATTACTAGTCCTATTTAAAAGATGAGGAGGCAGGTGTATAAATATAAGTAATTTACAATATTTCATGCATTTAGTATTGCATAAAATGGGGCTTAATCCTTCTGAATTTGACTCCAGAACCTACCATGCATAAAACATTGAAATCAGCTACTTAACGTTAATTGAAATAAAATACTTAGACTATTTACAGTTTAGTAGATCTCCATTTATAAAATCAAATGTCAATTAGAAAAGAATTTGTTTCATGGTGACATGGAACATGGCATGGGGCTATTTTCATCAGAACCCAAACATTAGGAAGTTGTGGGAAGAAATCAAAGGTAAACTGACAATGCTGCTACAGTAACACCTCAATTTATCCATAGGATTAATTTGTCTGGAAAAACAATAAGACACCAGCATTGGAAAGAAAACAGAAATGAAGAACCTAGGTTTTTACTGACATTGTTTCTCACCATGCAGTGAAAAGCAACCTATTTTATTTAGAAAGATGAAATAAAGCTTCAAACTGTTCAACTGCTGTTTTTCTGCTTTCTAAGACTCTGTAGATTGAAGAAATAAGCACAATCTTTGAGCTTCAATATTTTTTTCCCTCTTATTGCCATGTGTGTTCTATATGAGAACAAAAATAATACCCTTTACTCTTTTGAAGTTATAGACCATACTTTAAAACTTCTCTAGCAAGGTACATAATACTAGGTTTATTAATTTCATTGCTTATAGGTTAAAAAAAATTCTTCTGGAAAGAATTTATGTTAAAATTATGCTAATTAGTTATGCTTAGCCAAGCGGCACAAATGCTGCTGACTTCCACAGAGAATGTGGAAAAATAGGTCTACAGCTGAATCTGAAGAAAACTATGTTCATGAAAAATGAACTAGTTCCAGAGGCCCCATTCACTCTCAATGGAACAGACATCTCTGAATGCAGCAGTTATGTGTACCTCGGTCGAGAAGTCAACATGATAAACGACCTAAAACCTGAGCTGCGCAGGAGGAAGAGAGCGGCATGGAATGCCTTCAAAGGCATCGAAGAAATAGCTAAAAGGACAAAGAACCTCCGGCTCTGGGCACATCTCTTTGACTCCACTGTTCTCCTGCATTAGCATACACCTCAGAGACCTGGGCCCTACGAAAGCAGGATGAGAATGCTATTCGGGTCTCCCAGAGAGGAATCGAAAGATCTATGCTTGGCATATCACGCCTCACTCAAGTGAGAGAAGGAATCCAGAGTTCTGACCTTCGTTGCTATTCCAGAATCAGGGACGCTGTCTTGTTTGCCAAGGCATCGAAAATCAGATGGGCTGGACATATAATGCAATTTGGAGACAACCACTGGACTAGAGCCATTACCAACTGGATCCCACAGGATGTCAAAAGATCACGTGGCCGCCCACCTACAAGATGGTCAGACTTCCTTGTCAAGACCCTGAAGGAACGGTTTGAGGCTCTTCATATTCCTGAATCAACCAGATGCCATTGGGCTACACTGGCATGTGATAGGGTCCAATGGAAATGTTACTGGCGCCCGCTCAAGCAAATCGATGAATAACAGGATTCAAGTGATCAAGTGATCAAGTGAAGCTATTTGCTCGAGAATAGAGCCCTCTACTGAGAGTATACCTCCTACATGGCAGAGCCTGGCAAGCTACCCATGTTTTATTTGATATGCCAAAAACCAGTAACAATTACGGACCTCAATTCCATGACCTGAAGATTGGTTTGAGGCTCTTCCGGTCCCTGAAGCAAGCAGATGCCCTGGACTACACTTGCTTGTGACAGGACATATGGAGATATTACTGGTGCCCGCTCTAGCAAATTGATGAACAATGGGAAGACAGTGATACAGTGATAGATATTTGCTGATCATAGGTGCTAAATTACAAAAAAAAATGGGTTTGAAATAATTTTTTTAAAGAAGCACATCTAGTTCAATCATAGAGCTGCCAATTCCAAGTTCAGAGCTCTTGGACATATTGTTAACACTCTCTAAATCAACAATTACTTATTAATAAAATGAGGGGGAGAGAATTACTTTAAAGTCGGTTGTAAAATAGGAAATGGAAACACATTCCCTACTCATGGATTCGAAGAATTAACATTGTCAAAATGGTAATACTCCCTAGAGCTTTATACAGATTCAATACAGTCCCTATAAGGATACCCATGACATTCTTTAAAGAAATTCTTCAAACACTCCTGAAATTTGTATGGAATAATAAACCCCCACAGATAGGTAAAGCAATCCCTGGGAAAAGAAGATAGGAGGCATCACCTTCCCCAACTTCAAACTGTACTACAAAGCAGTAGTAATTAAAACAGCATGATATTGGAGTGAGAACAGACCTGTGGACATAAAGAATAGAGTTGAGTATACTGACATCCATCCTCAAATACATGATCATTTCATCTTTAATAAAGGAGCAAAAAGTCTGAAATGGAGTAAGGAAAGCCTCTTCAATACTGGTGCTGGGAAAATTGGACAGTTACATGTAAAAAATGAATTTGCAACTCTGTCTAACACCATGCACAAAAGTCAGATAAAAAATGTATTAAAGATCTCCATATTAGACCTGATTTCATAAGCACATCAATTAAAATATAGGAAAAACCCTCTGCGACATTGAAGCTAAAGGCATCTTCAAAGATAAAGCACCACTAACAAAGCAATTAGAAGCGAAGATAAACACATAGGAGTACATTAAACTAAAACACTTCTGCACCTCAAAGAAACGTTGACGAAGATACAAAGATAGTCCACAGAATGGGAAAGAATATTCACCCAATACTCATCTGATAAGAGACTAATATCCCAGGGTATATCAGGCACTAGTAGAACTTTACAAGAAGAAAACAGTCAACCCTATCAATAAATGGGGAGAAGAAATGAACGGAAACTTCCAAAAAGAAGAAATTCGAATGGCCAAAAGTCATATGAAAAAATGCTCATCAGGGAAATCATCAGGGAAATGCAAATCAAAACAATAATGAGATTTCATCTCATACCACAGAAACTGGCACATATCCAAAAGAGCAAGAATAAATAAGTGCTGGCATGGATGTGGGGAGAAAGGGACTCTCATTCACTGTTGGTGGGAATGTCAACTTGTACAACCTTTTGGGGAAACAATATGGGAATTCCTCTAAAAAACTAGAAATTGAGCTCCCATTTGACCCAGTCATACCACTTCTGGAAATATACCCTGGGAGGCCAAAACACAGTCAATACTTCCATGATCATAGCAGCACTATTCACAATACCCAGAATCTGAAAACAACCAGAGTACCTGAGAACAGATGACTGGACAAAGAGACAGTGATACATCTACAAAATGGAATACTATGCTGCTGTTAGGAAAACAAAGACATGAAATTCATCTATAAATTGATGGACATTGAGAAGATCATGTCAAGTGAAACTAGCCAGACAGAAAAGGACAAATATAGAATGACTGCATTCCTTTGTGGGATTAAAAAAAGTAGTATGATACCAATATCCAAGGCCAAGCAAAACATGGATCAGGAGGTCTTGTCATAGGCAGAATAGACTGCAAGTGTGTGGGAGTCAGAGGTTAGGTGAGGCAGAGAAAGGAACAGTGTATTAATAATTATTGGAAATGATAAATAATACCAGCCTAGAACTTAGCGTTGAATGTAGGCAAAGGGATATACATGATAACCTCTAAATGTGTGTACTGCAAGTCACAATTTACAATTTGTAAGAGAAGGGGAGAGAGAGAGAGAGAGTGAGAGAGAAAGAGAGAGAAGAAGTAAAGTGCCTGCTAAAGATGCAGGCTGGGATAAGGGGGAGGGAATCTGGGGACATAGGTGGTGAGAAATGGGCACTTACCTATTTCTCACCACCTATGTGGAGGGGTGGATGCTGGAACACTGTATGACTGAAACCCTAACATAAACGTCTTTGTAATTGTATATCTCATGGTGGTATAATAACATTTTTAAAAAGTCAGTTGCCAAATAAAACAAGTTACAGCTAAGAGTCTGAGCACTTAGTAGGATGTTAAAAAATGTACTTTGTCTCCTTCAAGACCTAGTCCTATTGAGTAATTTTATAGGCAAACATGAAATTTTCTACTATTAGCATATAACATATAAGGGATAATGCTCATTCAGAAAACAAATGTATTTTTTGAAAGCAAGGTTTACTATGTGATAGCAATAGGCAGATCACCCTTGCCTATAAATATCTTGTCAAAAGAATTTATTCACATTATGTGCTTCAAGAGTAAAAATATACACGTTAATAGAAGAATCTCCTTTTGCTGACTATATAGAGATTTATTTTAGTGAGAAGCTATGTAAGTCAAGCATCTGGTACTTTTACTTTTATTATATAATGATGACCATTTTTCTTCTTTCATCCTTCTATTAATTTTAAAAAAATCCCTGCTGGTATGACTTAGCTACAGTATGCAATGTTGTTGCTGATTTTCTTCCTCCAGCCTATTCAGTTTTTACAGGATTTCATCACATTCTACTTGACACCAACTGTTCTGAGGAGTCCCAGAGGTTCACTTTGAGTCCTAATACATAACCTGAATTTGACAAGTCTAGTTCAACATCATCCAGATCAATCTAAGAATTAAAGGGAGCCTGAGCTGCTAAATCAACAGTGGTTTTCATCGAGGTAGTGGAATGAAGAAGAAATGAAAGTTAAAGGGCTGTGTGCTGCTTTTCAGGGAGATGCAGTTAAAGGGCTGTGTGCTTTTCAGGGAGATGCACTAAAAGGCTGTGTGCTTTTCAGGAAGATGCAGTTAAAACACTGTGTGCTTTTTAGGGAGCTTCAGTTAATCCTGCAACAAAACAGGAGAGAATCCTTTGTGTCACAGAGAATCCTTATTGACCATGTTGTCCATGTTAGTGAGAAAGCAATGCACTTTTGCTTTAGGTACATTTGTCATTTAGGTACATTAATTAGGTTGCTGGAATTCTAATCTCAGTGTAGGTTTTTACTATCAAACAGCTGATATTATAAGAGCTGGAAAATATAAGACTGAATGTTTAGCTGTTTCTTTTCACTTACCATGTATCCTTACTTTAATGCATTAATTTTGCCTATAAATTGACAAAACTAAAACCAGCCACAGCTCTCATAGTCCTAAGAATATAAAAATAATTAAAAAGACTATTACTGTGAATGTCCTCAAATTATTTTAAGATGCCTGTAAATATGGCTTGTAATTCTTTTCTTTCAACAATTTTTTTTCTAGAGATAGATTTGGAGAATAAAAGAAACACCTTCACATTTTCTTTTCCATACAAAGGCATGGCAAAAACAATTTCAAAAGACACTTTAAAGTATGATAAACAAAAGAGTGAAATTAATGTAAACATAGGACATATATGTCTATCAATAATAATTTAAGGGATGAATTAATGGTGTCTTTTAAGTGTTCAGGTAAAAAGTGAATTTTAGATCATAAATCATTTGATGCTTTCAAGCAAACAACAAGAGAAAAAATTGAAGCAAGTGCATATAAATTTATATGGCATATATGAAGTTGTTGGTAGATGATAATAATTGTCCAGTGATGCTTAAGTAATGGTTAAGGTTATAATTGTATAATAAGAATGGAAAGAGATAGATGGAAAGTTTCTGAAGGAAAGCCATTTTATATTGTTTATGAAGTTTGATCTAGTGTTCTCTGTCTTTTTCATTATTGTATCTGTAGTTTGTATCTGTATGCAAAGTGGGTTTTATCACTCTATGAGGGTGATGAAATTATTTGGGGGATGGTGTTGTAGGAACCTCTCCTACTATTAGAGATGCTTTATCTTTATTTGTTTAAATAATATAGGTTTGATGGACACTGAATAATTTGTCTGAAGAGAATATGGTAAGCCAAATATTTTGAAAATCTCTAGTAACCAACCTATCTACATTAAATGCTTTAAGTATTAAAATATATTTAAATGATATACAAGCAAAGAAAATAAAATTCTCAAGATGCTCATTTTGGGGTCAGGTCTGTAATACAGGGTACTTGCCTAGCCACAAAATACCCCCAGTTTGAACCCCAGCATCTTATTTGATATTCCGAGTCTGCCAGGAGTGATCCCTGAGTGCAGTACTAGTAAGCCCTGAGTATTGCTGAGTGTGCCTCCCAAACAAAACAAAACATAACAAAACAAAAAAAAAAAACAAGACAAAACAGCTCTTCTTAAGATACTTATAAGATAAAGATAATTATTTCTCTAGTTACAAAAGATTTAGGTCATGGGTCATTGTTGGAGGACATGTTTAGCTAATCTGGGAGTTTTGTTGTTTTGCTCACTCCCAGCTTAATCTTATTTAAGCCAATGTTCATTCTAATGAGATCTCTCTTCTATGTAAACACTGCTAGAGGGTGTGGCAGTTACAGAAGTCACCTTGATTGAATAACTTCTGACTTATACATCTACTAAGACTTCTATGTTTTCTAGATTGGGCACAGCTCCTCTTTATACCCACTGCACCCAGCGTGGGACAGTTAGAATTTACCAGGAGACTACCACCCTGGCTACGCTGAGACTAAAGGAAGACTATAGGAAGGATCATACTAGTTTGCTCTAAGCAGGCGAGTGTGACCCTTTCAGTACACGAGAACAAGATACTCAGAATCACCCTGGTGCAGATAATAATAAGAAGGACCTTGTGGGTACCATCTAGATTACATGAAGCTCATGAAGTTAAGATGTATTACTTTATATCAGCCCCTCTCTCTCCAGTGTTTTACATAAGAGATAATCTCGGGATTAGTCCTTGGTGTAACCTTTGTTTATACCTACAATAGGGTTTGGCACTACACTCTGTTTAGGGTTCTTTGTTGGCATGACAACCTCGGATTAGGTTACTTTGGTGTATATAAGGGGCTGACTTGAGGCCCCTTCACCTTTACCCTTTTGCCTTTTGGTTCCTCAGCCTTCAGCTTTTGGCTCCTGCGGCTTTTGGCTTTTGGCTTTTGGCCTTTTGCTCTTTGGCCTTTGCTCCTTCTTCTGGGTAGGACTCAGCTCGGGTGAGATCCTCTCTCTCTTTGGTGGGAGACTTAGGCTCTTTTGTATGGTCTAAGTTCGGACTAGAGCAAAAGTTTGCTCTTTATATTGGAGTGCTGTGGAAGAGCTTTTGTACTATTAAAAGCCATTTTTGGAACTGCACCAGACTCGTGAGTTTTCATCTTTCTCCCGGCGTCCTCGGAGGTAGAAGACAACCTCTGTCCTGACACTGTCGGGGACCCCGGCGGCGTTCCCCGACAGGTCATGACCCATGGTATTAATTATAAAATTGAAGCAAAATTGCTAAACAAAAGATAGCAATTATAAAATTGAAACCAGCTTTAAGGAAAGCAAAGCTTCTTTTGAACTTGTTTTATTTTACATATCCAAGGAACCTCAACACAAAACAGTCAAAAACATAACGGGTTTGAAAAATGTAAGTTGGGAAAGAAGTTCATGCTTTGCCATAGAAAACACACTTGGTAAGAAGACATGGTCCATGGAATCCCTTTTGGCTACTTTCATGTGTGTGTATAGACATGCATCACTTGATCACTTGAATCTCGTTATTCATCGATTTTGCTTGAGCCAGCACCAGTAACATTTCCATTTATCCTTGTCACGTGCCAGTGTAGCCCAATGGCATCTGCTTGCTCCAGGAATACAGAGTCTCAAACCGTTTGTTCAGTGTCTTGACGAAGAAGTCTGACCATGTAGGTGGGTGGCCACGGATTTGATGTCCCATGGAATCCAGTCAGTAACGGCTCTAGTCCAGCAGTCGTCTCTATGTCACATTACATGTTCAGCCCACCTAATTTTCGATGCCTTGGCAAACAAAATAGTGTCCCTGACTCTCAATCTTTGACAGAGGTCAGACCTCTGGATTCTTTTTCTCACTTGAGTGAGGCGTGATGTTCCCAGCATAGCTCTTTTGATTCCTCTTTGGGAGACTGGAGTCTCATCTCACTTTCATAGGGCCCAGGTCTCTGAGGCGTATGTTAATACAGGAAAAAATGATGGTACATGCACGAACTCAAAGGGTTAGTAGTCTTTAATTAGCTTGAATGAAGCTAGATATTCTAGAGGCCTAGGTATGCCACAAATCTGTAAGAATCCTTTCTTTTAAAAGGCAAAATGGACTGGAAACTTTCTTGAGGAAATGGTTGCCTGGGTATAGATGTTCTGTCCTCATAAAACAGGTTCGTCCCTATTTTCCTCACTGGTATTTCCAGTTTGTTTTATACCTCTCCTTTAAAAATGCTATTTTCCTTTAAAAAATTCACCCAAAATGATCATTTCTCCTTATGAAAATAGAAAAGAGAAAAATAATTGTAAATATTTTTAGTTCATTATATATTTCCTAGCATTTTTTAAAAACCTTTCCAGGGTACTTTTAGCTTGTTCTCAGTGACAGTAAGATTTAAAGAGAAAACATTAAAACTATTCAAAAATGGGTTATTAAAAGGTTATTATATGTAATAAATCTATAGAAATATATATATATAATATAACTCATAACATGGAAAGTTAGTCTTTCAAAGAGTCCCTCAAATTAAGTCCATTTAGATTTACTAATATTTATTTATTTATTTATCAATCTTGATCACTAGATCACTTGACATCCCGTTATTCATCGATTTGCTCAGGGGCGCCAATAATATTTCCATTTGACCCTATCACCTGCCAGTGTAGCCCAATGTCATCTGGTTGCGTCAGGAAAACAAAGGGCCTCAAACTGTTCATTCAGGGTCTTGACGAAGAAGTCTGACCATCTTGAGGGTGGGCGGCCACGTGTTCTTTTGACATCCTGTGGGATCTAGTCGGTAATGGCTCTAGTCAGGCGGTCATCTACAAATCACATTACATGTCCAGCCCATCTGATTTTTGATGCCTTGGCAAATGAAACAGCATCCCTGACTCTGGAACAGTGACGGTGGTCGGAGCTCTGGATTCCTTTCACTTGAGTGAGGCGTGATATTCCAAGCATAGCTCTTTTGATTCCTTTTTGGGAGACCTGAATAGCATTCTCATCCTGCTTTCATTGGGCCCAGGTCTCTGAGGCCTAAGTTAGTGCAGGGAGAACAGTGGAGTTGAAGAGATGTGCCAGGAGCTGGAGGTTCTTTGTCTTTTTAGCTATTTCTTTGATTCCTTTGAAGTCATTCCATGCTGCTCTCTTCTTCCTGCACAGCTCAGGTTTTAGGTCGTTGATCATGCTGACTTCTTGACCTAGGTACACATAACTGCTGCATTCAGAGATATTTGTTCCATTGAGAGTGAATGGGGCCTCTGGAACTAGCTCATTTTTCATGAACATAGTTTTGCTGAGATTCAGCTGTAGACCTATCTTTCCACATTCTCTGTCAAAGTCAGCCAGCATTTGTGCTGCTTGGCTAATGTGTGGTGTTATTAGAACGATGTCATCAGTGAAGTGCTGGTGATGTAGTTGCCGACCATCTATCTTCACTCCCTTTCCTTCCCATTCTAATTGTCGCATGATGTTCTCGAGGGTGGTGCTGAAGAATTTTGGTGAAATGGTATCACCCTTCAGAATCCTTCTTTTGACATTGATGATCACTTCTTTGTAGAATGGTGAGATCCTGGTGGTGAATCTGTAATACAGCTCACGAAGGATCTTGATGTATTGGGTTTGAATGCCCTGTTTGGCAAGGGCTTCGATGACCACTTTAGTCTCCACAGAATCAAAGGCTTTCTTTAAATCAAAAAAACCTGAGACAGAGTGGCATCCTGAACTCCCTACAAACTTCAATGAGCTTGGTTACCGAGTGTATATGGTAGAGTGTGCTGAATCCGTTCGGAAGCCAGCTTGCTCGCATGGTTGCCCTTCATCTAATGTTCTGCCAATCCTGTTCAGGATGACTCAAGTGAACAGCTTGTAGATGACATACAACAGGCAGATGGGGCGATAGTTGCCAATGTCGTGGTTGTCTCCCCATCTTGAACAGTAGAACTGTTTTGCTGGTTTTCCAATGGGAGGGCACCTTGCATTCGGACAGATAGCGTGTTAAGAGCCAAGCTAGTGTATTGATGAGTACTGAAGGCAGTTTCTTCAGGTGTTCAGGTCTGACTTTGTCTGGGCCTGGTGCTGTTCCCTACTTTACTGACAAAATGGCATGTGGATTTCAGAAGGGAGAACATTGGGAACTACAACATATCCGTCCTGCGGAATTTGGTATGTGGGCAGGTGGGCTTGGCTATCAAAGAGATCTGAGTAGAAGTCATGGATAATCTTCTCCATTGCCTTTCTGAAGATGTGATAGATCCATCAGGACGTTGGAGAGCAATCTTCTTGGTTTTATAGTTGGCGAAGTACAGGCAGGCATTGCGGATGCTTTTCCCGGCTTCTATTGCCTCTTCCAACAGATGCAGCAGATATTTATTTATCGATACTCTTTATATATAATATATAATATATAGTATATAATATATAGTATATAATATATAGTATATGATATATGATATATGATATATGATATATGATATATGATATATGATATATGATATATGATATATGATATATGATATATGATATATAACATATCATTTGTATCACTTGTCTTCCCGTTGTTCATTGATTTGCTCGGCGAGCACCAGTAACAACACTCCATATGTCCTTTAGCATGCTAGAATAACCCAAGGGTATCTGCTTGCTCTAAGAACATGAAGAGCCTCGAACCATTCCTTCAGATCATGGAAATGAACAAATATATTATATGTAATATATGTAATATATAATATATATTCCTATAAAACTCAGAGCTTGCTTCTTGTTGTGCACTCAGGGCTTACCTCTGTATCTTTAAATCCCTCTGCTTGTTTTCAGACCATTTGACATGTACTATTTTCACTGGTGTGAGATGATAGCTCCTTGTTCTTTTGCTTCTCATTTCCCTAATCATAAGGGACAATGGACATTTTTCATGTGCTTACTAGTTATCAATATGTCTCCTTTGGGAAAATGTCTGTTTATGTTCTCTCCCTATTTTTATATAGCGCTTTTGGAGATTTCATCTTTGAGCTTTGTGATTTATAAATTATGGATGATAATAATAATAGCCCTTGTCTGATGTAAAGTGTGTGAATATGTTCTCCCATTCAGTAGGGTGTGTTTTAATTTTATCTTGAGTAATGGACAGCATCTAAATGCATATAATAAATTCCAGAGCAATACATAATATATTTTTGCTAGTTATGAAACAAGGGTAAATAGTGGATACAATTAATATAATGCTGTATGGAGGATTTATGCTACTTATAGAGTAGTATTAAATATCTATGACTTTAATTGATAATCACTGTATCACTGTATCACTGGCTTCCCGTTCATCATCAATTTGCTCGAGCGGGCACCAGTAACATCTCCATATGTCCTGTCTCATGCAAGTAGAGCCCAAGGGCACCTGCTTGCTCCAGGAACATAAAGAGCCTCAAACCATTCCATCAGGTCATGGGTATGAGGTCTATAATTGTTTTAATTGATAATAAAAGCAAAATGCTTTTTGAAACTTGATTTTGTTGATTTTGTTGATTTTTGAAACTTGATTTTGTTGATTTTGATGCTTTTTGAAACTAAGATTATTTTGTTGGCATCGGTTATTGAAAGGTGTGCTTATATTTGTTATAGATGAGCAAATATTAAGACTTATTTCTTTATATTTAAATAAAGTAATTGTAAGAAAAAAAATTCAATGTACCCCAAGAACACTTCTTGTTTGATTTCTTGACTGCTTTTAGAAGGTGGAGGCCAGAGTGTTATGATGACAGCTCTGGCAAGAATAATCAGGAACGTTTTGAAATATTGTTGAACTTGTTGAAGCTATAAATTAAAAACCGTGCTTACTAGCCCTGTGATTTGCTCATATGGGAACAAGTGGTAATTTATATGATCAGCAATTATACTTTGATAAGGTTCTTAAAAAATGAAACATTCATTTGTACAGTCTGGAAAGGAGGAGTAAACGCTGGGGCCAGTGTTTATGCCTATATATTATAGTGGTTAAGACTGTGGTCTTGCAACAGCCAATTCTGGTTTGTTTCTGTCACTGCCAAAGGTATCCTTGAGCACAAAATCAGAGCAAGCTCTGAATACTGTTCGTTGTGGTCCCGAATAAAATGAACAAACAAAATTCAAAATACAAGCAAATAAATTATACTATCGAACTGTTTATTTCTTCAGCATTTTTTGGATTAATATAGCTTATTAGAGCTCATCTAGAACCAGAATGATTTAGTTTGGAAATAAATTCTGAGATATAACATTATTAAATAAATTTGTGACCAATATGGCAAATGAGACAAATATGCATTTCTAAGTTATGCATACCGGGTTTGATTCTTGGCTCTCAGAATTCTTTGGAACATTGATTTACATTTCTCTGTCTACCTACTTTCTCTCTTTCTTTCTCTTTCTCTTTCTTTCTTTCTTTCTTTCTTTCTTTCTTTCTTTCTTTTCTTTCTTTTCTTTCTTTCTTTCTTTCTTTCTTTCTTTCTTTCTTTCTTTCTTTCTTTCTTTCTTTTCTTCCTTCCTTCCTTCCTTCTCTTCCTTTCTTTCTTCCTTCCTTCCTTCCTTCCTTCCTTCCTTCCTTCCTTTCTTCCTTCCTTTCTTTCTTTCTTTCTTTCTTTCTTTCTTTCTTTCTTTCTTTCTTTCTTTCTTTCCTTCTTTCCTTCCTCTCTTCCATCCTCCCTCCCTGCCTCCCTCCCTCCCTTTTTCCTTCCTCCCTCCCTTTTTCCCTTCCTTTTTCCTTCCTTCCTTCCTTCCTTCCTTCCTTCCTTCCTTCCTTCCTTCCTTTCTTCCTTCCTTCCTTTCCTTCCTTCTTCCTTCCTTCCTTCCTTCCTTCCTTCCTTCCTTCCTTCCTTCCTTCCTTCCTTCCTTCCTTCCTTCCTTCCTTCCTTCCTTCCTTCCTTCCTTCCTTTTCCTTCCTTCTGTTCGTGGGCACACCAATGGTGCTTGAGTATTATTTCTGGCTTTGTGCTCAGGTGTCACTCCTGGCTCTGTTCAGGGAACCACATAAGATTATGAGGATTAAACTCAGATTTAATCCTCATAGTGTGTGTAAGGCAATCATCATACCTGATGTATTATATCTCCAGCCCCCATAGTTTTCCTTTTTGTCCTATAGGCCTATTTATTTCATAAGTTTAAGGAAAACCTTAAGCGAGATACTCTAAGCATTTGTGCTGTGTTTTGCATGTAAATGAAAGCAATGTAGTATTATTTTCCAAGTTTGTATCTAGCCAATTGACAACATTAAGTACCATGCCAATACTGTGCTAAGTATTACACTACTTTATTTCAATAATCTTTGGAGAAATATTTTAGTAACTATCACTAAATTATTTCTGAAGAATTGGAGACTTCTGGAAAAATTTTGCTTAAATTTGAGTTGCCCACTGAGGTCTTAGAGTTAGGACTTGAATTCATACTCTTTGATTCCAAGTCCCCAGTATGTAACTCTATTATACTGCCTAAAAGTATAACCGGTTCAATGAGCGAACTGGAGAGTTTAATCCGTCATTGTTTTCTGATATTTTATTTTAAGTTTAACACTCCATAAGTTGTATCCTTCTGCTATAACAGTACTTATTTCAATAAAAGCTGAATTTGCTATTTTACCTATGAAAAATTAGATAAATGTTTGTGTGTTTTGTCTTAAGTTCCTCTTTCAAATGAATTCCATTTTCAAAAATTTAAGAACAAACCCTTCTCTTGGCTATTGACATTCCATTTTGGATTCCACAGAGGGTTTTATGTACAATCACTTTTATAAGCCTTTGATGCAAAGAAAGTGACTATTTTATTTTATTTTATTTTATTAAGCAGCTGAAGGGCAGGTAAATTGTGTTTTCTGAAATTGACTTTCATTTCCATCTAGAACATGATTGTACATTGTAATAGAGCACAACGAAAACCTGAACACTGAAAAGATAAGCTTTAAAACAGAATACAAATCCCTAAATCACAAAAGCCACAGTCTTAAAAAAATGTGGAAGAAAAATATACATGTCAGAAGGACCTTTTTATAATGCTGAAAAGAACTTTGCATGTCTTTCAAGTTCTTTCAACCTTTTTAAAGCTAGCATAATTGCAGCACTTTTTATTTAATAATTTCCATTAAGTATGTTTTTTAGTTTAAAAAAATGTGACTACTCTGGGAAATGAAATGCCATGACAAAGAAAGCTTGACTATAACTAGAGGTCATAAATGTTTTTCAGAAGTAAGTTTCATATTTTACACTATTTATAATTGATGAATGATAAAAATTCAAAAAGGTTCTTTGAAGTGTTCATAGCTACTTCTTTTAAAAATAGCTAAACCTATTGCTTGTTTTTTTAAAAAAAAATCTTGGTGCTTTATACTCTATAAGAAAACTACTATAATTCCACAGCATCACACAGAAAGCCTAGTCATTAATCATAAAGTCAAATGTTTTAAAGTCATGTAGGAAAAGTACAGCTCTTAACAAAGACATTCATTTTTATTATCATTATTTTACATTACTATTCCCATTTATTGAGGTAAATTGGCAGTGCAGTTTTACAAATCTTCAAATTTATTTTAAAGGATAAAATTGGAAATATCAGTGACTCAAATAGTCATACTATTTGTGGTTGGTCAAAAATAAAAATTACTTTCTATTTTTATTAGTAAAACATTACAGTATCATTTATTAATGATATCCCAAACATAGTTCATTAGGGATGTGACAAAACCGATATTTCCATTTGTTTTATTTGTTTTTAAATATAAGTACATGGTTTGATTTTTTGATATAATCCTAGGGAAACCAGAATACTTCTATTCTCCTTAAAGCTAGTGAAAATTTAGTTACAGCCCATCTGACCTTGCGCCATTCTCTGTGCAAGTCACAGAGACTGCTCCAGTATCTGTGGTGTGAGTGATATCTCATTTTGTTTTGATTCACATCTCTCTGATGATTAAAGATGATGAGCAATTTTCATATGCCTTTTGGCCATTCAAATTTCTTCCTTGTAAAAGTTTCCGTTCATTTCTTTTCCCGTTTTTGATGGGTTGGCTGTTTTCTTCTATAAAGTTCTCCCAGTGCCTCATATATCCTAGATATCAACCTCTTATCAGTTGGGTATTGGGTGAGATATCCTGGATATTTGCCCCTTATCAGATAGGCATTGGGTAAATATTCTTTCCCATTCTGTGGACTGTCTTTGTATCTTGATCACTGTTTCTTTTGAGGTGCAGAAGCTTTTTAATTTCATGTAGTCCCATATGTTTATCTTTGCTACTAGTTGCTTCATTAGTAGTGTTTCACCTTTGAAGATGCCTTTAGCTTCAATGTCGTGGAGGTGTAAACCATTTTTAAGTTACTTTATGCTTAAAAAGAGAATAATGAATATAATTTGAAATGGGAATTTCATCAGTATTTGTGAACAAAATATTCAGAAAAAGCATGACTTCTGTGAGGAAATATTTTTTAGTTTGAGACAAGACATCAAGTTATCAGCCTTAATCTGGATCATTGCAATAACTTCACAACAGATCTTCAGAGCTCTTGCTAAATCACTTTTATTCTTGCAGTAATACTATATAGTATTGTAAAAAGCATGAGTATGGAGTCAAAAGTCATTGGTTCTTCTCTGTCCCTTCAAATATGAGCTTCATTTCTTTAAGCTGACACATTACCATTCCTCTAATAGATAATCCTTTTACAATATACCTTCCAAAGATCTTGTTCATTTACTTATTTGAAATTATTCTAGTTTAATCTATTTATATATAGTTTGCTTTACAGATAATGAAATGTTTCATTCTTTTATAAACAAGGGGATTAGTTATGATTATGCTGGCTAAAGTTAAACCTCATCTTGTAGGGCCATTACTGATTTTAGTAACCTTTATTTTGGGGGGCGGTTTCTGTTTAAATTTTTGGGTTACATCCAGATATACTCAGAGATCACTTCTGGTTGGCTCAGGGGACCATCTTGCTTGTCCGGTGTCATACATAGGTCAACCATGTGCATGAAAAAGCCCTACCAGCTGCACTTTTCTCCTGTCCCTTATTCTAAATAACTTTAATATTGTCCCAGATTTTCTCTCTAAAAATCTATAGTTTGCCCCTATCACATAAATATTCCTTAAGTTATATGTCAGCAAGAGTGCCTGTAAACAACCTATAAGCTTCTAATGTGATTTGAATAATGCAATGTTTTATGTGATTTAACTAAAATATTGAAATAATTAAATTGGTACTGAATAAACATCACGAAGATTCTTGGCCAATATTTCAGTCATCCTTATGGCCTTTGGTGTAATTTAAATGTCTGTAAGATTATCTAATGATCTGTTGGCCAAAACTAGGTCATATGAAAAACCACAAATCAATATCTGGCAAGAGCGAATGAAATTCTGAGAATGTCTTAGTCCAACCATTATTGAGTCTTTCAGCTGGATGCATTATGAATCTGTTGGGGGCTGAATGGCTTCTGGGATAGGGCACCAACAGTTACTGCATCTCACAGCTTAATGGTCATTTGCGTTCTATCCTAATCATTGTGCTTTCATTGTGCTTCTCTGGACTTTTATATTTTTTTAATTTTTTAATTTTTTAACATTCACAGGACTTTATGAATGAAGCATTAAACACATTTAGCATAAAACAGCAAAATACAAATAATTCAACTCATTAAAATCAGGTAGATTACAGCAAAACTGTAATAAATGAAAGACTGATATACATAGTCTTATGTAGTCATAACATTACATATCATTTTTGCCTTGGTTTTACCATGGACCCCTTGGGGCCTGCACTTTCGGGACCGGCTGCAATCTCCCCCCACAGGTGTGTGTGACCCCTGTGGCTCCGTGGACCCAAGTTGTCCCAGGGAAGAGCGGAAACTCCATCAACGGGAACCAAGGCAAACTGCCTTGGTTTCACCCGTGACCCCCTTGGGCCCTGCACTTCCAGGAACATCCCAAAACTCAAACTGTGTCCCTTGCGACTCTTGCATGAGGTACCAGTGAACCTTGATTCCTACATCCTTGCTACCCACCCAAAATTTGCAAACAGACCAGACACCTACTAACTGTACTATCAAGTCACCCAAGACCCCATATTTGCGACCTTCAATAGTCATAATGGTAAAGCAACGCAAAATTCCATCAAGCTCTGTGAGTGAAGTCACTAGTCCAGATGAGCCAAGCAATACCAATGAGTTGTATAACCTCTCTGATAAGGAATTTCGAAAAGAAATGTTAAGGATTCATAAGGAATTCAAAGAAGCAATGGAATGCAAAATCAATAAAATACAAGAGGACATGATAGAAGAAGTGAGGAAAATGCAAATGGAAATGACAGATATTAAAAATGAGGTAAATGAAATGAAAAACACAGTGGAAAGCCATCATATCAGAATAATAGCCACTGAAGAAAGAATTAGTGATCTCGAAGACGAGTTCCAAAGATTCTCTACACAACACCAGAAGATAGAAAAAAAAGACTCACAATTAATTCCGAACAGACAACAAGAGATAATCGGGATGAAGCCAGAAGAAACAACATACGGATCATTGGGATCCCAGAAGGGCAAGAAGAAAACCCTGAGGAAGAAGAAACTGTTAAAGCCATCATTGCTGAGAAGTTCCCGGAACAAAAGAACGCTTGCCTCAAGATCCAGGAGGTCCGTAAGATACCAGCTAAAAGAAACCCCAACAAGAATACTCCAAGACACATCTTAATTAAAATGACAAAAACTATAGATAGAGATAGAATACTGAAAGCAGCAAGATCAAAAAAGGAAATCGCATACAAAAGAATATCTCTAAGATTTACAGCAGACTTCTCTGATGAAACACTCCGAGTCCGAAAACAGTGGTGGGATATTGTGAAAAGGCTCAATGAACTGCAGGCCTCAACAAGAATTCTTTACCCAGCCAAATTCACATTCAGATATGAAGGAAAGATACATAACTTCATGGATAAGCAACAACTCAGGAACTTCATGGACTCAAAACCAACATTAAAAGAAAGACTGAATGGTCTACTGTACTACGACCAAACCCATAAGCACAACAAGCACAAAGAGAAAGATGACACAAAATCTGATGACAATAATCTCTCTCAATGTCCATGGTCTAAATGCACCATTTAAGAGGCACAGAGTAACAAAAATGCATTAAAAAATTTAACCCAGCATTCTGCTGTCTACAAGAAATAGATATGAATAATCAGAACAAACACAGACTCAAAGTCAAAGGATGGAAGACCATTCTCCATGCAAACAACTCCTCCAAAAAGCCTGGTGTGGCCATATTAGTATCAGATAATATAGACTTCAGTCTGAAAAAGATTAGAAGGGCACAACGAAGGCCATTTCTTATTACTTAAGGGGTATGTACACCAGGAAGAAATTACACTACTAAACATATATGCACCCAACAAAGGGGCCAGCAAAATACATAAAACAATTGCTAAGAGACCTCAAAGAAGACATTAACAGTAGCACAATAATAGTTGGAGACTTCAACACTGCTCTATCAACGATGGAGAGATCAACAAGACTGAAACTCACAAAGGAAATATTGGCCATTGGCCCCGAAGGAAGAAATGGAAGAAAGAGAGCTATTGGATATATACAGGGCTTTTCATGCCATAAAAGCTGAATACACATTTTTCCTCTAGTGCACATGGAACATTCTAAAAGATAGACCACATGCTGAGCCACAAAGCATACCTCAATTAAAAAAAGATAGAAATTGTGTCAGCTATCTTTTCAGACCACGATGCATTGAAAATGGAAGTTAACCGTACACAGAAACAGGGAGTCAAACCAAACACCTGGAAACTGAACAGATCACTCCTGAACAACAAATGGGTTGTAAAAAAGAAATCAAACAGGAAATCCAAAGATTTCTGGAAACAAATGAAAATGAAGACGCCAACTATAAGAACTTGTGGGACATGGTAAAAGCCGTGTTAAGAGGGAAGTTTATAGATCTACAAGCATTCATCAGGAAACAAGTAAGGGCCCACATAAATAACCTGACTACACAGCTGAAGACATTAGAAAAAAGACCAACAAAAGGAGCCCAACCCAGGCAGAAAAAAAGGAAATAATAAAACTTAGAGAGGAAATCAATGAGTTGGAAACCAAAAAAAAAAAAAAACAATCCAAAAGATTAATGAAACCAAGAGCTGTTTTTTTTGAAAAAATAAACAAGATTGACAAACCATTGGCAAGACTTGTAAGGACAGGGAAAGAGAGAACCCAAATAAACAGAATCAGAAATAAAAAGGGTGACACCACAACAGAAACCACAGAAATCCAAAAGATCATCAGAGATTACTTTGAGAGCCTGTATGCGGTGAAACATGAGAATCTAGAAGAAATGGATCAATTCCTGAAGTCCTATAACCTCCCATGGCTGAAACAAGAAGACCTCCAATACCTGAATAAGCCTATCACCATTGAGGAAATAGAAACAGTAATTAAAAGTCTTCCCAAAACACAAAAGCCCAGGTCCAGACGGATTCCCTAGTGAACTCTACCAAACTTTTAAGGAGGACCTAATGCAAGTCCTTTTCAAGCTCTTCCAGGAAATAGAAGAAACAGAAACACTCCCAAACAGATTCTATGAGGCACATATCACCCTGATACCCAAAGCAGGGAGAGAGACAACACAAAGAAAGAAATCACTTGATCACTTGAATCCCGTTATTCATCGATTTGCTCGGCGGGCGCCAGTAACATTTCCATTGGACCCTATCACGTGCCAATGTAGCCCAATGGCATCCTGGTTGATTCAGGAATATGAAGAGCCTCAAACCGTTCCTTCAGGGTCTTAACAAGGAAGTCTGACCATCTTGTAGGTGGGCGGCCACGTGATCTTTTGACATCCCGTGGGATCCAGTCGGTAACGGCTCTAGTCCAGCGGTTTGTCTCCAAATCGCATTACATGTCCAGCCCATCTGATTTTCGATGCCTTGGCAAGCGAGACAGCATCCCTGATTCTGGAATAGCGACGGAGGTCAGAACTCAGATTCCTTCTCTCACTTGAGTGAGGCGTGATATTCCAAGCATAGCTCTTTCGATGCCTCTCTGGGAGACCCGGATAGCATTCTCATCCTGCTTTCGTAGGGCCCAGGTCTCTGAGGCGTATGTTAATGCAGGGAGAACGGTGGAGTCGAAGAGATGTGCCCGGAGCCGGAGGTTCTTTGTCCTTTTAGCTATTTCTTCGATGCCTTTGAAGGCATTCCATGCCGCTCTCTTCCTCCTGCGCAGCTCAGGTTTTAGGTCGTTCATCATGTTGACTTCTCGACCTAGGTACACATAACTGCTGCATTCAGAGATGTTTGTTCCATTGAGAGTGAATGGGGCCTCTGGAACTAGTTCATTTCTCATGAACATAGTTTTCTTCAGATTCAGCTGTAGACCTACCTTTCCACATTCTCGGTCAAAGTCAGCCAGCATTTGTGCCGCTTGGCTAATGTTTGGTGTTATTAGAACGATGTCATCAGCGAAGCGGAGGTGGTGTAGTTGCCGACCATCTATCTTCACTCCCATTCCTTCCCATTCTAATTGTCTCATGATGTTCTCGAGGGTGGCACTGAAGAGTTTTGGTGAGATGGTATCACCCTGTCGAACCCCTCTTTTGACATCAATGATCACTTCTTTGTAGAATGGTGAGATCCTGGTGGTGAATCCGTAATACAGCTCACGAAGGATCTTGATGTATTGGGTTTGAACACCCTGTTTGACTAGGGCTTCGATGACTGCTTCAGTCTCCACAGAATCAAAGGCTTTCTGTAAATCAATGAGCGTGAGACAGAGTGGCATCTTGTACTCCCTACAAACCTCAATGAGCTTGGTTACTGTGTGGATATGGTCGATTGTGCTGAATCCTTTCCGGGAAGCCTGCTTGCTCGCATGGTTGTCCTTCATCTAGTGTTCTGCTAATCCTGTTCAGGATGACTCGTGTAAACAGCTTGTAGATGACAGACAACAGGCAGATGGGGCGATAGTTGCCGATGTCGTGAATGTCTCCCTTCTTGAACAGTAGAACTGTCCTGCTGGTTTTCCATTGGGAGGGCACCTTGCATTCGGACAGGTAGCGTGTGAGAAGAGCCTGAGCTAGTGTATTGATGAGTACCGGCGGCAGATTCTTCAGATGTTCGGGTCTGACTTTGTCTGGGCCTGGTGCTGTTCCCTTCTTTACCGGCGAGATGGCATGTCGCGATTTCAGAAGGGAGAACGTTGGGAATGACATATCCATCCTGTGGAATTTGGTATGTGGGCAGGTGGATGTGGCTATCAAAGAGATTTGAGTAGAAGTCCTGGATAATCTTCTCCATTGCCTTTCTGGAAGATGTGATAGATCCATCAGGGCGTCGGAGGGCAGTCATCTTGGTCTTATAGTTGGCGAAGGACAGGCGGGCGAGTGCGAATACTTTTCCCGGCTTCTGCTGCATCTTCCAGTATTTCTGCTCTTCTGTCTTTGAGGTCTGCTTTTTATCGCTTCTCTGCACTGTTTTAGCAAGCTTGGGCGTTAGCATTTGGTCTCCTGAGGCTCGCGCCTTGCCACGTTGGCGGAATGAGCTCAAGAGTTTCTGAAGACAAGCGTCCTTTTGTGTCTTTCTCTCTCTCGGCATTCTTCGCACAATCATGGAGGTGCTGAACCAGTCGGTTGTATTCTTCATCGATGTCATCAATGATGGTATCTTCCCATGTTGCTGCAATGGTGCCAAAGAGTTCCCAGTTGGTGGTCGTTCTGGGAGTTCTCTTCTTAAACTTTGCAGCCTTTTCTCCCCGTTGCGGGAAGTAGAATTTTGCACGAAGGAGGCGGTGGTCCGATCCTGTTTGGAATTTGGGGACGACAGCAACATCGGTCAGACAAAACCGTCGATTGAAGATGATGTGGTCAATTTCATTGTGGAACTGTCCGCCAGGAGATTCCCATGTCCAACGTTTCACTTCAGCTTTCTGAAACTGTGAGTTCCCATGAATAGTCTTGGTGGACATGATGAACTCAGATAGTCTCTCACCCTGTTCGTTCCATTCTAGGCCATGGGTCCCGATGTGGAGTTCTTCAGCCGATCTTCTCGGTCCTATCTTGGCATTAAAATCACCGACTATGATCTTGTAGAAGGTGTGATCTTTTTTATAGAACTCCTCCAATTCCATGTAGAATTTCTCAATTTCATCTTCTTTGTATGTGGATGTTGGTGCATAGACAATGAAGATAGAAATTGCTGGCAGTGGGCCACATCTCCTCAAGTGTAATCGTCCTATTCGGTTTGTTAGGCATTCAAATGAATCAATGTTGACAGCCATGTTCGTGTTGACAAGGACACCAACGCCACCGGCGCCTCTTTCATCACATGTTCCAAGGAACAATTCTTCTCCGGTGTCAAATACAGCATGATGCGACTGGCGCCTCCCTCGTCTCAGTCAGACCAATGATGTCGTACTTGATCTTTCTTGCTTGCAGCATCAGATCCTCAATATATGCTTCCGTTGCCAGTGTGCACGTGCATTGAAAGTACAGACAGTCATTTTAGTCCTTCTTCGTTTTGGCAGCCTAGGACAGCCTTGAAATTTTATCAGGCACTGCTTGTTTGCCTTTCTTACTGCTGCCGTATTAAGGGCTCTTTTCGGGTCAGGAAAATAAACATTTTTGTTACTGGATTTGGCATATCGAACACGCATCGGACAGCTTGCCAGGCTCTGCCATGCGGGCACTATATTCTCATTACTTTGTGGGGCTCTCTCAGAGGGGTGGGTAGAATATTTGTGGTAGTTTGGAGGTAAAGTCGCGCGGCCTGGCCCGCGCTTCAACGGAAGCTGGTTTCTCCTCTGCCGGGTGTACCTGTGTCTTAGGCTCAAGCATTTCTGGGTTTGAAATACTCTCCTCTGAAGGGCGGGTCTCTGCAGGGGCGGGTCCTTGTAGGCTGGGTTTCTGACA
>JAJIBD010023505.1:0-70691 GCA_021461705.1 Cryptotis parvus
TAAAATAAATGTAAAAACCCTTTAAAAACCATTAGGAAGTCTGTTAAGATGGGAAATATAAAGGCACTGGGAATACCCGAAAATAATATATGGTGCTGCTTAGTCCCGGGTGCCGAGTGGCTCCCAAAGGCTCTAAAGGAGTGCTCAGCGGCCACATATGTCAGTGCTTAGGGACTCCCAGGGCGACACCTAGGCAACCCCAGGAGTCAAACCCAGGCCTGGTATCACTTGATCACTTGAATCCCGTTATTCATCGATTTGCTCGAGCGGGCGCCAGTAACATTTCCATTGGACCCTATCACGTGCCAATGTAGCCCAATGGCATCTGGTTGATTCAGGAATATGAAGAGCCTCAAACCGTTCCTTCAGGGTCTTAACAAGGAAGTCTGACCATCTTGTAGGTGGGCGGCCCGCGTGATCTTTTGACATCCCGTGGGATCCAGTCGGTAACGGCTCCTAGTCCAGCGGTTGTCTCCAAATCGCATTACATGTCCAGCCCATCTGATTTTCGATGCCTTGGCAAAGCGAGACAGCGTCCCTGATTCTGGAATAGCGACGGAGGTCAGAACTCCGGATTCCTTCTCTCACTTGAGTGAGGCGTGATATTCAAGCATAGCTCTTTTCGATGCCTCTCTGGGAGACCCGAATAGCATTCTCATCCTGCTTTCGTGGGGCCCAGGTCTCTGAGGCGTATGTTAATGCAGGGAGAAGCGGTGGAGTCGAAGAGATGTGCCCGGAGCCGGAGGTTCTTTGTCCTTTTAGCTATTTCTTGATGCCTTTGAAGGCATTCCATGCCGCTCTCTTCCTCCTGCGCAGCTCAGGTTTTAGGTCGTTCATCATGTTGACTTCTCGAGCCTAGGTACACATAACTGCTGCATTCAGAGATGTTTGTTCCATTGAGAGTGAATGGGGCCTCTGGAACTAGTTCATTTCTCATGAACATAGTTTTCTTCAGATTCAGCTGTAGACCTACCTTTCCACATTCTCGGTCAAAGTCAGCCAGCATTTGTGCCGCTTGGCTAATGTTTGGTGTTATTAGAACGATGTCATCAGCGAGCGGAGGTGGGTGTAGTTGCCGACCATCTATCTTCACTCCCATTCCTTCCCATTCTAATTGTCTCATGATGTTCTCGAGGGTGGCACTGAAGAGTTTTGGTGAGATGGTATCACCCTGTCGAACCCCTCTTTTGACATCAATGATCACTTCTTTGTAGAATGGTGAGATCCTGGTGGTGAATCCGTAATACAGCTCACGAAGGATTCTTGATGTATTGGGTTTGAACACCCTGTTTGACTAGGGCTTCGATGACTGCTTCAGTCTCCACAGAATCAAAGGCTTTCTGTAAAATCAATGAGCGTGAGACAGAGCGGCATCTTGTACTCCCTACAAACCTCAATGAGCTTGGTTACTGTGTGGATATGGTCGATTGTGCTGAATCCTTTCCGGAAGCCTGCTTGCTCGCATGGTTGTCCTTCATCTAGTGTTCTGCTAATCCTGTTCAGGATGACTCGTGTAAACAGCTTGTAGATGACAGACAACAGGCAGATGGGGCGATAGTTGCCGATGTCGTGAATGTCTCCCTTCTTGAACAGTAGAACTGTCCTGCTGGTTTTTCCATTGGGAGGGCACCTTGCATTCGGACAGGTAGCGTGTGAAGAGCCGAGCTAGTGTATTGATGAGTACCGATGGCAGATTCTTCAGATGTTCGGGTCTGACTTTGTCTGGGCCTGGTGCTGTTCCCTTCTTTACCGACGAGATGGCATGTCGGATTTCCAGAAGGGAGAACGTTGGGAATGACATATCCATCCTGTGGAATTTGGTATGTGGGCAGGTGGATGTGGCTATCAAAGAGATTTGAGTAGAAGTCCTGGATAATCTTCTCCATTGCCTTTCTGGAAGATGTGATAGATCCATCAGGGCGTCGGAGGGCAGTCATCTTGGTCTTATAGTTGGCGAAGGACAGGCGGGCGAGTGCGAATACTACTTTCCCGGCTTCTGCTGCATCTTCCAGTATTTCTGCTCTTCTGTCTTTGAGGTCTGCTTTTTATCGCTTCTCTGCACTGTTTAGCAAGCTTGGACGTTAGCATTTGGTCTCCTGAGGCTCGCGCCTTGCCACGTTAGGCGAATGAGCTCAAGAGTTTCTGAAGACAAGCGTCTCCTTTTTGTGTCTTTCTCTCTCTCGGCATTCTTCGCACAATCATGGAGGTGCTGAACCAGTCGGTTGTATTCTTCATCGATGTCATCAATGATGGTATCTTCCCATGTTGCCGCAATGGTGCCAAAGAGTTCCCAGTTGGTGGTCGTTCTGGGAGTTCTCTTCTTAAACTTTGCAGCCTTTTCTCCCCGTTGCGGGAAGTAGAATTTTGCACGAAGGAGGCGGTGGTCCGATCCTGTCTGGAATTTGGGGCCGACAGCAACATCGGTCAGACAAAACCGTCGATTGAAGATGATGTGGTCAATTTCATTTGTGGAACTGTCCGCCAGGAGATTCCCATGTCCAACGTTTCGCTTCAGCCTTCTGGAACTGTGAGTTCCCATGAATAGTCTTGGTGGACATGATGAACTCAGATAGTCTCTCACCCTGTTCGTTCCATTCTAGGCCATGGGTCCCGATGTGGAGTTCTTCAGCCGATCTTCTCGGTCCTATCTTGGCATTAAAATCACCGACTATGATCTTGTAGAAGGTGTGATCTTTTTTTATAGAACTCCTCCAATTCCATGTAGAATTTCTCAATTTCATCTTCTTTGTATGTGGATGTTGGTGCATAGACAATGAAGATAGAAATTGCTGGCAGTGGCCACATCTCCTCAAGTGTAATCGTCCTATTCGGTTTGTTAGGCATTCAAATGAATCAATGTTGACAGCCATGTTCGTGTTGACAAGGACACCAACGCCACCGGCGCCTCTTTCATCACATGTTCCAAGGAACAATTCTTCTCGGTGTCAAATACAGCATGATGCGACTGGCGCCTCCTCGTCTCAGTCAGACCAATGATGTCGTACTTGATCTTTTTGCTTGCAGCATCAGATCCTCAATATATGCTTCCGATGCCGGTGCATGTGCATTGAAAGTACAGACAGTCATTTTAGTCCTTCTTCGTTTTGGCAGCCTAGGACAGCCGTGAAATTTTATCAGGCACTGCTTGTTTGCCTTTCTTACTGCTGCCGTATTAAGGGCTCTTTTGGGGTCCAGGAAAATAAACATTTTTGTTACTGGATTTGGCATATCGAACACGCATCGGACAGCTTGCCAGGCTCTGCCATGCGGGCACTATATTCTCATTACTTTGTGGGGCTCTCTCAGAGGGGTGGGTAGAATATTTGTGGTAGTTTGGAGGTAAATCGCGCGGCCCCAGTGCGGCCTGCAGCAGGGGAAAGCTGGTTTCTGCTCTGCGGGTGTACCTGTGTCTTAGGCTCAAGCATTCCTGGGCTTGAAATACTCTCCCCTCTGAAGGGGCGGGTCTCTGCAGGGGCGGGTCCCTTGTAGGCTGGGTTTCTGACAAGCTGGGCTGGAGACTGGATTAATCTGTGGGCTGGGACTGGATTAATATGCTGTGGGGAGATCTTACCAGCTGCAGAGTGTGGATTGTGACACAGATCGCTGCCAGCAAGGTGTGGGGGTTTCTCTGGGCTCCTCCGAGGGCTCCATCGGGATGGTGGACTCAGGTCGGAAGTTGCTCTCGTGGTCCATGGAGTGCAGGGGGTTCAACGGGGAAAGCTTAGTTATATGATTTTGCATATGCAAGGGGCCTTTGTATATGCAAATCATATTCCCTAATGCCAGGGGATGAGCCCCAGGTGAATAAGTGTGGAGCAGAAAGGTTAAGAAAAGAGAAATAAAGAGAAAAAATAATGGGATCAGGGTGCTCACCGGCTCATAAACTGAGACTACAGACTGTCCTCCATGCATAATATTAATTGCTTAGAGCCCATAATCATCGTAAGAAAAAAAACATTCTTTGGTCAAATGCCTAACGGTATTAATCTATCCAGGCTAGACTTTCACATACCTGAGGACCTTAGGTCATTGGGACAAACATCTTTGTAATGGGCTTTCCCAAAGGGATAATATTCCAAAGAGGTAGAAGAGATAGAGCAGTTACAGTTCAGGAAGCGTTCGGCCAAAACCTTCGGTGTTGGGCGCCAGATTCTGGGCTTGAAGGGGCCCATCCAAAATGTTTATGTTTTCTGGTTCTTTTGTCTATTTATCACGTCCCTGACACCTTAGCCCCTGCATCTCCCTGAATATTAATCCTCTTTTAAAAAAGCATGGGCAGTTTCCATCATAGCTTGACCCAGCAGTGCTTGGAGGTTTATTGCACACACAGTCAGCAATGGTGGGAGAGGGTACATGTAATACTAGGGAGTAAACCTAGGTTCTTGGACTCTACCACTTGAACTAGCACCCAAATCCTACCATTGTTTTCTTTTGTTCTACCTGGAAAAACTTTTCTTTTACCCAGATCAGATATTTAAATTTTCTCTTGTACATTTTTAAAATCTCCATTCTGGAAAATATTTTTCCTCAATATGGAATTCAAAGTTGGAAATGATTTTCTGCCAGCACATTGAATTTTTATTCCTCTCTATCTTCTGACTTTATTGAAAACTATTGTTAATCAGCTGGTTTTTATACTTTTTTACCATCTTATTGACATTTATACAAATTTGATGTATTTTTATTTTTTTTTTGGTTTTGGGTCACACAGGGTGGTGTGACCAAACCTAACGTGATGCTTCAAGGTCTTTCCTAGTGGTTCTTGGGGAACCATATAATGATGGAGCTCAAATTAAGTCCTCCTGCACATAAAGCAAAAGAATATGTTCTAGCTCTTTCAGCTCTTTCTAAGTCTCAGAACTTTTAAAGTAGACTTGGTAAGTATCACTTCTT
The DNA here is from genome assembly GCA_021461705.1 of Cryptotis parvus. NCBI lineage: Eukaryota > Metazoa > Chordata > Mammalia > Eulipotyphla > Soricidae > Cryptotis > Cryptotis parvus. Next base: position 4,894 of record JAJIBD010023505.1, read on the forward strand.
GGCCCTAATTACTTAAAATACTATTCCTTGGGAAGTGGGGGCCAGAAGGATGATAAAGTAAATAGGGTGCTTGCTTACATGCAACCAAACGGGTTTAATCCTCAGCACCATATGGTCCTTCAGGTCCCACCAGAGTGATCCCTGAGCTCAGATCCAGGACTAAGCCCTGAGCACCGGTGTGGCCAAATAGAAGGAACATTATTACTAAAAAGCCATCTGGATATATAATTTTTTGCTCTATATACCATTTTTATGATTTTGACATAAAATTATGTGTCACAAGGAAAACAAAAATTATCTATAGAATACTTTTGAAGATATTTTAATACATATGTTGCCACTCTACTCAGATTACTCTTAAAAATTACAAAAATTTCTATAGGGGACTAATTAGATGAAGTGTTAATTATGCAATATGCAACTAACATATTAGGTTACTTTATAGAATTTATTTTTTCTTTGTAGCCTGGCAAGCTACCTGTGATCGTATTGATGCAAATACCAGTAACAACTATAGACCTCATTCCCATGACCTGATGGGAATGGTTTGAGGCTCTTTATGTTCCTGGAGCAAGCAGATGCCCTTGGCCTCTACTAGCATGAGGCAGGATATATGGAAATGTTACTGTGCCTGCTTGGGCAAATTGATGATGAACAGGAAGACAGTGATACAGTGATATTATCTTAAAATCTTTTGGTATGCATTGGTCAAATTATGTCACTTCAGAAATTAGAACATATTTTTTTTTTTTTTTTTTTTTTGTTTTTTATTTTTAGAAATTACAAAGATATACAATTAAAAGTTCATATTTGGGTTTTGGTCAAACAGTGTTGCAGCACCCATCCCGCCACCAGTGCCCATCTCCCACCACCAACATCTTTTATATAGACAAATAGTAAATTAGCAAATTCCTATGAGTCTCTGCAAAATAATTTATTATGCTGGATAGTGTACAGAATACTACTTGAAAAATAATTTTAAGGATAATTTTAATGGAAATTACATAATGTTTTCCACAAACATTCTTTCTATAGTGCCCTTCAGCTTATATGATTTCTCCCTTAAATGGAAATTCTTAGTAACAAATTGCTTCCATGTCTACTGTTAAATTTTTCCATTTTATTTTTTGGAGCATATGAGTATGACTTTACACATAAACTATTATCACCACAATCCATGTGATATAGTACAAGAACCAAACAGAAGCAAATTAGTTACAAATAACTTTCAAGGAACCAGTATAGAGTTCATGGTAATGTTAATTAGAATTTTCTGAAGTGCCTATATTACTCATTCTCAACACACACACACACACACACACACACACACACACACACACACACACATATATATATATATATATATCTTTATCACAGCCCTTTATGAAAATATGTAAGCGCTTATTGGGCTTTTAAAAAGACTCTGAGGGAAGAAGAAGGGAGGAGCAGAAGAAGAAGTAGAAGGAGAAGAAGAAGAAGAAGAAGAACAAGAACAAGAACAGAAGAACAAGAACAAGAATAAGAACAAGAACAAGAGCAAGAACAAGAACAACAAGAAGATGAAGAAGAATAAGAACAAGAACAAGAACAGAAGAACAAGAAGAATAACAAGAAGAACAGAAGAAGAAAAAGAAGAACAAGAACAAGATCAAGAATAAGAACAAGAACAAGAATAAGAACAAGAAGAACAAGAACAAGAACAAAAAGAAAAGTAGCAGCAAAGTGCCTTGCCTCCATGGCAATCTGGAAGAGTGTGGAGGAAACCTGAGACATTGGTGTAGGGAAATGTGTACTGGTGGGGAGATGGGTGCTGGAACACTGTATGGCTGAAACCCAATCATGATCAGTTTTTGTAATTATGTATCTCTTGGTGGTATAAAAATTGAATAAAATAAAATGTATTCAAGTATTAATCACAACACCTTGAGATTTTGGATTCTCTGCCAAATTTAGACACCGCATTCAATTTCTTTTAGATAGAAGAAATGTGAACCTGCCTTCGTGCCAACATGAATGTTTTATAAGTGTTTAATTGGACAAAGTCTATGCTGAGACTTAAATAAACAATCTGTGCACCTATCATTTACCCGGATAGAAACCAACTTAAGGGTATTTATGCTTGAATTGTATTACTAATACCATAGACTAAAGTACCTCAGGAACTAGACGTTATTCTTGGGAGCTGGAGAAATTATTTAGAAATCCTAAAAACACTCATACTTTCATCCCTCATAAGAGTCAGTCTGAAATGCAGGTGAAACATTTGAGTTTCTTATATTTTTTCTTTTCAGGCTGTATTGTGGAAAGAGCATGGTGAACCCAGAATAGGGAGGGACAGAAATAGTAAAGGAGAATAAATGAAAGAATGAGACCCACACATGAACATTTGCAGTGTAATTTCCTTAGACAATTAAGTGATATTAAGGCACAAAAGAATGGAACTGTTCTAATTTGGCATATAGTTGAAGTTATATTATTCTAGAATGCTATAAATATGTTAATACCTATAATGGATGTAAAGTTATCAGAACATACAGAGGTCATTTTTAAAAGACTGGAAAAACTGTAAAGGCCTGGATATGGAAAACAGTAAGAACAGAAGACAGTAAGTACAGAAGAACAAGAAGAAGAACAAGAAGAACAGAAGAAGAAGAAAAAGAAGAACAAGAACAAGAAAAAAGAGGGAAGGAAGAAGAAATGAAAAGAAAGAAAAAAGTGGCTGGAAATAACAATCTTTAGAAAAACATTAAGTAATTTCATGTTTTTATCCCACCAGCATGAAACTGTTCAATAAGCTAATTTCCCACATAAACATTGCTCACCGTCACATTCATATTTGACAATGGTGCTACAAAGAATTATGTGCAAACAACTCAGCTTTTCTAGGCCAAAATATCAATGACCCCAGGTTAAAAAAAATTAACCAGGGCGTGACTCTGGCTCTACAGCCTCCATGATCAGCAATGCGAGAGTTGAGAAGGACCATATGCAGAGATGCTCCAGTTCCAACCCACAGCAAGCGGCCACTGAGCAACGAGAGGGAGAAACTGGCTCAGTCCCTGGCCAGTTTCAACACAGCTCTGAGGGCCAGAAGAGACACGGGCTGCTATGGTTGAGCCAGCTGGGCTGACACAGAGACTGAGGTCCCTCCCTCAGCCCCCACCTCCAAAATCCCAGTGGGAGTGACTACAAGCTCTGCAGTCTCAATAATCAGCAATGCCAGAGAAAAGAAGGACCAGACACACAGCTGCTCCAGCTCCTACCACGGTGCTGGACATTTTGTGGCCATGTACCAGGCTTAAATAACAACCAAGTTTAGGTTCCCAGGCCCATCTCTACATTCTAATGATCAATGAAGTTGCAACAAACTAGGCAGCTCCTGTGTGAATGGGGAGTAAGGGATGGTCTGTGGCCTTTGGTGGTGGTAGGGGGGCACTTATTTTGGTGGAACTGGTGTTGAACAATGAATACTTGTGACAACTGTAGTATGAGAAAATTTGTCAATCATGGTGTTTAAATACTTAAACATTTTTTTAAAAAATAACCTCAACACAGTTTAGTAGAGTTTGTTTTGTCATCTATTTCCTATGGTAAACTTCTTATTTGATATCAAGTATATATAATTTTTTTTTCAAAGGGTCAGTTTTTATTTCCTGTATGAATAATAAAGTCACAGAGCCAGGACATCTCAATTTCCAATTTCAATTTTTTGACTGTAATAACACTTCTCTCCTTATAGATTTTGAGAAAGCTCAGAAATGAGCCTTTTATCTGTTTGTCACAAGATTAAATGACTTTTTTTATTTTCAGTACTTTGAAAAATAAGCAAAAGAACAGAAACATACCCACCTGCAACTATCTGTATCCAGTCACTAAAAATAGTCCAACAATCAAAAAGCAACTAAAGAATGATTCATCCTCCCCAAAGGTAAGAGAACATATAATTCCCTTCACTTAGGGGTTTAATTGAATCACTTATTTTTAACATCTGAAGAGTATAATAATCTCATTTTTTTCACCACAAAGCTTTGAACACAAAACTATGAAAGTTAAGGCCACATAGCATCACTGAATAACTCTTAAGATTTGTATTAATCTATAAGGGATATTTCATAATGAGAGGTTCACCATCATACTTGAAGGATAAATTTTCGGGGTCAAGTGTTAGAAAACCTGTTTTGTTGTCAAAGGAAGTAAATAATCACTTCCCTATTTCTCTGCCCCCCATATGAATGAATTTTTTTTCCCCTGAGCTTTCACATCTTCAAAGTTGCTTCTGATCTCTTTGACAATAGTTGACAGTGGATGTCACAGGAAATGAAAGCTTGTCCCTTATATTTTCATTATTCTCCAGGCAAATTTTATTTCTCTTTTGATTTCTTTATGATCCAAGAGTTATTCAGAAATGTATTGAGGGATTTTTTGATGACTAAAGCTAGCAACGGATGTGGCAAGTGCTGTGTTCCTCTAAGGAGCTGGGCCTGGGCCGAGGCCCTTAACATCAGTGAAAGCAAGGAAACATGGGGCTGAGCAAAAGCACAGTGGGGGGGGGGGTCCGGAGCGATAGCCCAGCGGGTAGGGTGTTTGCCTTGCATGCGGCGGCCCATGCCGGCCCGGGTTCGATCCCGGCATCCCATATGGTTCCCGAGCACCGCCAGGAGTTATTCCTGAGTGCAGAGCCAGGAGAAACTCCTGAGCATTGCCGGGTGTGACCCAAAAAAGAAAAAAAAAGAAAAAAAAAAAGCACAGTGGGGAGGGTGTTTGCCTTGCATGTTACTAACCTATGTTCAATCCTCAGCATCCTATATGGTTCCCTGAGCCCCCAGGAATGATCCATGAATGCAGAGCCAGGGAGTAACCCCTGAGCATTGCCTGGTGAGGCATTCCCCAAGAAAAAAAGTTAAGCAGGAAAGAGGGGCTTCTAACCCCATCAGGTTGCTCAAGGGAGGTTGAAACCCAAATCTAATGTCTAGATTGGGAGATGCTCACTAGGCAAAGGGTGAAAAGGGAAGAGAGCCATGAGCAAAAGCACAGTGGTACAGAACAGCATGGACTATCACTCTGGCCCCCTATTTTGTTTAATTCTTTTTGGGTCACACCCAGTGATGCTCAGGGCTTACTCTTAGTTCTGTGTTCAGGGATTACTTTTTATGATCAAGTTTTTTTTTATTTTTTTTAATTTTTAAAAAATTTTTATTATACCACTGTGAGATATACAATTACAAGGATGTTCCATAATTGGTCTTTGTCATACAGTGTTCCAGCACCCAGCCCTCCACCAGTGCCCTATTCCCAGCACCAATGTTCCCCAAACTCTCTCCCACCCCAACCTCAGCCTGCCCCTATAACAGGCACCATTTCTTTCTCTCATTTTCTTTGTCTCTGGCTCTATATTTCTCTCTCTTCTCTTATACTTTGTGGCTTGCCCTACAGATCTTAACTGTAAGTCTCTCTGTGTATATTCAATAGTGAGTTCTAGTGTGACATTATAATTCCCTATTCCCCATCAACCTCCCCAGTTTGTTTGCAACTACAATGATCATTACAGTGTATAAATGTGTATAAATGTGAAAGTCCCTAGGAATGACCTTGTCCTAACCTTCATTATTATCAAAGCCTGTTGCGCAGCTGTGGGTCTGGTCTGTCTCTTGTCCAGCTTTGCTGGTTGTGGAGAATGAGAGCGTGTAGCCACACCTGCAACATGGAGGTGGAGGAATGGGGGAGGAGCCCAAATCCTCACTCCAAGACTTTCGAATTTGATGATTTTCCACATCTGGACTTCCCCCTAGTCAGAACTCCACCCAGCAGACCAACCTATCACAGCCCGGCTCATCGAGATCCACCCTGCTGCAGTCTTTTTTAATCTGGCCCAGGTATGCTGATCCAGAGACAGACATGGGGCAGAGCTGCTACTGGCTTTCACTGTGCCCAGCCACTCATGAGGTGCCCAAGAGGGGTGGCAGGTTCTAGCCCTGGCCCGCCACCCCAGCAGAGCCTCACAACAAGCCAGATGACCCTCTACTGTATGAGGACCTCCATTTTCCACATCCGGACTTCCCCCTCGTCAGAACTCCACCCAGCAGACCAGCCTATCACAGCCCAGCTTGCACGGCCGCTTGCGGCCGCTCGGTTTATCAATAAATGCTGGATTTTGAGATGACTACAAGAGTATGCTACCCACACGGCAGAGTCTGGCAAGCTACCCGTGTCGTATTTGATATGCCAGATACCAGTAACAATTATAGACCTCATTCCCATGACCTGATGGAATGGTTTGAGGCTCTTTATGTTCCCTGAGCAAGCAGATGCCCTTGGGCTTTACTTGCATGAGACAGGTCATATGGAGATGTTACTGGTGCCCGCTCGAGCAAATCGATGATGAACGGGAAGACAGTGATACAGTGATACAGTGAAAGTTAGCAAAAAATGACTAAAATCTCTGAGTGCTGGAGTGTTTGCTGTTTTCTTTGTGCTGTTAATTTCTAGTTTCCTACCATTGTGTTCAGAAAAGATCATTGATATGATTTTAATTTTCCCATATCTATTAGTACTTCTTTTGTGTTCCAACATATCATCTATTACTGAGAATGTTCCATGTGTTCTTGAGAAGAATAAATATTCATTTATTTGGGGATGAAATTTCTTATATATTTAGTAAGTTTTAAAACCATTATTTCTTTGTTTATTTTTTTCTGGATGTTCTGTCCATTGCTGTAAGGGTGTTACAACTGTCTTAATGTTTCATGTTTCCTCCTCATTTACATCAGAGGGCATGTCCTGTGGAGTATGAAACATAAATAAAACTTAACACATAGAGTTCTATCTTTTGCTCAGCATCAAATCTGCCCCTGATCAGTTCTATTCTGTCCTTGTCCTGTTACCACCTCTTTACATTGCACATTCCTCTTCCTTTCTTCCCATAAACACTTTAATTTCTTTACTGGAATTACTGGAAAAATCTGAGCTAAGTGTTCTAACTTTGTGACTCTTTATTTCTGCACTTAGCTGTAGGGACTATATTTCTCAGGCGCTTTTATCTTGCCAGTCTCTCAGAACTACTTCACTTGCCTATGACATCTCATCGAAGTTACCGGCATGTAAGGGTCTTTATCAACGGGGTGTACATCCTCATATTTTTTAACCAACTATCTAATTACTCTATTGCTATAAGTTCATCAAATAAACCATTATGTCCCACGTTATCCTCTTTATGTGTTTTTCCACAACCTCAAATCCCTTTCTTAGTCTATTTTTATAGGACATACTTAGTACTGGCCATACTTGATAACTTCATCGTATAATTACTGAAGCATTGTCATTCCGAGTTTTTAAGATCTTTCCTACTTATCTTATCTATTTGAATTTTTCTTAAGGATCACATGCCTGAGATACATCAAAAATAACTCCTTAATATTGATTACATTTTTCTATAATATTTCAAATAGATTGTTAAAGCAAATATTCAAATTTCAGATAACTGGGGTAGCACTTAAAATGTTCACTTGATTTATTCAGCAGACATTCATTGGGCAACTATAACATGTCAGCTACTATATCAATAGCTAAGAATAAGTAAATAATATTTATATAGTAAAAATCTTCTCAAATGGAATATTATCAATTTAAAAATTCTCTTAAAAATGATTTTTCTGGGAGCCTGTGTAATATTACAGCAGATAGCGCATTTGTCTTGTATGAGGCTAAACCAGGTTTGATCCCCAGTATTCCATATGGTTCCCAGAGTACTGTCATGAGTAATTCCTGAGCACAAATCCAGGAATTTTCTCTAAGCATCATTGGGTATGGCTCAAAAAGCTAGACCAAAAACAAAACAAAGCAATAATATATTTCTGGGGCTGGAGAGGTAGATGTTTGCCTTACACATGACAAAACCAGGTTTGATCTCTCTGACCACAGCTAGGAGTAATATCTGAGTTTAGAGTAAGAAATAAGACCTGAACACTACTAAGTATGACATAGAAGCAAAAAAAAAAAAAAAATGTATTTTCCATCATAAGAAGGTATTAGTATTTTTGAAGTATGAATTATCACTTATATCACACTTGTATCATTTGTCTTCCATTGTTCATCAATTTGCTCTAGCAGGTGCCAGTAACATCTCAATTCATTGGGTATGAGGTCCATTATTGCCACTGTTTTTTGGCATATCAAATACAGCATGGGTAGCTTGCCAGGCTCTAGTTCATCCCAGGGGGCCCAGTCTTTTTCAGTGTCAGACCATCAACCATCCAGGGCTCACGGGGCACAGTCCTGGGTGTAGACAAGTCTGTCTCCTGCCTGTCACCTGCCGATGTAGCCGGGCACTGCAGCCACACCTGCAACACCTCAAGGGGCAGGTAAAGCCTACAGCATCCAGTTCTCCCAGGCAGTCTCCCATCCAAGTACCTAACCAGGCCTGACCCTGCTTAGCTTCCAAGATCAGATGAGATCAGGCATGTTCAGGGTGGTATGGCTGTTGAATTATCACTGATTTATTCAAATATACAACCTTTGTATTTAGATGTTATCTAAGAGTTGAAGTAATTTATATAAAATTTTATTAAGATACAAGTAAAATTTAACAATTAAAATTCATTGCATTATCTATTAGAGGAAATATTTTATATAATTTAAAAAAAGATTGACAATATATATGTGAATATGGGAAGTTTGCTTTGAGAGGCATTAAAATTTTCCTTCAGTATTTGATAATCCTGCTTTTCAATTCACCCTTCTGGAACTGTGAGTTCCCATGTGGTCTTGGTAGACATGATGAACTCAGATAGCCTCTCACCCTGTTTGTTCCATTCTAGTCCATGGGTCCTGATGTGTTCTTCGGCTGATCTTCTCGGTCCTATCTTGGCATTAAAATCACCGACTATAAACTTGTAGAAGGTGTAATCTTTATAGAACTCCTCCAGTTCCATGTAGAATTTCTCAATTTCTTCTTCCTTGTATGTGGATGTTGGTGCATATACTATGAAGATAGAAACTGCTGGCAGTGGCCACATATCAAGTGTATTCGAAGTTTCCCAAAGAGGAATAGAAAGAGCTATGCTTGGAATATTACGCCACACTCAATTGAGAGAAGGAATCCAGAGTTCCAACCTCCGTCGACAATCCAGAGTCAGGGACACTGTCTTGTTTGCCAAGGCATCAAAAATCAGATGGGCTGGACATGTAATGCGATTTGGAGATGACTGCTGGACTAGAGCCATTACTGACTGGATCCCACAGATGTCAAAAGATCACATGGCTGCCCACCTACAAGATGGTCAGACTTCTTTTTTTTGCTTTTTTGGTCACACCTGGAAATGCTCAGGGTTTTTCCTGGGTCTGCACTCAGGAATTACTCCTGGCGGTGCTCGGGGGACTATATGGGATGCCGGGATTGAACCCTGGCCGGCCGGCCATGTGCAAGGCAAACACCCTACCCGCTGGGCTATCACTCCGGCTCCAGACAGACTTCTTTGTCAAGACCTTGAATGAACTGTTTGAGACTCTTCGCATTCCTGGAGCAAGCAGATGCCATTGGACTACATAGGCATGTGATAGGGTCAAATTGAAACATTACAGGCACTGCTCGAGCAAATTGGCGAATAATGGGATGTCATGTGATCAAGTGATTTGATAATATTGGATTAAATTAAGCCCTAAGACACCTTTTTTATTTTTATTTTTTTCTCTTAATGGTTTTATTTATTTTTTTTAATTTTTTATTTTTACAATTACAAAGATATACAATTAAAAAGTTCGTATTTGGGTTTGGTCATACAGTGTTCCAGCACCCATCCCGCCACCAGTGCCCATCTCCCACCACCAACGCCCCCGTTCCCTCCCCCCTCCTCCAGCCCTCCTCCATGGCAGGTTCTTTATTTCTTTCCATTTCTCTCTCTTTCTCTTTTCCTTCCTCCAGACTATGGATTACAGAACATATATTAAAGCGTTGTCATGGGACACCTTTCTTATAATAACATCAAGTATCTAAATATCTATCTCTTATTGAAGAGATATGCTATCTCTTCAAAGACAGAACAAACCCATGTCCATACTCTGATTCACTGTCATAAAATTCTCTAGAAACTTCCATGTGGCTTTGCTTCACTTCTGAAAGAAAGGCTGAAAGCGAAAATTACAGAATTTGTTTCATACAGTTGAACTGTTAGCACAATTAAAGCAATTAAAATTCCAACTAATTAAATTAGAATAAAAATCTTTGCAGTACTAAAATTCTCTAAAATACAATTATTAAAATTCCTTAGTGAACACAAAGTAATTTGTATTTTATCCTAAACTAATTATCCTATTAAACTTTTTGTTAACACTAATTTTTATAGTCTTTTGTTGCTGCTTTGCTAGCTTGCTTTACATTATTCCCTTAACTGATTTTTGCCATGTGGATCTCTACTCAGCAATAAACATAGAAATTTCACCATCTGTGATCTCTACCTCAATTCAAACCTACAGTTCTACTTCCTAGTGTCAATCACCTGAATCATTCTGAACTATGCCTATTCATGTGATTCTTTGTTTACTTTATATAAACTTCATTTATAACTTGATTTTACCTCTCTCAATTTGTTTTTTTGTAGTCTCTTGGCCACAACCAGACGCACTCAGACTTTGCTCCAAGAACTGAGCTCAGGGATCACCCCTGGCTAGTTCTCTGAATACTGTAAGTGGGTTGTTAGCTGCATGCCAGTGTCCTTCTCACTCTAAGCTACGTTGTTTATCTTTTTATAGCTATAACTTAGAAGACTAGATACAACTAAAGCTTATTGAAAGAGATCTCACATTGGAGAGCATCTCCTTTGTCAGAGACCTTGTCTCTGAGATAGGTTTCTAACATAATTGCCTGACATAAGCAACAAACTTTAGGTAAGACATAAACCATTAGTTCAGATCGAGTATTTCAGAAGTTTCAATGAGTTCAGTTGCCTGTTTAAAATAGCGACCATCATTCTCAATGGGGAAAAGTTGAAAGCCTTCCCCTGAGATCAGGGACAAGACAAGGTTGCCCACTCTCACCCCCTTTTATTCAATATAGTACTGGAAGTACTTGCCATAGCAATCAGAGAAGAAAAGGACATCAAGGGCATCCAGATAGGCAAGGAAGAAGTCAAGCTATCATTATTTGCAGATGACATGATATTATACCTAGAGAACCCTAAACTCTCTACCAAAAAACTCCTAGAAACAATAGACGCATATAGTAGAGTGGCAGGATACAAAATCAACACGCCAAAAGTCTGTGGCTTTCCTATATACAAATAACGAAAAGAGAAGAAAGGGATATTAAGGAAACAATTCCATTCACAATTGTGCCACAGAAAATCAAATACCTAGGAATCAACTTACCCAAGTGTGTAAAGGACCTGTACAAAGAAAACTACAAGACACTGCTCCAAGAGATAAAAGAGGACACAAGGAAACGGAAACACATTCCCTGTTCATGGACGGGGAGAATCAACATTGTCAAAATGGTAATACTCCCTAGAGCTCTATACAGATTCAATGCAGTCCCTATGAGGATACCCATGACATTCTTCAAAGAAATTGACCAAACAATCCTGAAATTTGTATGGAACGATAAACCCCCAAGGATAGCTAAAGCAATCCTCGGGAAAAAGAAGATGGGAGGCATCACCTTACCCAACTTCAAACTGTACTACAAGGCAGTAGTAATTAAAACAGCATGGTATTGGAATAAAAACAGACCCGTGGACCTATGGAATAGAATTGAGTATCCTGACACCCAACCTCAAACACACGATCATTTAATCTTTGATAAAGGTGCAACGAGTCTAAAATGGAGTAAGGAAAGCCTCTTCAATAAGTGGTGTTGGGAAAACTGGGCAGCGACATGTAAAAAAATGAATTTGGACCTGTGTCTAACACCATGCACAAAAATCAGATCAAAGTGGATTAAAGATCTCAATATCAGACTTGAATCCATAAAGTACATTGAAGAAAATATAGGAAAAACCCTCCATGACATTGAAGCTAAAGGCATCTTCAAAGATGAAACATCTCTAACAAAGCAACTAGAAGAAAAGATAAATATATGGGACTACATGAAACTAAAAAGCTTCTGCACCTCAAAATAAACAGTGACTAAGATACAAAAGCAGTCCACAGAATGGGAAAGAATATTCACCCAATACTCATCTGATAAGGGGTTAATATCCAGGATATATCAGGCACTGGTAGAACTTTTACAAGAAGAAAACAAACAACCCCATCAAAAAAATGGGGGAGAAGAAATGAACAGAAACTTCAACAAGGAAGAAATTCGAATGGCCAAAAAACATATGAAAAAATGCTCATCATGACTAATCATCAGAGAGATGCAAATCAAAACAACAATGAGATACCACTTTACACCACAGAGACTGGCACATATTCAAAAGAACAAGAACAACAAGTGCTGGCGTGGGTGTGGGGAAAAGGGGACACTCATCCATTGTTGGTGGGAATGCCGGCTGGTACAGCCTTTCTGGAAAACAATATGGACATTCCTCCAAAGACTAGAAATTGAACTCCCATTTGACCCAGCCATACCACTCCTGGGAATCTACTCTGGGAAACCAAAAATACGCAGCGGAAACACCATCCCTACTTTTATGTTCATAGCAGCATTATTCACAATAGCCAGAATCTGGAAGCAACCAGAGTGCCCGAAAATCGATGACTGGATAAAAAAGCTTTGGTACATCTACACAATGGAATACTATGCAGCTGTTAGGAAAAATGAAGTTATAAAATTTGCCTACAAATAGATGGACATGGAGAAGATTATGTTGAGCGAAATTAGGCAGAAGGAGAGAGACAGTTACAGAATGACTGCATTTATCTGCATAACATAAATATATAGGTACATATTATGATACCAATATCCAAGGTCAAGTGAAACATACATCAGGAGGTCCTGTCAAAGGTGGAAATTATCACAAACGTGTGGGAGTCAGAGGCTAGGTAAGACAGAAAATGGAACAGTGCGCTAACAATTGTGGAGGGTACTAATGCCAACCTAGAACTGAGCATTAAATAGAGGCAAAAAGGATACACATGACAACCCTTTAATGTATGTTCTGTAATCCATAGTCTGGAGAGGAAGGAAAAGAGAAAGATAGAGAAATGGAAAGAAATAAAGAACCTGCCATGGAGGAGGGCTGGGGGGGGGGGGAGGGAACCGGGGACGTTGGTGGTGGGAGATGGGCACTGGTGGCGGGATGGGTGCTGCTACACTGTATGACCAAAACCCAAATATGAACTTTTTAATTGTATATCTTTGTAATTGTAAAAATAAAAAAAATTTTAAAAAAAAAAAAAAGAGCTATAGACTTTCAAAAAAAAATAAAATGATAGATTAATGCAGATTCAAATGTAAGTGTCTGGACTGAGTTGGGTCTGAGATTAAGTAACACACACACACACAAACCAAAATTCAAGAACAAAATTAATTTCTTTTATAAACAAGTAGCTACAATAGAGCCTCAGAATAAGCCAAAGGTTCCTCACGCACCACAATTTCAGTTATTTTCAAATTCCGGAATACACAGCTAGTCAGAGCCCCACCCAAGAAAGAAGTCAATTTCAAGTCCAGGTATGTGGGTCTTGGCAGCTAAAGATGAAGCTGGGGCCCCTTCCCCCACTCTCTCCTCTCCAGAAGGTTTGATGGGTCTGCCCACAAACTGCATCTGGAGCTGTTGGCCATGATCCAAAAAATTCAGACACACTGGGCAGAGCTGCTACCGGCTCTCCCTGTGGTGTCCAGCTGTGAAGCAGCCAAGAGATATCTCAAAACCAGGTATACTAATATACCAGGTATCCCATCACATTTTATAGAATTACATTTTGGGGCATACAATCACAAGTGTGTGGGCATAATGTCTGATCTGTAGGAAGATGGTGGTAATTTCTTTTACAGTGGACCCAAATGGCACAATGGCTACAGTTGAGATTTAACAATCTCTATTGACTTTCATGTAAGACTATATTCATGGACCATATTTAGAGAACTAGCTCAAACAAGCAATTAGAATAGATTATTCAGTGCATGCTTAGGACAGGGTCAAACAGAGGTGGAGAAAAAATTTGAAATAAGTGGTGTCCTCCAGTGCGATGGTGGACAGTTTGGGGTTGACTAGTAGAAATCCACTATGTTCTAGAAACTCAGAAAGTGATAACAAGAACAGTAATCTGCCAGATTCGCACATAACAACCCAGAAAAAAGTCATGACTTTATCAATACCATTGCCAGATACGGGCTGTAATGATCAATATAATTAGTACTGGCTAAGGGAGTAGGCATGGGGATGGGGGTGGTTGGGAAATGAGGGTCTCTGGTGGTGGGAGCACATTGGTGGTGAGATTGGTGTTGAACGATGAATCTTTCTAACAACTATATTGTGGAAAATTTTGGACTTTGTAAATAACAGTGTTTAAATAAAAAAAAAAAACAACAAAAAGTATCTATGTATTTATAATGAGAAAATAAACCACCAAAGATTGCTGTGAATTTGAGTACTTTTCTTTGTAGAACTCCTATACCAGTGATCCCAACAGAAAAAATGCTCCTGAGGGCAACCTTTAATATAAATCTCAACAATAACTTATAAATTAGAAGTATTCACCATATGAGACTCATGTAATTTAAATTTATAAATTTCATGTTAAACTTTGGTTTATAGTCACACAAATGAACAAATATTTAGTACTCACATAAATGGTTTTTTTCTATTTTTAGGAGAGGACATCTAATAATTGTTTTGGTGTTTCCTATTGTTAAACACCCTGTATATTAAATAGAATTTAATAATGTTCAGCAAGCTGAATAATCCTTACTAAGATGCAGAGCACAGAACCAGGGTCTACTGTATACATATATCTCCAAAGTTGTTTTTACCCTTTCTTACATGCACTATATAGAGTCAAATGACATGGCAATTATGCAGTCCTCACTTCTATTTCTTCAAATTTTGTCTACATCTTCCATTGTGACATGTAAGAACTTACTTTAAAAAAAACTATTGTTATTGTTATTATTGGTTTGGGGCCCATACTCAGTGGTGTATAGTACTTATTCTTGGCTCTGTGCTCAGAAGATTATATGAGGTGACAGATAGATCTTACCAGTATATTTACCTGGTCACATTGGATATCTAAATAATTAGATCAGAGAGAAATGCTGTTTGCCTCCAAGCAAGCAAGCATGGCTCTCTAAGAAGTCTAAAGGCTAATATACAAAATCACTTGATCACTTGATCACTTGACATCCCGTTATTCATTGATTTGCTCGAGCGGTTCCAGTAACATTTCCATTTGACCCTATCATGTGCCAGTGTAGCCCAATGGCATCTGGTTGCTTCAGGAATACCAAGAGCCTCAAATCGTTCATTCAGGGTCATTCCCTCATACAAAAGATATTTCACATAATACAGCAAAACAAGACAAATTTTGAGGTCAAGAGCAACATAGTTCAGTGTGATGCCTGATACAGATACCCCATTTCCCCCAATCATCCTGGAAAACATCTTACAAGCCCCCTGATTCTGGTGCCCACTATAGCTCCCCACCTGAAACCCACCATCAACATTTTCCTAATCTTATTCCAAAGGGAACACACACTGAACTCACTCTGGAGTGGCTTCTCTGCCCAGCCCACTCCACACTAACTTAGGGTCTCACACATGCAAAACATGTGCTTCATCACTTGTGTCGCCTCAATGATGATGTGTCTTTTGATTTGAAAAAATACTTTTGTGTTTAATTTTGATAACTTAATGGTATCAATGGTTTCCGAAAGCATAATAAGGAAAATTGTAATATTTAAATATGGCCAAGTCACAAAAATGTTTAAACTAAACTTTTGATTTTCCTGAAAAAATATTTTTTCATATAGCTTTTTAAGCAGAGTTTCACATTTATATTGACAAAAATTATATAGTCATTTTAACTAAAAAAGGTAGGCACTAAACATACATGTGTGCATGGTTTCAATTCTTCCTGTCCAGATGATAGTCCGGTATCATTCTTCAGCCTGGGCTCTGAAGGTTCATTAACATTTGGGGATGTTATAAATCCAGGTTGTTGTAATTATTTGAGCTATCAAAATCATGCATCATGTTCCCAGTGACAATAGTTTCAAATGTCTGGTCTCAAACGTTGTGTCAGGTTTCTCTGTTTCTTTTCTTCAGTGTTCGTTTGTACAATTACTTGATGACTCAGTGATTGCTTGGAAATAGAAAATAGATATTGGGAACACACAGCTAAATTCTACAATCAGCTAAATTGTCAGGGAAGAAATTTTGTTTGAATTTTTTAATTTGTTCTTCAGCCAGAGGCAGAGTGTTCTAAATAAACAGAGAATATATATCATGCCTAAACTATAGAGTTCACTTACCAGATAGAGGTTTATTGTAAAAATTTAGAACTTACAGATTTTTCCTCACAAATCTTTTTGCAGATACAAGAGATTAAGGAATATAAAAGTAGCATTCCTCTCCTAAATAAGCACACATGCTCTCTCTGAAGACCACTATAATATTTAAAGGTGTTCTATTCCAAACAAACATCTTCCAATTTCATAAAAAAATTTAAGTAGCATTTTTCTATGATGGATTATAACCCTTTTTGACATCTGTGAACCAGAGTTTATAGAATTCGGTCCTGCTTTCCAGATCTATTCTATTAATTTGGGGTAGGAAGGACAGGGGTGGGAGTTGGTGTCACGTTCTGATGGTACTCAGCATTTACCCCTAGCTCTGTGCTCAGGGCTCACTGCTGGGGGTGCTCAGACTTCTGTGGGCAGTGCCAGGGATCCAACAGGGCTACCTGTGTGTAATGCCAGGGCCTTAGCAGGTATACTTTATCTCTGTACTATCCCATCCTTATTTTAAATTTTCCTTAACTCTCTTTACTCTTAACTAAATATTACATTTGTAGGATTTATCTATTTAATGCAAATACTGGCACAGAACTATTCATAATATTAATTCTAAATTTATATCCCTGTAAAATATATGGTCTTCAAAGCATTTACTCTTCATTTTATCATTGATATAGAAATTGTGGAATTCCAGATTAGCTCTGTTCACCTAGATGTGTAGATCTTACCATCTCTACAATAACTAAAAATAAGAGAGCTATATCTATCCCAAATATGAGATTTTTTTGAAAAAAGAAACAGTGTGGAATAACAAATGATCAAAGTCATCATAATTGAAGATTTTTTTTTCTACAAAACTGTGTTTACATGGGTTAAGGTAAGAGAGTTTCTTGAGATATTGGTGGATGGATACAATACTCAGTTGATGGGTGTGGTGTTAGAATGATATATTCATAAGAAGTATTATTTTCAATATTGTAAATCCAGGCACATAAATAAAAATGACAAAAAATCTGTTGCAGTACACTATTTCCCAGAGACTTTGCATCTTGCCTGGAGTTACCTCCTGCAGGCCACTTTGTAGATAAGGGGCTGAAAACAGTTTAATATGTGGCAGTATATCCTACCATATATCCTGTGTTAGCTGGTATAAATATTTTCTCTCATGCTACCACAATCATCATGAACTAGATAGATCTTACCAGTATATTTACCTGGTCACATTGGATCTCAAAATAATTAGACCAGAGAGAAATGTGTTTGCCTCCAAGCAAGCAAGCATGGCTCTCTAAGAAGTCTAAAGGCTAATATACAAAATCACTTGATCAACTTGACATCCCGTTATTCATCGATTTGCCTGAGCGGGCGCCAGTAACATTTCCATTGGACCCTATCAAGTGACTGCCAGTGTAGCCCAATGACATCTGGTTGCTTCAGGGATACAAAGAGCCTCAAACCATTTGTTAAGTGTTTTGATGAAGAAGTCTGACCAAGTTGTAGGTGGGAGGCCACGTGATCTTTTGACATTCCATGGGATCCAGTCATTTGGAGATGACTGCTCTAGTCCAGCAGTCATCTCCAAATCGCATTACATGTCCAGCCCATCTGATTTTCCATGCCTTGGCAAACGAGACAGTGTCACTGACTCTGAATTGTTGATGGAGGTCGGAACTCCAGATTCCTTCTCTCACTTGAGTGAGACATGATATTCCAAACATAGCTCTTTCAATTCATCTTTGGGAGACCCGAATAGCATTTTCATCCTGCTTTCATAGGGCCCAGTTCTCTGAGGCATATGTTAATGCAGGGAGAATGGTGGAGTTGAAGAGATGTACTCGGAGCCGGAGGTTCTTTGTCCTTTTTAGCTATTTCTTCAATGCTTTTGAAGGCATTTCATGCCACTCTCTCTTCCTCCTGCGCAGCTCAGGTTTTAGGCTGTTCATGTTGATTTCTCAACCTAGGTACACATAACTGCTGCATTCAGAGATGTTTGTTCCATTGAGAGTGAATGGGGCCCTCTGGAAATAGTTCATTTCTCATGAACATAGTTTTGTTGAGATTCAGCTGTAGACCTATCTTTCCACATTCTCAATCTAAGTTAGCCGGCTAATGTTTGGTGTTATTAGGACGATGTCATCAGCGAAGCAGAGGTGGTGTATTTACCAACCATCTATCTTCACTCCCATTCCTTCCCATTTTAATTGTCGCATGATGTTCTTGAGGGTGGTGCTGAAGAGTTTTGGTGAAATGGTATCACCCTGTTGAACCCCTCTTTTGACATCAATGATCACTTCCTTGTAGAATGGTGAAATCCTGGTGGTGAATCCATAATAGAGCTCATGAAGGATCTTGATGCATTGGGTTTGAACGCCCTGTTTGGCATTCTCCCATGGCAGCCTCCCACAATGCAATTGCTCTCCCACCCCTCCTGCCGGCTCTCTGGTGACAGGGCACGCTGAGCGGACTGTCTGCAGTGTGCCCTTGGCAGGTTGCACTGTCAGGCCTGGGGGGTCTAGAATATACAAAATAACTGAAGGAAAGAGATGTGCCCAGAGCCGGAGGTTCTTTGTCCTTTTAGCTATTTCTTCCATGCCTTTGAAGGCATTCCATGCTGCTCTCTTCTTCCTGCGCAGCTCAGGTTTTAGGTCGTTCATCATGTTGAGTGTTTGACCTAAGTACACATAACTGCTGCATTCAGAGATGTTTGTTCCTTTGAGAGCTTCATGAATAGAAGCTCTTTTAACTATTTCCTAATAATCTACCCAATTCAAATTTCTTTAGTTAAAAGTATCTTATTTTGATGATTATCTTTATCAGGAAAGACCCAAAGAATCCTCATTTTATGATCTCTACTAAGGGCTATATTTCTGTTATTCTGGATTTTTTCTTTATTTTAGAAGTTAATCTAATACAAATCTCTTGGAATTTTATGCTGCTTTGGTTGTTCTCTACACCTACTATCACCATTCCTGTACATTTATCCACCCGCACTTCAGATATTGCCTGCGGCATGTGCTTCTGAATGGCTTGCTATAATCTGTAGGCCTCAAATGCCCTAATTGGGGTTTGGTTAATTGATAGAGGAGCCCAAAGAACTCATTAAAAAGTTACCAGATTACTCATTAATTACTAAAAGATATAAATCAGAAATACCTAAATAGAAAAGGTATTTTCTATTTAGAAAAGATGCGTGGACCATGTACAGAGATGCTGCTTCGCGGCCTCACTATATTCCTAGAGAATGCTGATTTTGGGATAAGGTCCTTTCCAAGGTCTTTCACATTTATACATTGTATACAGTTCTAGACAGGTTCTAACTGATACCAGTAAGCCTACCAAGAAGCCATAACAAACCACACATCATGCAGTCAGTCATTCTCAAGATCCAGACTCCATAGTTCCTCAGAGCTCCATCCAAGAGAAAACCTGATCTTCCCCTTTAAGTTTCACCAGTAAATGCTCGAGATGAGAGCCTTCTACTGAGACTATACCACCTACATGGCAAAGCCTGGCAAGCTACCCGTGTTTTATTTACTTGTTATGCCAAAAACTAGTAACAATTATGGACCTCAGTTCCATGACCTGAAGAATGGTTTCAGGCTCCTCCTGTCCCTGGAGCAAGCAAATGCCCTTGGGTTACACTTGCTTATGACAGGATTAATGGAGATGTTACTAGTGCCCACTAAAGCAAATCGATGAACAATGGGAAGACTGTGACAGTGACAGTGTGGGCCATGTACAGAGATACTGTGTTCTCTAGTTGTTTACTCTACTAAGTTTTTACATCATCACTTAATGGAAAACTCTCTGAACCTTATTATTTTAGGTTTTAATAAAAATTTACATAAGTCTTTTATGAATGCTGCCTTCTGACCTTGTTGGCTATATCCTATGCTGCATAAAAACTTTTAGTTTGCTACAGTGAATATCTCAGACTTACCTCTGCATCTGACCAACAGCTTATGTATCAGAGGATTCCAGTGCACTCTCTTTAAGAATTCCAATTGCAAGCCCAAGTATTTTTATGCTTCCAAACAATTTTTTAACAAATCATGGGTTTCCATTATCCCTTCCTTGAGCTCAATTAATTTGCTAGAGCATCTCACAATACTTGGGGAACCTAATTATTCTCATAGTTGACAATTTATTTTAACGGAAGAAATAACATCCAGTGGAAAGACAAATAACACCAAGTCCTTCAGGAAGACACTTCTGTTATCTTGGAGTTTGGGGGATTGAAAGAGAGCATGTGTAAGCATTCTTTCTGGTCCCTACCTGACAGCTCTCTGAACTATTTTCTCTTTAGTTGTTATGAAGATTCCTAGAATAAATGATTACATTATTATGACACAGATTGATTCAAATGCTCACCTTTTTAGAAATAAGGGCAATAAACAGAAATTCGTAATAATTTATTTAAAGCTCATTCTTCTGGCAAACAATCTCATGCTGTGTATTTTTCCTAAAGTTACTGCATTTTGTGGAATTTATAAATAACACAACTATTTATTTCATTTTAATTATGTTTTCAGAAATAGAATAAGTGAATTAATGTAATGTAGGATTTCCCTTTTTCTCATCTTTTTCAGAATTTTTCAAGTGTTGAGGGAGCTGTGAGTCAGGAAGTAGGATGGATGCCAAAGCTATATGAATCACAATATAGTAATAAAGTTGAGTTCGGTAAGAATGGGTACTTTATAAAAACTGATGAGATGGTTAATGAGATCTTTCAATTGTTGATTATTCCTAGAAAACAAAATTTAGTTTGTATTTGATGAGTTGAAGAAAAATTAACAATAAAATAAGCTTATGTAAATAGGAGCTTAAATCAGTTCATGTTCCTTGAATTGAAAACTCAAAGGTTAGCATTGCTCTTTAACTAGAGTAGAATATGCCAGCCCACAATATGCTTCTTTCTTTGGCATAGGTATTATTTCTGCCTGATTATATTTTAAAAATCTGCAAAAATGGTGAAAATCTCTGAAAATACAATCAAAGTTACCCTATACTATAAGACATTTATGTTTGGGGAAACTCCATCTGTATAGTGTCTCCCTCTCTGAATCATGAAGTGTACAAGGACCAATCTCCAGACACGCTTAAGTGTAGAAAAGGTCCTGACTTAGATCTGTCTATTAAACATGTACTGTTCTTCACGTTATAACCCCTGTATGTGGCTCTTCCCTGACAATCATCTCTGACCTTTATCTAAAGATGATAATTAAGGTGGTAGCTTGGACTATTACTAAGGAATTGCTCATTTTTTTTCTAGGTATAAATAGTAGGTATACATCTATAGTAGGTATACAAAATATTAAGTTATTGCTTATTTTTCTCCTGTTAATTTGTCTCTTACTGCAGGGAAGCTATATCCAAGAACCTGAATAATAGAAGGGAAATTGTTTTTGTCCTTTACACCCTATCTCCATATTTAGGACCTTTGCTTAAGAAGTTGAAGGTCCTGATGAAATCTTAGTAGGTATCCATGATTACTTCAGACTAACTTAATTATAAATATCTTTCCCCCTCCCCCTTCTTTTTCTTGTTGAGACAATGCTGAATTTATTCTTTGTGAGGCTGAGGAAGATATTGCTTTTTAGGGGATTAGTAGACTTCCAAAAGTGGGAGATGCATATGGGAAATTCACAAGATTTTAAGTCAATTTTAAGGTAGTCTTTCATGGACAGTAGGTAATTTACATTATATAGGGATAATAATATAAAATTTTAGAACAGAAGAACCCATAGGGGAGAGTTTTTTCCACAGGGGATTTCAAAAAAGCCTCAGAAAGCAAGAGTTATTTTGTTATTACAACACCTGTCATGGGGAGGCTGCAGGATATGGAAGACTTGGTTGAGTTTCTGCTCAGCGCAGGCCATTGCCCTGCGTGGATCACATGCAAATGTCAGGCTACACCAAGGTGTTATTGGTCTACAGAACTTGGGTGCTCATGGAGCCTAGGATTCAGAGGAACTGCAGAACTTGAATCAAGATGAGAGTGTACTCGTTAGCATCAGATGACAGAGTGTGAGTACTCTCAATCCTGATGCTAGCCTGTTTTTTTCTTCTTTTTTGTTGAAAAACCAAAATAATTTAAAAAAAAGACAAAGGGTAAAGGAAAACAAAAAATATGCACCCGAGGCTTTGGTATATGTGTTTCCAGGATGTAGTAGCACCAACTGAGTTTTAGTCCATGGAGTTTATTGGATGAGTTAATTAAGGTTTGAATGTTTTTGAAGGTTTGGCTAATGTAGTATGATCTATGCTACACGGGGACCACCATAGGGGATTACTGTTTTGTCTTTATCATCTCATTATACAGCAGGGGGCATGTATACAACCTAAGAATAAAGATGAAAACAACCTCAGGAATCTCTTCATTGAGCTTGCACCAGTTGAGCAGTCAGTGGCAACCAGATGGACTTCCCAGACTACCAAAAGCTAGTAATCACAAAACTGCCACTTCTTGAGTGTTTCCATCCTTTCTTAGAAAGTTTTTGCTATTCAGTAATTTCAACATTGCCGATCTTATTTCAATTTTACATAACCTATTTAAAAAGTTAATTTGATGTTCATTCTTTTTATGTAAATTTCTGGAAAAAATATAAAAGCTATTTACAACTTAAATCATCTTCAGTAAGAGTTTTCTAGGGGGAAAAAGGCATGTTGATAAAAATAATGAAAAAATGAAAATAACTGAAAAATCAGGATGCAGGCATGTGCATGGTAAGTTGTGTGGGTGTAGAAGCTTTCACTTCTGATCTTGTAATTGTATATCTCACGGTGGTACAATAAAATATTTAATAAAAAATGAAAATTTATCTGAATTAATTTGAAGATATAATTGTCTTTATGAAACAAGTCCTGAATCAGGAAACAACCCATATAGCAAATAAAAAACAAAAGAGTAAAAAAGAACTGTACTAAATGAAGTCTTTTATAGGCAGATGCACTCTAGATAAGAACAGAGAATATTGACAGAAAAGGTCACCTTCCCTGGGGGTACTGGAGGATATATATCAGCTTACTTCTCTATTTTTAACCAGAAATTCCAGATTAATTCATTAAAATTTACCTTCCTTGAAGGGACTGATAACCAACTGCGTAAGGTATTAAGGCTTGATTGTTGAGTCTAAGCACTAGTAACTCCATTTTGGGTCTTTCATATTTTAATTCCTCTCACAGAATCATTTAATTTCTAGTATTTCAAAGGGCTTTTACATGTGAAAGGGAACTTTGCTTATTGCTAACTCATAAGAATCTACAGGCATTATTATCTCATCTCTTTTATTTTAACAGGCAGATTGAATTTTACTTGTGGGCTAGTCAGACTCTTTATGTCGTCTGTTAACTGAACTTCCTCATTTGGGGAAGAGGAAAACAGCATCTGTGATACTTGGACTATACTCCCAGTGCTTGGATTATAAATCATGTATTCCAGTTCTTTAATTGTTCCCCAGGTACCTGAACATCCTCATTTCACTCCTCTCTACTTCAGGTCCTCTTCACACAGTAGCCAGAGTCAGACTTTTAAAAAATAAATTAATACCCTTGACTCTAGATTATAGAAAGGAGAAGGACAGGAACGAAAAGACACTGGAAGGGTAGCAGACTTGCGCAGGACAGAACAGTAGCAGAAGTCGAGGGCCTCAGGCACACCCTGGTGGTGGAGAGGTGCAGTATATGTATATTTCTATATCACAGAATCAAAGCACTAGATTCAAACTATGGTAACCAAACTGAAGGTGTCGCTTTCAGGGAGGACGGCTGGGTAGGGTTGGGGAGAGGAACATAGGGGGGACATTATTGGAGGGTACTTGATTGTGGTTGAAGAATCGGGTGCTGGTACGTTGTAGCCTGAAATTATAAATTTCTTTGTAAATCACATAGTGTCTTCATATTTTAATTTATTAAAATAAGCAATAAAATAAAAAGGTACATCAAAACATTTGAATGCCTTCCCATTTATTATTTTTAATATATTTTATTATACCACCATAAAGTTCTGGGCCAGATTAATCCAGCCCAGAACTCCACCCAGCAGACCAGCCTATCACAGCCCAGCTCATCGATCCACGCTGCTGCAGACTTCTTTAATCTGGCCCAGCCAGGCGACCCCCCCACTCCATGAGGACCTCCATTTTCCACATCCGGACTTCCCCCTCATCAGAACTCCACCCAGCAGACCAGCCTATCATCCAGATCCACCCTGCTGCAGTCTTTTTAAATCCAGCCCAGAGACTCACAGACATGGGGCAGAGCTGCTACTGGCTTCCTCAGCCACTCATGAGGCACCCTGGAGGGATGGCAGGTTCTAGCCCTGGCCCGCCACCCCAGCAGAGCTCACAACAAGCCAGACGACCCCCCACTCCATGAGCACCTCCATTTGCCACATCCGGACTTCCCCCTCGTCAGCACTCCACCCAGTAGACCAGTGGCCGCGCGGTTCATCAACAAATGCTGGATTTTGAGATGACTACAAGAGTATGCTACCCGCACGGCAGAGCCTGGCAAGCTACCCGTGTCATATTTGATATGCCAAATACCAGTAACAATTATAGACCTAATTCCCATGACCTGATGGAATGGTTTGAGGCTCTTTATGTTCCTGGAGCAAGCAGGTGCCCTTGGCTCTACTTGCATGAGACAGGACATATGGAGATGTTACTGGTGCCCGCTCAAGTAAATTGATGATGAACGGGAAGACAGTGATACAGTGATACCACCATGAAATAAACAATTGCAAAAATGTTCATGATTGGGTTTCAGCCAAAAAATGTTCCAGCACCCATCTTTCCACCAGTGCCCATTTCCCACAGCCAATGTCCCTGATTCCCTCCACACTCCCTAGCCTGCCCTATGGCAGGTTGTTTATCTCTTTTCTCTCTTTCTTTTTTTTTCTCTTTTTCTCTCTTCCTTCTCTTACATATTGTGGGTTGTAATGCATGCACTCAGAGATTATCATGTGTATCTTTTTGCCTGTATTTAATGCTCAGTTCTATGTGGGTAATAGCACTTTCGACAATTACTGGCACATTGTTCCCTTCTCTGTCTTACTTAACATGGGAATGCCCTCCCATTTATATTACAGTAAAGTAGGATCCTTGGTGCATATGCTGCTCCAGACCATGTGCTCCTTGTGCCTATGTGGCTGAGCACAGGTGGGCCCTGAGCATAAGTGTCACCAGCATCTCCCCTCTTGAGATGTGTACACTCAATCTCTCATATCTAATGCTGGGTTCGCGTGTACTGGGGCTTTCACCACAATTGAAGAAGCTCACATTCTCCTTTAAGCCAGTTACACTCTCTCTCTGCTCTTCCTTATTCCCCTTCCTAAAAGCCTCCATATAAAATCTGTTTGCTTCAAAATTTTTAAAAAAAATTTTTAAGACAGATCCTTATAAGGTCATACAAAGCCACCTGGAATGAAACCACAGGAGCTAAGGCTCTTGTCTTGCACATGGTCAGCCTTGGTTTGATCTATGGTATCATGTATAATCCACCAAGCACCACCAGGAGAGCCCCACAGGGGATGGCAAAAAAGAAGGGTGCAACAAACCTTTCTGCACTGAAGGATTGGCACCCCTTAAATAGTTTAGATAGACTTTTCCCAAGATGTACAATGTAGGTTTATTTTTTAATAACTGACACCTTAGCATATGGAATTAAGATCAGCAAGCTTCAAGATAAGCCTATCTTAAATCGAATTTATTGATCAACTTTTGAGCAATCTCACATTTTGTCTATGTCTCAGCATCCTGAAAACCAGTATTCCAGTATCATCACATTATTGTAATGTCACCTTGAATCAAATAGTCACACTCCCCTTTCCCTTTGGTAATCACCATGTTGCTTCCAAAATCAACAAATTATTTTGTCATATTTCACCAGATTGTTTGCTGTACTTATTGATATTCCACATATGAATTAAATTATCCAGTAATTGCCTTTTATTTCTGGACATATTTCATCTGGCATAATCACCTTGTGTTCTGTCCAGATTATCAAGAAAGGTATGGTTATATTTTAAAATGGTCAATTAGTACTCCATTGGAGTATGTATACCATAACATCTTTGTGTTTAGTTACCTGTCAATGGAAAATTAATTTTATTCTGTATTTTGAGTATTGTTTATAATGATGCTGTGTATGTGGCGGTGCAAAGAATATTTCAAATTATTGTTTTCTTGTTTTTAAATACATGCCTACTAATAGTATAAGTGCTATTTTACTCTATACTCTTGCCATATTTTATTGTTTCAATATTTTGTATATAGGTCATTCTCAAAAGTGTGAGGTGATATATAATTATGGTTTTGATTTGCATTTCCCTATTTACAGGAAATGTTGTGCTTTTTTGTTATGTGTCTGCTAGATGTATGTTTCAGATTTCTGTCAATTTTTTTGGTCTGGATGGACTGTTTATTTGTTGTTAAGTTGCATGTATTCTTTATACATTTTATTTATCATTTCTTGTCAAATGCATGGCATGCAGATCTCTTCTCCCAAATTATAGGATGCCCTTTTTTCATAGTTTCTTTCACTATGTAAAAGATTTTTAATTCTATATAGTCCCTTTTTATTCTTAGTTTTTTTATTTTGTTTTCTGATATTACAGTTTAGTTCAGAAATATCTGTGAAGTCCAAATTCAAGACTATGTTTGGTTCTACACAACTTTAATGCTTTCAAGTTTTATACAAGGTTTTTAATAGAATTTGAGGTAAATTTTATGTAAGACTTTGATATTGTAGGTTTCTTTATCTACTGTTCAATCATTGGTTCAGTTTTCCCAACACCATTTTAAAAGAGGCTTATCTTTCTCCACTCAATGTTCATGGGTCTATATTGTAAATGAAACATTTTTTTGCATATGGCTTTATTGCTGAACTTTCTATTCTATTCCAATGCTCTTTTTTTCTTACCATATTGTTTTGATCACTATTGATTTATAGTATAGACTGAAATCAGGGTACATGATGCCTACACTTTTCTTCTTTTCGCTTTGATTACTTCGGTGGTTTATGATCTATTTCCATACAAATTTAGATTTGTTAAACTTCATTGAAAAGTTTTTATTGGAATTCCTTTAAATCTGTAATTTGATTTATATAATACAGAGATTTCAATGTCTATTATTCCACCTTTGAACCCAAATTGTCTTTCCATTTCTTTGTGTTTTATATTTCTTTTAACAGTTTCATCCAACTTGTTAGTGTATGACACTTCACCTCCTTTGAAAGCATGCTGCTTTTTATCTGTCTAAATACAATTAGAAGTGAAAGTGTCTTCATAGTATCTCCTAAAATCATTGTTTATAGAAGTGCAATAGTTTTGTAAACTGACTTAGTATCCTGTCCCCCTTTGTAGAAATATGTTCATGTTCTAAATCTATGAATTAGTAGTGGCTCTGCTGATACGAATTAGTGTGATTGGTCCTGACTAGACTTGTTTATGCATTTGCAATTATTTCATACATGGATTAGGTCCTGCCATATTATTAAAGGAAAATCTTAGCCTTATCACAAAGAATGAAAGCTACACAGATGCAAGATTATCTCCAGGAATAATCTTTTCATCAGTAAATTGTAGCTTCCAGCATGGAAAATAACTAGAGTATCTGGTTTTGTCACCTGAGTTAGTCTCTTTGAGATCCTCCCCTCTTTTCCCACAGAACCTTACACTCATCTTTAGCTCAGGATAAATACTCTCTCTGTCTTATCTATTCCAGAATTCACATTTTATAATATTTTTTACATTTATATGATTAAATGCATCCATTCCCTCCCATTACTCTATCACATGTTAATTTGTTTCCAATTTAAAAGGAATCTAGAGAGATATCGGGTCCCCTCTAGTAGTGAGTACTGTCTGTTGTTCCTGAACAGGAACAGCACTTTGGACAGACTGTCTCAAACAGTATTGCCAGTTCTTCCTGCCACTTATAGATGAAGAATTCCCTAGTCAAGGAAATGCATAGAATTTAATTATGTGACCCACTAACAAACTGACCCTGGTGGGCAAGAGCAATAATTCAGTGTGGTGGCATCTGCCTCGCATATATGATTCCAGGCACCAAATATGGTCCCCTGAGCTCCACCAGAAATGATCCATAAGTGCAGAGCCAGGAGTAAATCCAGAGCTATGCAGGGTATGATCCAAAACCAAACAAAACAACAAAGACCCTGGTTTTCCAGAGACTCGTAATTTCTTGTCCAAGTAGTATAGTACTGCTTCTAGGGATGCAATATCTTCTGATATGTGGCCCATCTCTTTAGAGACGATATGAGTGATAGGCCTCATTCAGACATGTATATCTTAGATCTAAGAAGTAGTTAGAGTGAAGTTGTTTGCAGGGGAAGAGATGAGATCTTAGCTTTTATGATCTAGGACATCCAAGAATTTCTGGAAAGTCTCAAAATAAATAATAGAGCAGAAAGTGTAAAGAGAAGATAGAATGAAAAATAATTTGACATCCTTAGAGTTATAGAAGTGTTTAGTTGTACTATGAACTGCATAAATATTTCTTGAATGAATGTGTTTAATTGATTAGGTTGATCTTGAATCAAAAAAGTAGAAGTATATTTAAAATAGTAGAAAGCACATCAAAAATACAGAATACGATACACAAATGCTATCTTCATTGATATAACAATGGAAAAGGATGAAAACACAAATGAAGACACACAGATAGTATACATAATTCTTTAAATTGTGTTCTAATTAGTAAATATCAAATTAGTTCCTTGATTTGTTAAAGTGTGTGCTACTTAATTAGGTCTATAGATTTTCTGTGAGTCAGCTATATGTAATTAATGTAGATTATAACTTTTATAACTATTATAGCATAATACTTATATAATATTTTTTGAATCACTACCTTGCTGGCTATTTAGCTATTATCTTCAGCTTTTTTTAAAGGAGACTGAAACCAAGCCCCAACTTGCTTTCAGAGTATAGAAAGATTCTTTACATGTTGTGGTACATCAGGTACTAAGATATACACCTCTAGAATTTTTTTTTACCCAGGATAAGTTTAGACTTGTATCGGGGATGCTAAAGTAGAAATCACACTTATTTTCTTACAATTGCTGTTCTGATTATATCTCTTCTGAACTGTGACTCATCTGTCACTGAAAAAAAAAGAAACAGTTGCTCAAGAATTATGGGAAGATGATTTAAAACCCATCACATCCATCAGGAATTTCTGCTCCAAAATATTGTTTCATTAGGGCAAGATATTTGTAATAACAAAGAATTGCTTAGTTTATATGAGAAAAAGCCCCTTAGATCACACAAGTTTTAGGATTACCAATGCATTAAAATATCAAAATCTCAAAATGTTCTTCCAATCCCACTTATGTCTAAAGGCACATAAATCCCTTTGAGGGAAATGAACAAACTCTAACATGGCTTGAAATGATAAAACTTGGCATTTCTCTAATCTCACCTCTACACCGACTTTCCAGAGGAGCTAGGAACATGTCTTTTTTTTTATCTACAATGTACTTTGAATCAATTAAGCTGTGTGGGTGGTATACTCTCTATAGTAGGCTCTCACTTGTGCATTTACTGATGAACTGTGCCATCACAAAGTGGCCGTGCACAACAGGGAGAAATCAGCTTTTCATTTGGGTGGAGCCCTGACGAGCTATAGAGTCTGGATGTTGAAAATGGTGGCCTTCCTGGTGTGGGGGGTTCCTCTGGCTTCTTGCCAGGCTCTATAGGGATGGCAAACCCTATAGAGGTTTGCCTGCCTTCTCTTCCAGATGCCTCATGATCAGCTGAAGACAGGGAGAGCAGGTAGCAGCTCTGTCCTGTGTATCTGTGTCTTTGGTTCAAGCACACCTGGGCTTGAAATAGGCTTTGCTGTAGGGTGGGACTCTGATGAGCAGGGCTTGAGATTGACTTTTCTCTTGGGTGGAGCTCTGACAAGCTGTGGAGTCTGGATGCTGAAAAATGGATGTTGAGGGCTGCCATTTTCAACAACGAGGGCTGTGACCCAAAAAAAGCAACAACAACAAAGAGTACTAGCCTATGTATTTAGCATAGTAAGATTCTGAGTAGTCCTGCAATTGAAAAAAAGTTTTATTTTGTTAGGACCAAATTTCCTACCCAAATTAGTTTATTTATAGATATTTTATTTTAAGTCAAACTATGTAAACCTATCAAAGAACATGCTATTTCTTTTTTTTTTTTTTTGCATCACACCCAGTGATGCTGAAAGGTTAATGCTGGCTCTGCACTCAGGGATTGCCCTTGACAGAATTGGAGAACAATATGGGGTGCCAGAGATGGAAACTGCATCTGCCTCATGCAAGGCAAGTGCTTTACCCCCTGTACTATCACCCTGACTCCATCAAGGAATATTCTTAACAAAGTTGTGCCAGCACAAACTGTTCGGTGCAGTTCTTAGCTCCAAACTCAAAGTTCTAAACTTCATGACATGGATTATGTTCCTAGTTTGTCCCAAACACTTGCTTCAGGACACTGATGCTATCTTGTTTATTTTTGGACACTTGTCATAAGTTTAGAAGTCTTGAGCCATCTGTTGTAGGCCAAATAAAAATTTTAACAGTTCTTAGCTATATTCTTAAACAAGTGTTCAATACCTAGAAACATACTGTGAGATTATAATTTAATCTGATGTCAAACGCACAAAACTACCATCTCATGAAGGCAAGAATTCCTGGGAATTTCCTGGGAAACACAGGAAAATGCAAATAAGCTTCACTTCCTCCTTAAGACAAATGACAACAATATCCTATCAATATGTATCTGGAGATAAAGGAAAATGTAGGGGTGACCTCATACTGTATATGTCGGTGCAACTAGGAGACTGCTTTTTATGCACTGCCTACAACTAAATGAATCTGTATTTCAGGCTTCTTCGGAAACTCACTACACAAACCTGTTTATGATTTTCTTTCTCTGTTCATTGCAGCTGGTCATTACTGAAAATGATGATCTCAGAGTCGGCTGTTCCTGCCAGAGAGCTTGCACACAGAGAGATGCCTTTGTGAAGCCAGCCATAGAAACCTGCATAAAATTGGCCTTCTTTCCTTAATAGAATCACATGAACAAAGATGAGTTTGTTGCTGACTCAGAGCTGAAAGCTTTGTTTTGTAAAGCTCTCTGAATGTATTGCACTCTGCCAAAAGAGAAGGTTCCTTCTTTAAAAAAAAAATGAGGAAGAACAGTAAGCGGAAACCAGACAACGAATCAAGCGCACACCCTTCGGGTGGATATTTGTGAGCAGAGTGGCCTGAAACTTTTGTGTGTGTGTGTGTGAATACTGGTCACATTTCCCCAGCTGAATAAAAATGAAAGGAAAAGGCACTTTAATTAATAGAAATGCCTTTTGATTTGCAGAGCAAAACTGCCAGAGCAGATGTACCAGCAAAGAGGATTAGATAGTCCTTCTATGGTGCACTGAAATTTCCCTTTTTCCCCCTGTAGTCACCCCCATTGAAGAGAGGCTGTCTTTAGTGTCTGAAAGCCAGCACTGCAAAGAAACTGTTGTTCTAGAGACACAATGGGCCACTCTCACAAGACCAGACAGAATATGTGAGGAGAGAACTAATCTCCCTTTAAATCTTGGCAAGACGTTTTCATTTTTACTGTTATTAAAAGCTGAAAATGCAAAAGAAATATGTTAAGCATTCAAAGTTGATCAAATACACAGTAAAGTGAACCTTAAAATATTTATGAGAACCCTTCCTCATTTTGCAGACTCGAATTAAATCAGGAAGGATGCTCAGCTAATTTTCTTTTGTTTTAATTTAATCAATCCAGGGTGTTTTGGAGATTTAGGGGTCTCAATTTGTTTCTTGATCATTGTTAAGCTCCTTGTCCTAAAAGACAGATCTACTTCCACTCAACAAGAAATAATTACCAGAATGTTAACTTTAATTGTCTCACAATAGGAGGGAAAGGACCAGTAAAGATTCAGATAGGATATGGTTCACTAAAGTGAGTCTTCCATGAAAAAAGGAATAACTTCATTGCTGTTGTGATCCTTCTGTGAAAAAAAATAACTGCATTGTTGTTGTGATGTTTAATACATTGTGGGAGTAAGGAAGTGCGAAGTATGAGTGTTCTTAATATCTAGCTCCAAGCCAGTCTGTTTCTTCTGTTCTGGGAAGTGGGGGAGGAGTGAAAGGACAGTGTGCGACTCAGCTGGACTCTGATTCTACTGAAAATAGCTGTGTTTCTATCTAATGCAGGTTGTGAAAATCATGAATGCTGGCAACACCACAGGCTCACTTATTCAAGCAAAAGCGAGGTCGATGTACTGCGGAAGTGAAAGACATAATCCCCTCTCTCTCCCCTCAGTCTTCCACCACAGTTCCCTAGTGATGAGTTCCAAATCTGCCCCTGGGTAGGGAAAAGTACTTATGCAAATTATTTTTCCACAGCCGCCAGGGAGCTCTTACAGTTATGAGGCTTTGTCTTTGTCTTCTGACAAGTAAACAAGTAAATTTTTGGTTCTCAGAACTCAACCCAAAATAAGCCTCTGCTGCTCTCCTTTACCCTACATCCCCAACATTTGAAGACCACAACCATATTTGTTAGCTGTTACACTCCTTAAGTCTGAGTTAATTAATATGTAAGGAAAAAAAATTAATTTTATATATGCTCCAAGTGATTTTTCAAATATACTTTGATGGACACTAGTGCATGCTGACTGAACAGCTAGTTAGGGATTCCCTTACCTGCTTTCTCAGTTGAATCTCTGAGACTGCTCAGAGACTTGATTCATTCTGAAAAATTGTGCAGTAGTTCCTGGATTTAGCTTACACTTATTTAGATAAGTGATGTGAGGCATCCTGCACATGCAACAGACCAGATAAAGGCATTCTAGAAAATCCTTGAGTGCAGTGTCTACAGCAACTACTGTTTCCTTGAATTTCGACATATGAGTGATGCTCATACTCTTACCAATCTGAATTTTTACTTTCTAGACTAGGAAAAGTCAAATGTTCTGTAAATTGTCACAGCTCCTTTTACGTTCTACATTTATACCGAAATAACAGTCAAAAGAGTTATACAGAAATGTACATAATGTAGACTTTATACATAATGTCTACAGTTATACAGAAATACAAAGAAAAAGCCTGATGTTAAGAAGTGGGTATTCAATACATGCAAAGGAATGCTTTTCAGCTACGGAAGAGGTGGAATCTATTATTTACATCAAATATGGATAGAACTTAGAGAATATTGTGTTTATTAAAAGAAGCTAAATGGGATATGACAATATCACATGATTTCAGTCACATATAGTACATAAATTTTTTTAAAAGATAAGTTAAATTAAAGATGAATCTTGTGGTTATAAAGTCAATTAGAAAGGGCTGGCTTAGGAGAAATGATGAGTTTTAGGTGCACTGCACTTGTAAGTATGTGACTTTTATGTGTAAGTATGTGACCTTTATGTGTAAGTATGTGGATTTTATGTGTAAGTATGTGACTTTTATGTGTACCAATATTATGGTACTAGAGAGAGATAATGCAGTGAGTAGTGTACTTGCCTGGCATGTGGCCAACACAGGTCCAATACCAGGACCCTTTATGGTCAGTCGCTCCAGTCCTCCAGGAATAATCCTTGAACACAGATACAGGAGTAAACCTTGAGTAATACTAGGTATGTCCCAAACTCCACTCCAAAAATTTAAAAAAAAATTAGTGGTACCATAAGGAAAAGGGAACAGTGATAAATTGGAACTAAAGCAAAGAAAGTTTTGTTTAAGAATAGATCTGATCTTTCAGGTATAAACACAATGTAGCATATAATTGTGTTAATAGCTAATTATGTGCAAATAAAATGTATGTAATATTATGCTGTGTTACTTTAATAATGATAATGTAAAATGAGGCACGTTAGATGTATATTAAATTATTGTGTAGTGAGATAGTGTTGATTCAATAAAATTGAAATAATTCATTCAATAAAATTGATAGTTTTGTTATCCCTTAGATATTGAAAATGCACAATAAATAAATATACTAAAAGTAAGTTTTGGCAAACTGCATTGAATTGCTCCTCATTTTATCTTCAGAAGAGCAAGAAAATGTCTGGGAAAATTCCACCGCTTAATACTTAATATATATAATTAAAGCCTCTTGATTCATTTAAGTTCTTTCATTTTCATGCTAACTCATTCTAGTTCCTATGAAGTTTTCTCAAACTTCCTGTTTTCAAGACTCTTAATCTTTCTGAAGTTAAATCCTACAAGTTCTATTTTTCTTCCCAAATCTTGCCATGATTTCTAGGAACAAGTTCATAAATGCAATTTTGTTTCCTTCCCAGAAAAAAAAATCTTATTCATAACATTCCTTCTTCATTTGAACAATTAAGTATAAACATTACAAATGATGCTGTTAAATGGACTAAGACTTTGAAAATAGAGATCCGGAGTCCAAGAAGTTAATTGTCTCTGGAAAATTCAGAAATAAACATATGTAAGGAAGAATGAAATAGCTACTCTATTAAGGGTTTAAGAAATATGACACGAAAGGTAAAGAAATGAATAAGGTTATCCGGTGAAGTTATGATCTATCTAGAATTCATTTTGTACTATATATGTATAAGA
This sequence comes from Cryptotis parvus, assembly GCA_021461705.1. Taxonomy (NCBI): domain Eukaryota; kingdom Metazoa; phylum Chordata; class Mammalia; order Eulipotyphla; family Soricidae; genus Cryptotis; species Cryptotis parvus. Next base: position 39,878 of record JAJIBD010023505.1, read on the forward strand.
AGCATAGGAGTCACCATCGGAAAAGTACTAAGATTTTAGGTCATGATTGTTTTCTCCCTTTCTCTTTTTCAATTTGTTATTTGTGGATAGTAATAATAGATTTCTGTGCATTGATTTTATAGCTTGTCACTTATTGTCACTTGTCACTTGTCTTCCCACTGTTCATCGATTTGCTCGAATGGTTGCCAGTAATGTCTCCATTTGTTGGGAATGAAGGCCATTATTGTTCCTGGTTTTGGCATATTGAATACACCATGGGTAGCTTGCCAGGCTCCTCCGTGGCTCTGGGTTTATCCCAGTGGGCCCAGTCTTTTTCTATGTCAGACCATCAACCATCCAGGGCCCATGGGGCAGAGCCCTGTGTGTAGACAAACCTGTCTCCTCTCTGCCACCTTCTGACGCAGCCGGGTACCACTGCCACACCAGCAAAACCTTGAGGGGTAGGGATAAGTTTGTTATTTCTAGGAATTTTTTCCAGTCTAAAGTTTTTTGCAAGTTTTCTTTCTTTTGTTTTTATTTCTTTTTCTCCCCCTTTACTTATTTTTAAATTTTGTTAAACTTTTTGTAAATACCGTGTTTCACAATGTTGTACACAGTACTACTGTTTCAGGTATTCAATATATCAACAAAAGTTCCACCACCAATGTGCCCTTATAGCCACCAAAGTCCCTAGTTTCCCACCCATCCCTAAGCCTGCTCCATTAGCAGGCACTAAGTAATTTACTTTATATTGCTTATTACAACATACATCTCTTAATGGTATTGTTAAATTCGAGAACTTTTTACTGAACTGTTACATGCAAATTGGGTCTTTTGTGTTATTGCTTTCACTATTTCACTGTAAGTTTTAATATTTAACTTATTGAACTTAGTGGGCTTCTACTCAATTTTTTAACACAGTTATTCATGTTAATTTGTTAGAGACATTCACTATTCAAACCCAATTCCACCACCACTGCAACTTCTCAACCCTGTATCTCCAACCTTCTTAACCACCCACAAGCCTGCCCATATAGCAGATCCAACAGTTTATTTTATATTGTTCGTTATAGATAGTTTGTTAAAATTGATCAAGAAACAGTTTCTGAGAATAAATTTAGTGAAGATTGTTCAATATTACTATTGAGCCACTAAGCACTTGTATAAAGAATTACATACAATGCATAGGCATTGTGTGTATATATATAATATATATATCTATATATATATATATTTTTTTATTGATGGCCTTCTACTTTATATCCCATTAAATGTGGTGTGCTACTTGGTATAACAGTATTGCGGAGTTTAAGATGTAGCTCCAGGATTTTCAAACTCTTTAACAGACTGATAAAGCTGGAATTAAATTTTTAAATGGTCCTGGCTTTGGGGCATGAGTGAGACTGAAAGGGACAGCCCTTCTAGAAAAACAGGGAAATGGGGGACGTGACCCATATTGGACTCCAGGAAAGCCTAGAGATTCCAGCAACAAAACCCACACATTTGAGTTTTGCAACGGACTAATTTCTGTGCAGAGCTTATATGAGCAATGGAGCTCGTATGAGCAGTGGAGTCTGGCCTTGAATGTGGTGGCAATTGTGGAGTGCAGAGGTTTTTGGATTTGGGGGGCAGGCTGGTGACTCACCCTACTTGCTCTGGGGTTCCCAAATCAACTTAGCCTGGCACTGGGACCAAAAGCTTCTCAGCCTTTAATGTTATTTCTTATCTTTTCTGTCACTTTTGGGTCCATTGATCTCTGTATTACATTTGAATTGTACTTTGTTTAGTTTCACAATAATCTTTATTATTTTCTTCCCTTTACTACCTTTAAGTTTGTTCTCCTAGTTCATTGATATTTAGAGTTAAACCGGTTAAGATAGTTTATTCTCATGTCAACCTGTACTACAATTAGTACTACTTTTTGCATGTACTAATATGCAATGATCCATGATGTCTTCATATTTATTTCCAGAAAAATTTTTTTAAATTTTTTCTTTTAATTTCCTCTTTGATCCATTAGTTATGCATAGCACTTTGTTTAATCTCCATGATTTTTAGTTCTTTCAGATTATCATCTTTTGGGGTTAATTTCTAGTTTTATACCACTATGTTCTGAAAAGGTATTTGATATAATAATTTTCAATAATTCAGTTCATAGCTTTTAAAATTTGTTTTCTGTCCCAACATATGATCAATGTGTCCAGCTAAACATCTTGTTTTCATCATACTTATATCACAACTTTTTCTATTTTTGATGACTCTTCTTCCAATTGATTCCCCATTTTATCGAGTATCACTAAAACTGTTGTTTTGAAGACGCCTTCATATTTTTTTTTGCCTTCATATTCTTTACTTTGCTCTGTTGTCTTACATGTTCTTCCCATGGTTCAGTTGAGTTATCACTGTGGGTGAAATTCTCTGTGTCCTTCAAGCATCTGAGTTGTGACCAGAGGCCAATGGTTGAGCAATCCTATGGTACAGCAAAGAATCATAATTATGAGTGACAGGCAGCAACAGAGAAACTGCCATCTCTTAGACTGGAGCTCCATAGGTATAAAAGGAAGCTGAGACTTCAGTGGACAGTCAGATGTTCTGACTGGCAGGGGCAAGCAATGGAACTCAATAGGTAAAAGGACACTCTTGCTAGCTGAATGTACTTTTGGAGATCTTTGGGATACTTGGTGGCTATAGGGATGTGACTTGCTTGTTTGTACGCTAGTGGAGTTCAGGCATAAATCTGTGCTACAGGATTAAACACTCTTGATATTTATCACTCAGCCCCTTAACAGAGCAGTTCAGTATTTTCTCAGGATGAATGGAGCTCTCATCAGGCATTTGCCCTCGGGCTCTGTCAATATGCAGAGTGGACTTGCAAATGACATCCACTAGTTCTGCTGCTACTGAAGTTCCCTGAGTTCACCATGATGGCATCTTCTTGACTTGGCTCTAGTTTGTTCCTTATAGCTTTTTGTCTTCCATTCTAATGCTGTGTTTGGTATCTGAGATCCTCCTCTTTTGGTTGACTTTTATTCAGACCATTGTTACTCTTTTGGGTTCCAGGACAAATGAGTAAGCTCACAAACTTTTTGATAGTTGGTTCATACTCTTCACTTTGTCCCAGGATTCTCTGAACACAGTTCCCTCTAGCCCTCAACATAGGGCTTCCAGAGATTATGTCCGTGGTGCTGGATTGTAGAATTTTCTATTATTGGATGTTTATTTATTGGATGTTTATCACTCTGTTCTTCAGGGTAATGATGTTAACCTTACAAATCTATTCATGATAGCATTTAATGTTGCCCCTACCCTATCACTATCACTATCCTCCCGTTGATCATCTATTTGCTAGAGCGGGCACCAGTAATATCTCCATATGTCCTGTCTCATGCTAGTAGAGCCCAAGAGCATCTATTAGCTCCAGGAACATAAAGAGCCTCAAACCATTATATTAGGTCATGGGAATGAACTAATAAATTGTTTCTGGTATTTGGCATATCAAATAAAACAGAGCAGCTTGCCAGGCTTGCCATGCAGGTGGCATAGCCTTGTAGTCACCTCTAAATATAGCATTTATAGATGAACTGCGCGGCTGCAAGTGGCCGCGCAAGACAGGCTGTGATAGGCTATCGCTGGGTGGAGTTCTGACGAGAGGGGAGTCCGGATGTGGAAAATGGCTGCCCGATTGAGTGGGGGGTGGGGGGGGTCATCTGGCTTGTTGTGCAGCTCGGCTGAGGTGGCTGGCCAGGGCTAGAACCACCATCCCTCCCAGGCGCCTCGTAAGCAGCTGGGCACAGGAGGAGAGCAAATAGCAGCTCTAAAGTATCTTTATTGATGAGTTCATGTCTGTTTCCTAACCAACTAGACGTTTTGTTTTATTCTCTTGCTGTGGAAACTCTTTACTGAATTTTGGGTCAGTTTGGGTAGAGATTAAAGCAAGAGTTGGTGTAGATTTTCTTTGATTGCCAGAAGTAAGCATATATTCTTTCATTCAGTCTTCTTGGTTCAATCTGCCATCTGTATGGTCTCTTAGCTAGGTTTTAGCTTAGGAACTTGTAGTCACATGCTGAGTTCACCAACATTCTCCACTCTCTCTGGAACAAGATCTGTCCAAGACTAATGATTAGTGATCTATCTCCAAGATATGATATATCTTTTACCTCTGCCATTGAATTATGATTGTACCAAGAGATTATTGATTTATTCAAAAACTTCTTTATGCTTGTCTATTTAGTAGTTCATTATTCAGTTAGTAGTATAAGCTTGTAAAATATGAATGAAGCTACAACAAATACTTATGTGAGTGAACCTCCAAGAAAAGTTTTTGTTGAATCAGATGTGTTGAATCGGTTTTTGTTGAATCAGAGAATTTTTTTATTTTTTTAATTTATTTTTTTAATTTTATTTATTTTTGGGGGGGTCTCAGTCATATATTGTTCCAGCACCCATCCCTTCACCAGTGCCCTATTCCCACCACCAAAGTCCCCACATTCCCCTCTCCCAGCTCCAGAGCAGGCATTTCTTCCCTCACTCCTTTTCTCTCTGTCTCTCTCCATCACTCCTTCATCTTCCCCAATCCTTATTATACCATGTGAGATATAGAATTACAAGGATGTTCATAATTGGGTCTCTACAATACAGTGTTCCAGAATTCATCCCTCCACCAGTGCCAATTCCCACCACCCAATTCCCAAACACACACACCCAAAACCTGCCTGCCCACACTGCAGGCACATTTTACTTATTTATCTCTTTGTCTATGTCCCTGTATTTCCCAATCTCTCTTCTATTACACTTTATGGCTTGTCCTATGGATACTAATAATGTATTATGTATCTATCTGATTATTTAATAGTGAGTTCTAGTGTTACATCATAATTCCTCATTCCCCATAACCTCTCCAGTTTGATGCAAATAGAATGATCGTTAAAGATCCTGAAAGGACCTGGTGCTAAAATACATTGAGTCAAAGATTAAACCACGGAGGCAGAGCCGCCGCTTGCCTGTGCAGCCTTGGATCTGGAGTCTCTGTCTTGTGGAAGTTGGCTCTGGTGGCTGGAGCTCAGGGCCACACCCACCGGCCCAGAGGCTGGGGACTGAGTGGAGGCCCTCAATCCTTGCTCTGAGTCCAGCAGGCGAGGCCACCTGCATGGCGAGCAGGCCCTAGGAGCTATGTAGGACATGACCAGGCACTGGCCGAGCCTTTTACTTTTCCCCAGGAACTCCATAGGGCCACTCACCATGAGGCCAAGATGCTCAGCCTTGGATCTGGAGTCTCAGAGAATTTTTTAAAAAGGTTAAAAATATATAAATATTACATATAGCTATAAAATATTTGAAAACTTGTCTTTTCTTAAGTTTATAAATATTTCTAAAAATATCTTAATCTTTTTAGGAAAACTATGCGTAATTATATGCAATGCTTTACAGATAGGGTTTTTGGAAGAAAAGGAAGGCATAAGTTCAATGAATAATCTTATACTCAAAGAAATAAAGAAGAAAAGATTGACCAATAGGATCGTAAGTGATAGTTTAGTGCATAGGGCATTTGTCTTGCACAGGACTGGCCTGGTTTCAACCTCCAGCATACCAATGGTGCCCCCTCACTCCACCCGCAGTTATCTCTTAGCATACGGCAGGATTAAGGCCCCTGAACAATACTGGGGATGGCTCAAAAATGAAAAAAAATTGACCAACAGACACATATTTATATTGTAAAGTTAAAACATACATATTACATGTAATAATCTACTTAAATTTACCATTTTTGATAGCCAATCTGTCTGAATATAATGACTAAATGGATTTGTGCTGAATATTATATGAATATAGCAATGTCTATTTTTCTAATTCTCCAAAGAGGAAACTATGAGTTAATCACTTTTGTGCCCTCAGTGCTCAATGTCCCAAACTATTCACTTGAATTAAATTTTATGCATTACTTAAACTGATTTTCACAACAATCGGTGAAGGTTAGGATAGATATAATAATTATTTTTTTAGTTGATGAAATCAAGACTCAAATGTCAAGTGATTCCTGGAGATAGGCTCTTCATATGAAAAGAACCATGTTTCTTTCCATTTATTTTATTTTTTAAATTTTTTTTTAACATTTTATTATACCACCGTGAGATATACAATTACAACGTTGTTCACGCTTGGGGGTTTCGGTCACACAGTGTTCCAGCACCCCGCCCTCCACCAGTGCCCCTCAACCACCACCCATGTCCCCAATTCCCTCCCCTCCCACATCCTGCCTAAATGGCAGAGAACCAAGTTTCTTAATCAATAATTTTGATGAAGAGAAATTGACTTGGTGATTTTTCAAAGGAACGGGATCTTTTTCTTTCATTTTGTAAATGATGTCTCAGTGGCCTATAAAACATTATTTATCCTTTATTCATTCATTTTCTTGTGAATGGCACATGTTTGTTAACAGTTTTGATTACAACAATGGGGCAAGACTATCACAGTTCCAGAAAAGGATAGAATCTGTGGATGACTGTTGTTGTCTCCAGACTGAAAAGAAAAATGGGAAAATTCAACTCCCTTAATGAATTCAACAGATCACCTGAGAGATTGTTCATCCTATGAGATAATTAGTACATTGGAGTCTTGTGCTAGCAACCATTTATGGACATGGTAGGACTCAGGAAAACCAGAGTTTTCTGAATCAGTGGGCAGAGACCTTAGTGATCAAAGACCGTGGGTCTAAGTCAAATAAGCCAGAAGAATAAACACAGTATTAAGATTTCATTTATAGTTAGGACACAATGAAACTAAACAATGGAAACAGGTAAACTTAATCAAAAACAGAATTGTGAACTCACATGTAAAAGATGCAGTTAGCAAAATGGGGGAGGCTGAGGGAGGGCCAAAGAAGGAAAGCGTTGCAATTGGGTATGGAGGGGTGATATTGATGCTTTGGTTGTGGCTACTCTATAGTAAGACATACTTGGAAGATGTGTGAAATTGTGTCCCTAAAACACATGTTGTTATATAAACAAAGTCAACCTTTTAAAATGTGATTAAAAAGGGAAGGGAGGGAATGAAGGCTTTCTTATACTGAAGTCAGAAGAAATCTACTTTTCTCTACTATTCAGACTTCACTCCTGAAGGTTGCCCTAATACTCATGTGTTCATTTATCCATCACTTGATCACTTGACATTAATCATCGATTTGCTCAAGTGGGCACCAGTAATGTTTCCATTTGTCCTTGTCATGCACTAGTGTAGCCCAGTGGCATATGCTTGCTCCAGGAATATGAAGGGCCTGAAACCATTCGCTCAGGGTCTTGATGAAGAAGTCTGACCATCTTGTAGGTGGGCGACCACGTGATCTTTTGATGTACCATGGGATCCAGTCTAGTAATGGCTCTAGTCCAGTGGTCTTCTCCAAGTCGCATTATATATCCAGCCCATCTGATTTTCTATGCCTTGACAAAAGAAACAACATCCCTGACTCTCGATAGTTGACGGAGGTCAGAACTCCGGATTCTTTCTCTCACTTGAGTGAGGCACGATATTCCAAGCATAGCTCTTTCGATTTGTCTTTGGGAGACCTGAATAGAGTTCTTATCCTGCCTTCATAGGACACAGATCTCTGAGGCATATGTTAATTCAGGGAGAATGGTGGAGTCGAAGAGATGTGTCCAGAGCTGGAGGTTTTTTGTCCTTTTAGCTATTTCTTCGATGCTCTTGAAGGCGATCCATGACGCACTCTTCCTCCTGAGCAGCTCAGGTCTTAGGGCATTCGTTATGTTGAGTTCTCGACCTAGATACACATAACTGCTGCATTCAGAGATGTTTGGTCTGTTGAGAGTGAATGGAGTATCTGGAACTAGCTCTTTTTCATGAACATTGTTTTGTTGAGATTCAGCTGCAGTCTCACCTTTCCACATTCATGGTCAAAGTCAGCCAGCATTTATGCCGCTCGGCTAATATTTGGTGTTATTAGAATGATGTCATCAGCGAATCAGAGGTGGTGTAGTTGCTGACCATCTATCTTCACTCCCATTCCTTTCCATTCTAATTTGTCACATGACATTCTCAAGGGTGGCGCTAAAGAGTTTTGGTGAAATGGTATCACCCTTTCGAACCCCCTTTTGACATCAATGACACTTCCTTGTAGAATGGTGAGATCCTGGTGGTGAATCCGTAATACAGCTCACAAAGGATCTTGATGTATTGAGTTTGAACTTATTACTCATTTTTCCATCACTTATCTTGTCTTCTCCCGCTGTTCATTTGATTGATTGATTGATTGATTGATTGAGTGGGCGCCAGTAAAATCTCCATTTTTGGAATTGAGGTATATTAGTGTTACTATTTTTGGCATATTGAATTAAATATGCCATTTTTCTATATCCAAGGTTAATCTGGTATTAATCATTTATATCTCAATTTGATTAGAGTTAGTATCAGATGTGATAAAAAGAAAGACACCTGGGTTTCTTTTTATAAGAGCTCCTTATACAATAGGAGCCGAATATACACAAATATTTTTGATTCTCAGAACCTATTGGATTTAAGAAAAAATATAAAGAAAAATTTCAGCCTGCCTTAGCAAACTGATAGTCAGATTTTATCTTGTCTCTTCTTTCACTATCACGATCGTTTCAATTTTAAGCCTCTTCAAAGTGCCAAGTGATATACATACTGGCTCTTATTTTAATTCTCTTAATCAGACCCACTTGTTTTTTTTACGTCAGATGCCTATGCTCATCTAATTAAGGAGAGAAGTAATGAAATATTGATCAAGCAACTAATCCCTGCTAAGGTGTTGGTTAGCTCTTGTGTAACACTAGTGTTAGGATAAAAAAAATTCAGGCATATGTTTCTCTAAGAAAAGGCAAGGGTGGCCATTTCAACCAGGAAGATATGCATGAAATCTGTTTTTATACTAGCCTTTTAAGGGTCCACAAATAAAACAAATTGCTGCCCTGTCTGACTCTACATAGAAGCAGTTCTGCTGAAAGTATGGTCAGAAAGAATAGCACTTTATTGAACTTCACAAAGGACATGAACACCCTGCCTATCCACACTCTCTGAGTCATCAGGAAGTGCCATTTAGACCATTTTAACTGAGGAAAGGATTCAGTTACCAGCCCAACTCTTGCACACCCTTTTTATTGCCAATAGTTGTATAACTGGTTTTAGAAGACAGGTACCTCTAAATATTGCCTAATAATGTAGGAATGACTCCTTAAAAATATTGGTAGGAACTTGAAAGACTAGGAAATCTATGTGCCATAGAAATTCAAGCAGCTTCCGTTTTATCTCTCTATTGACCCCATTTATGACATGACATCTGCTGCAAGGATGCAGGATAGGAAAGTCGGAGAGATTTATTTCAGGATAATAAATTGTGCATACAACAAAGTAGATTGAGGTGAAACAAAGTTCCTAGAAGCTTTTAAAGCATTAAATCATGAAGTCATAGAACTTTTGTTTTAGAGGATCTGTACTTAGAGGATTTGTACTTTAGAGGTTGTGACTTAAGTTTTATAGATAGACTTAGAATACAGCTGAGCCCACTGGAAAAATCATAACAAGAAATATAAATATAATTTTTTCTCTTATTGATATGATGTATTTTCTTGATTGATTTGTGAATGTTGAACCATTCTTGCATTCCCAGGATGAATCCTAATTGGTAATGATGTATCATCTTTTTAATGAGTCTTTGGATTCTGTTTGCTAGTATTTTGTTGAAGATCTTAGCATCTGTGTTCATCAAGGAGATTGGTCTGTAAATTTCCTTCTTTGTGTTGTCTCTCCCTGCTTTGGGTATCAGGGTGATGTGTGCCTTGTAGAAGCTGTTTGGGAGTGTTTTTGTTTCTTCCATTTCCTGGAAGAGCTTGAACAGGACAGGCAATAGGTCCCTCCTTAAAGGTTTGGCAGACTTCGCTGTAAGCCCATCTGGACCTGGGCTTTTGTGTTGGGCAGACTTTTAATTACTGTTTTAATTTCCTCAATGGTGATAGCCTTATTCAGGTATTGGAGGTCTTCTTGTTTCAATCGTGAGAGGTTATAGGACTTCAGGAATTCATCCATTTCTTCTAGGTTCTCATGTTTCGTGGCATACAGCTTCTCAAAGTAATCTTTGATGATCTTTTGGATTTCTGTCTTTTCTGTTGTGATGTCACCATTTTCATTTCTGATTCTGTTTATTTGGGTTCTCTCTTTCCCTGTCCTTACAAGTCTTGCCAGTGGCTTGTCGATCTTGTTTAATTTTTAAAAAAAAACAGCTCTTGGTTTCATTAATCTTTTGATTGTTGTTTTGGTTTCCAGCTCATTGATTTCCTCCCTAAGTTTTATTATTTCCTTCGTTCTGCCTGCGTTGGGCTTCTTTTGTTGGTCTTTCTCTAATATTTTCAACTGTGAGGTCAGGTTATTTATGTGGGCCCTTTCTTCTTTCCTTATGAATGCTTGCAGAGCTATGAACTTTCCTCTTAACACAGCTTTTGCTGTGTCCCACAAGTTCTGATAGTTGGTATCTTCATTGTCATTTGTTTCTAGGAATCTTTGGATTTCTTGTTTAGTTTCTTCTATGACCCATTTGTTGTTCAGCAGTGAGCTGTTCAGTTTTGAGGTGTTTTGTTTGACTCCCTGCTTCTGTGTATGGTTAACTACTATTTTCAGTGCATCATGATCTGAAAAGATAGTTGACACAATTTCTATCTTTTTTATTTTGTTGAGGTATGCTTTGGGGCCTGGTGCTGTTCCCTTCTTTACTGACGAGATGGCATGTCGGATTTCAGAAGGGAGAACATTGGGAATGATATATCCATCCTGTGGAATTTGGTGTGGGCAGGTGGATGTGGCTATCAAAGAGATTTGAGTAGAAGTCCTGGATAATCTTCTCCATTGCCTTTTTGGAAGATGTGATAGATCCATCAGGCGCGCGGAGGGCAGTCGCCTTGGTCTTATAGTTGGCAAAGGACAGGCAGGTGGTGTGAATGCTTTTTCCCGGCTTCGGTTGCATCTTCCAGTATGTTTGCTCTTCTGTCTTTGAGTTATTCTTTTATCGCTTCTCTGCACCATTTAGCAGGCTTGGACATTAGCATTTGGTCTCCTGAGGCTCGCGCCTTGCCACGCTGGCGAATGAGCCCAAGAGTTTCTGAAGACAAGTGTCCTTTTGTGTCTTTTCTTTCTCTCGGCATTCTTCGCACAATCATGGAGGTGCTGAACCAGTCGGTTGTATTCTTCATCGATGTCGCCAATGATGGTATCTCCCCATGTTGCTGCAATGGTGCCAAAGAGTTCCCAGTTGGTGGTCATTCTGGGAGTTCTCTTCTTAAACTTTGCAGCCTTTTCTCCCCATTGTGTGAAGTAGAATTTTGCACGAAGGAGACAGTGGTCTGATCCTGTTTGGAATTTGGGGACTACAGCAACATAGGTCAGACAAAACCTTCGATTCAAGATGATGTGGTCAATTTCATTGTGGAACTGTCAGCCAGGAGATTCCCATGTCCAACGTTTTGCTTCAGCCTTCTGGAACTGTGAATTCCCATGAATGGTCTTGGTGGACATGATGAACTCAGATAGTCTCTCACCCTGTTCGCTCCATTCTAGGCCATGGGTCCTGATGTGGAGTTCTTCAGCCGATCTTCTTGTTCCTATGTTGGCATTAAAATCACCGACTATGATCTTGTAGAAGGTCTGATCTTTTTTTATAGAACTCCTCCAGTTCCATGTAGAATTTCTCAATTTCATCTTCTTTGTATGTGGGTGTTGGTGTGTAGACAATGAAGATAGAAATTGCTGGCAGTGGGCCACATATCTTCAAGTGTAATTGTCCTATTTGGTTTGTTAGGCATTCAAATGAATCAATGTTGATGGCCCTGTTCATGTTGACAAGGACACCAATGCCACAGATGCCTCTTTTCGCCGCATGTTCCAAGGAACAATTCTTCTCTGGTGTCAAATAAAGCATGATGCAACTGACGCCTCCTCATCTCAGTCAGACCAATGATGCCATACTTGATCTTTTGCGCTTGCACCATCAGATCCTCCATATATGCTTCCGATGCCAGTGCACATGCACTGAAAGTACAGACAGTCATTTTAGTCCTTCTTCGCTTTGGCAGCCTAGGATGGCCATGAAATTTTATCAGGCTCTGCTTGTTTGCCTTTCTTACTGCTGCCGTATTAAGGGCTCTTTCGGGTCAGGAAAATAAACATTTCTGTTACTGGATTTGGCATATCGAACATGCATCGGACAGCTTGCCAGGCTCTGCCATGAGGGCGCTATATTCTCATTACTTTGTGGGGCTCTCTCAGAGGGGTAGGTAGAATATTTATGGTAATTTGGAGGTAAATCGCGTGGCTCCCAGCGCCCATGCAACGGGAAAGCTGGTTTCTGCTCTGCCGGGTGTATCTGTGTCTTGGGCTCAAGCATTCCTGGGCTTGAAACACTCTCCTCTGAAGTGCAGGACCCTGCAGGATGGGTCCTTGTAGGCTGGGTTTCTGACCAGCCAGGCTGAGACTGGATTAATCTGTGGGCTGGAGACTTGATTAATCTGCTGGGTGGAGATCTTACCAGCTGCGAGTGTGGATTGTGAAGATTGCTGCCACCAAGGTGTGAGGGTTTCTCTGAGCTCCTCTGAGGCTCCATCGGGATGGTGGACTTGGGTCGGAAGTTGCTCTCGTGGTCCATGGAATGCAGGCAGTTCAACTGGGAAAGCTGGTTTCTGCTCTGCCGGGTGTATCTTTGTCTGAGGCTCAAAGACTTTGTGGTACATCTACACAATGGAATACTATGCAGCTGTTAGGAAAATGAAGTTATGAAATTTGCCTATAAATGGATGGACATTGAAAAGATCATGTTGAGTGAACTTAGTCAGAAGGAAAGAGAGAGACATAGAATGACTGCATTTATTTGCATGACATTAATATATCAGGTGGTATTACCAAAAGTGGAAATTACCACAAACATGAGGGAGTCAGAGTTTAGGTAATACAGAGAAGGGAACATGTGTGAATAAATGTCGAAAGGGCTGATACCAACATAGAACTGAGCATTAAATACAGGCAAAAGTTGCACATGATAGCTTCCAAGTGTATGTTGTGCAACCCACAATGTGTAGGAGCAGGAAGGGAGAGAGAGGGAGAAAGAAAAGAGATAAAGAACCTGCCATTTAGGCAGGCTATGGGAGTGGGTAGGGAATTGGGGACATTGGTGGTGGGAAATGGGCACTGGTGGAGGGCGGGTGCTGGAACACTATGCGACCGAAACCTCCAAACATGAACAATGTTGTAATTTTATATCTCACGGTGGTATAATAAAATGTTTAATAAAAAAAAAGAAATAGAAAAAAAAAACTTAGAGTAATAGAGAGATAAAATATGTGAGATTTAGTAATAGTTACCAGTATGGGATGTCCTCAAATAAGTGACAAGGGTTGGTTATAACTTCTAAGATGAGTTTTTTCCACCCTCTACCAGAGTGGTTTTAAACAGTATTATTTAGACTACAATATAAAGACATTAGAAGGAGCAGTGTGAATGGAATGCATGACCAGGGAGTGGTTGTTACATGTTAAATCACATTAAAATGTAGTTAGGAAGTTGATGATATGTGAACGTACTTTCAAGAGAGACCCACCCTCCCTGCAGTAGCACTGGGACATAGATAGGGCCTAGATCCCAGATAGGTTTCTTTTTTTTTTTAATTTTTTTATTCTTTATTATACCACCGTGAGACATACAATTACAAAGGTGCAATTGGTTCTTGGTAATACAGTATTCCAGCACCCATCCCTCCACCAGTACCCCATTTCCACCACCAATGTACTCCACCCCCCCCACTCACCCCCCAGGCTGCCTTAATAGCAGGTAGCCCTGCTTCCTCTCTTTCTCTCTATCTCTGCATCTCTCTCCCTCTTCTTTTACACATTGTGGCTAGCCCTGCAGATATTTATTTATTTATTTATTTATTCCACCTTTTCTCCTTTTTTTTTTAATTGAAGGATGCTCATGTGGAGTCCTGGCTCCACAGGGTTCCAAGATGCACCCTCCACCCGAACCCATCTCCCATCACCAACGCCCTGTCTCCCTCCCCCCCTCCCCAATCCCAACCACCCAGCGGGCTCTATATGTCATCTCCTTCCTCTGTATATCTCCCTCTCAGCAAACCCTCCTGCTGTTCAAGGAATGCAGTGTACCAAATAACATCATTGTTTCACCACCCTAGTGGCCTCGCAAGCCGCAAGCGACCTGGGCTCGAACCGGCTTTGCTGGTCCTCTGGTCGGGGACATTCTCCCAGCGCCTGGACAATGAAAATGGTGGCTAGCGTGGTGGGCGAGTCCCATCCGGCTGCTTCCGGGACCCTCCGGAGGCGACGGGCCCACTCCCAAAGCCCATCTGCCCTCCTCGGGTTCCATAGTCAGCTGAGGCCCGGGCGCGAGCCAGGCTCCCGCCTCCCGAGCCGCCTGCAAGACTCTGGATGCCGGGCCCGCCAGCGGCTCCTGGGCGGGGAAACCGGGCTAGTCACGATGGAGGGGGAAGGGGTGACCGCACCTCCGCCTGACGACTTCCCAGTGCTTCCCGCCTCTTGGAGCCGCCTACTTGGGCTCGAACCGGCTTTGCTGGTCCTCTGGTCGTGGGACATTCTCCCAGCGTCTGGACAATGAAAATGGTGGCTAGCGTGGTGGGCGAGTCCCATCCGGCTGCTTCCGGGACCCTCCGGGAGGCGACGGGCCCAGATAGGTTTCTGTGTCATTCTGATATCCCTGACGCCCTGGTTTTCAATTTTTCCCCCCAAACATATGGTCATTAGTTCTTCACCGGCCTTAATCTTGGAAATGACTCATTGATGTAACTCAGAGCATCTATTCTAGCTTGTGGATGTAGGGGAGGCCACAGGCCTGGGTGCCCCCTGTCATATATGCCTAAAGCGGGTTCCAATTAGACTCCTCCCAATAGAACCAAGCAGAAGTTATTGCTACTAGTATTTTCTTCTTCAGTGGTTCAGATATTTATTTCATGCTAATACTATGAATGAATCTCCTCCTAGTCATTTATTGGGCACTGTTTGACGTCATGGAAATTTTGTCTAATGATACTGTTTTCTCATAGTGTACCTCTTGACATTAATGACTCTAATTATTCTGACTTTATCAGAGAGGGTTTGTTTTTGCTAGCATCTAAGGTAAGAGTCTCCTGTAATGTAGAGGAAATAGCTATTACAAATAAAGGGATTATTTTCCTGAAATTGCAGTCTTCAGAAAAGCATCCAGGAGTTGATTTAGTTGAGTGACCTGTGAATGATCTTTACCAGATGACTACAACCACAGTAAAGTAGAAATTTTCAAACAAAAAACCTATATTGTTTCTTGAACTCTTTGGGATTTATTGAGTATAAAACACTGGTTTGTTTCTCTGCAGTTTTCAAAGTAAAAATTCTAGATACAAAAAATTTGTCGAATTTAATAAAATTTACAACCATATCAAATATAAACTGTGAAGTTTGATGTGATGACTCCAAATCTGTACAGAATGAATTTTTCCTCCTATCAATTTCAAAATACTTACAGTATCCATAAGTCATTTTAGTGTTTAATCAATTACCAGCAATAGCAACAGTTTTATATATAAGAAGATTAAAAACAAATTTTAAGCATTAAAAGTAGATACTATCTCAAGGATACTATTTGCCAAGTTCTGTATAAAAGTATTTTTGTACCTCTTAGAACAGTCTTGTTAGGTATGTTTGATTATTAGGGCCCCTGCTTTATAGGTAAGAATAAAACTGAGGATTATTAAGGTTATACTAATCACCTGAATTTGCACAATTAGGAAACAGAATCACTAGTTTTTGAACTCAGACACCATATTTATACAAACATCTCTACTGCCCTATTTCTCTCTTCCAAAAGTCCCCAAGTAAAATTTGGGACTTCCTGAAATTTAATACACCTATATCCTGTACATCGGGTACTTCAGCTTCTTTCTTGTGTCACATTTCCTCCAAACCTGCAGGTACTAGTGAGCTAAGTGGATTCTGCCACTTGAGCATTTAGTCATATCACACATAACCTCTACTGCTGTGATCTGATTATTATTCCCTAAAACTTTCACCTTTTCTGAAGCAGAAACTCCTCTCTCTTCAGTGATGTTGACAAAGTCATTGCTTAGAGTCTCATTGTCTAGCCTCATCACTTAGGGTCACAAATTCTTTCTATAATGTGTGCTACCTTAGTGACAGTGAACGTGTAGACTGCATGGCAGTTTCCCGTGTCTCTGCACAGAACAGCTTTGGGATCAAAAGAAAGAACCTGATACCAAAATGTAAATTGATTCTAGTCTTTGTCCTTTAGGACTGCTGTAGCAAATGCAATAGTCTAGCTAATTTATAAAGAGAAATATATTTATTTTTCACAGTTAAATGGAAAGTCGGAGATCTAGATGTAGGAAATTGGTGTCTGGTGCAGACCAGATATTTCTAGATGTTTGTATCCTCACATTGCAGAAGGGATGTGGAATACTCTTAGGTCTCTTGATTTATATAGAAAAGATAATTCATTACTTCTTCCTTCCCTCCCTCCCATCCTTCCCTTACTCCCTCCTCCCTACCATCTCGCTCTCTCCCTTCCTTTCCTTCCTTCTTCCTTCCTTCCTTCCTTCCTTCCTTCCTTCCTTCCTTCCTTCCTTCCTTCCTTCCTTCCTTCCTTCCTTCCTTCCTTCCTTCCTTCCTTCCTTCCTTCCTTCCTTCCTTCCGTCCTTCCCTTCCTTCCTTCCTTCCTTCCTTCCTTCCTTCCTTCCTTCCGTGTTTTTTGGGCCACACCTGACTATGATCAAAGCTCACTCTTGGCTCACTGCTCTGCCATCTTGGCTCACTCCTGAGGAGCTCAAAGAACCACACACACATTCCAGGGATTGAACCCAGATCTATTACAGGCCAGACAAGAACCTTAAGTCACTTCTTTGTTTATTTGTTTGTTTGTTTGTTTGCTTGTTTCTTTTTTCTTTCATCATTTTTTAGAATTAAAGGGCACTTCTTTCTTTCTTTTACTTTTTCTTTTTTTCCTTCCCTTGGTGCTAAGAATTGAAAACCAGATATTGTGATTGCAAACTTGCACTTTACCACTAACTCCCACTCCAGCCATAAGATTCTCATTCAAACCAGAGTTCAAGTATTGTTTTCTCTTCTAATAACAAAACCTTTAAAAATAAAGCTGAGCTTTTGGTAGTAAACCATATCATTTGCTCATGCTAGAACATATTCCAGATTTTTAACCTTTCAAATTATAGTGAAATATGATAGTTTACTCACCAGGAAGATATTTTTTAAAGATTTTTCTTCTTTCTACAGAAAGAACTAGTTTTTCTTAGAAGTTACTTAGATATGGAATTATTTTACTATGTACTCCTTTGAACTACTTTCTCTCAGCCTGGGTCTAAAAGGCCATGGAAGAGGGAAAGATCAACATGTGGACAGAACTGTCTCCTAATCATTTACCCAGTACACACTAGGCTCGCTCTCTGCAGAAATCTTTAGTCTTTGCCAGCTGCTTTCACAGTTGATTGATAGTCACGATATTTTCAAAGGTTTCCTTTGCAAAATGCACAGAACACATAAATACTTTACTTCCTCCATGAGTCATGCTATTTACAGTCCAAATGAAATTATTGCACAAATATTTTGTCTGTTTGCTTATACCTTTTTCTTCTGGTAGAAAACATCAAAGATTTGTGTATCTGTGAGTGTGTATTGTTTGTTGTAAGTCTGAAAAGAATACATAAACTTTACTTTGACATTTTCCAAAGTTTTGATCAAAAAGTTGTACTGAAGTCTGAATTTTAAAACATTAGGTAAGTTAAACATGCTTGGTTCTTTAAATAGACTATAAACTTGATTATAGAAATCCTGGCTTGCAATTGTTTGGAATTACTGACAATATTCAGAACAGTGCTCCTTTATAGTTCTTTGCAATGGAATCAGTTCAAGTTAGGAAATTACAGCTTAGAATAGTCCCTTTTATTAATTTTTCTTCCTGCATTGTTTTTTTGATCTTGTATATGTTGTTCTCTAATTCATTAAGTATATTATTAAATTTTGATTTATTATATGTCTTATAGTTGAGTGATAAAATTACATACAGAAACTCAATCTGCTGATATTGTCAAAACCTTACAACAATAAAACATTAGTTCTCTTAAGCAAGGAGTAAGACTGATATAAGAATTTTTACAAATCAAATAGAGTAAGTCAGATGACTTTATTAACCTAGAATGAAATAAGAAAAATAATTACAGAGTTAAAGGTCTAAATGAAATAATGCCTGAGAAATGTGGTCCAAATTTCCCCAAATAATTTCCAACATCTATATGATTTTCTTTAAAATAAATTAGCACAGAATATAATTTCATCAGATATTGAAATATTCTTCCTTTAAAAATGAAATGTCAAAAATACAATACCATTATCTAATATCAAATTTATATACTAATATGTAAACCAATTTCAGTGTGAACTGGAAATTAGAAAATTTATCAATATGCTGTGTAGAAGGTCAGGAAGTAAATACTCAGGGGCAGAAGAATAAAGGAAAGAAGGTCATTTAAGAAAATTTTCTATTGGAGCCAGAGAAATAGTACAGCAGGTAAGGTGCTTTCTTTGTATGCAGCCAACCTGGTGCCAACCCCTGTATTGTATATGACCTCATGAACAACATCGGAGCTGATTCCTGAGTATAGAGTCAGTATCAAGCCCTAAGCACAGTTGAATGTGGTACCAAAATAAAACAAAAAGTCTATAAATTTTTATCAGAAGAGCCAGAGCAATACTACAGTGGGTACAACGTTAGCATGTAACAGACCCGGGTTGGATCCCCGGCATACCTGATTACCACAAGGGAGTAATTCTGAGCATCATTGGGTGTGACCTGAAAAGCAAAAAAAAAAAGTATATCAGAATATTTTCTATGATCAGAGTGAAGGAATCTCTGTTCATGAATTAATCTCTTTATTCATATTTTATTCATTTAGTTAATAACCATCAATCTCCAACTCTATCATATATTTTTTATCTCAACTCTTCTAATTGAGTTAGCAGGAATAATATGGATTGGGGAGCACTACCAACATGGCCAGGCTCATCTCAGGAAACATAGAGTCCAAGGGGTGCTGCAGCCTTGAGCCCTCACATTGAGCCATTGGCCTGATTGGCTAAGAATCACTGGGAGCAGACCTGGGACTCCTCAGCAGTGCATAGGTAGCATCACACCACCAACAGCAAAAAGTTTGTGACATGACATTGGCTTACTAGAATGTGAATGTTTGTTTTAGGAGTACATTATACACCTGTTCACCTTCTGTTGCCACGTCACACCAACCACCACAGTACCAGTCTCCCTTCACCACAGTTCTTTGAAGCCCTCCCTCTGCTCACACTGATTTCCCTTCTCTCTTTGGTAGAAATGCTCACCCACAATCTAGTTACAAAAATCCATACTACCCCCTTTACATTTATCCTTAATTTTGGTGTGCTCAGGGTTTATTTGGAAAATGATCACTAAAGTTTACTAGCATGATTGTGGTGTGACTATTAAAAAAAGTGTTTTTTCATGTGTTCCTATTGTTGTGGGGACCAGAATCCCTGCTGCTGGGGCAGGTAATACAGGAAAATAAGGTATAAGAAAATCAAACTCAGAGCCTTGCAAATGCAAGGTCTGTGCTACAGCACCGGCTCCTGAAATGTCTGAAGTATAGTGTACCAGTGCTTTTCAATGATGCAATTACAAATAAGCTAAACAAGGTCGGAGCTATTACAAAAGCAAATGAAGATAATCACTTGATCACCTGACATCCTGTTATTTGTCGAGTTGCTCGAGCGGGCGAAAGTAACATTTCCATTGGACCCTATCACGTGCCAATGTAGCCCAATGGCATCTGGTTGATTCAGGAATATGAAGAGCCTCAAACCATTCCTTCAGGGTCTTGACAAGGAAGTCTGACCATCTTGGAGGTGGGTGGCCACGTGATCTTTTGATAATCCCATGGGATTCAGTCAGTAACGGCTCTAGTCCAGAGGTCGTCTCCAAATTGCATTACATGTCCAGCCCATCTGATTTTCGATGTCTTGGCAAATGAGAGAGCATCTCTGACTCTGGAACAACAATGGATGTCGGAGCTAAAGATTCCTTCTTTCACTTGAGTGAGGCATGATATTCCAAGCATAGCTATTTCGATTCCTCATAGGGAGACCAGAATAGCTTTCTCATCCTTCTTTCGTAGGGCCCAGGTATCTGAGGCGTATGTTAATGCAGGGAGAATGGTGGAGCTGAAGAGAAGTGCCCAGAGCTGGAGGTTCTTTGTCTTTTTAGCTATTTCTTTGATGCTTTTGAAGGCATTCCATGCCACTCTCTTCCTCCTGCACAGCTCAGGTTTTAGTTCGTTCATCATGTTGACTTCTTGACCTAGGTACACATAACTGCTGCATTCAGAGATGTTTGTTCCATTGAGAGTGAATGGGGCCTCTGGAACTAGTTTATTTTTCATGAACATACTTTTGCTGAGATTCAGCTGTAGACCTATCTTTCTACATTCTCGGTTGAAGTCAGCCAGCATATGTGCCACTGGGTTAATGTTTGTTATTATTAGAACGATGTCATCAGTGAAGCGGAGGTGGTTTAGTTGCTGACCATCTATCTTCATTCCCATTCCTTCCCATTCTAATTGTCGCATTGTTCTCAAGGGTCACCCTGAAGAGTTTTGGTGAAATGGTATCACCCTGCCGAACCCCTCTTTTGACATTAATGATCACTTCCTTGTAGAATGGTGAGATCATGGTGGTGAATCCATAATAGAGCTCACAAAGGATCTTGATGTATTGGGTTTGAACATCTTGTTTGGCTAGGGCTTCGATGACTGCTTCAGTCTCCACAGAATCGAAGGCTTTCTTTAAATCAATGAACGTGAGACAGAGTGGCATCCTGAACTTCCTACACACTTCAATGAGCTGGTTACCATGTGGATATGGTCGATTGTGCTGAATCCTTTTTTGGAAGCCAGCTTGCTCGCATGGTTGCCCTTCATCTAATGTTCTGCCAATCCTGTTAAGATGACTCGAGTGAACAGCTTGTAGATGATAGACAACAGGCAGACGGGGCGATAGTTACCAATGTCATGGATGTCTCCCTTCTTGAACAGTAGAACTGTCTTGCTGGTTTTCCAATGGTAGAGCACCTTGCATTAGGAGAGGTAGCGTGTGAAGAGCCGAGGCAGTGTATTAATGAGAACTGAAGGCAGATTCTTCAGGTGTTCATGTCTGACTTTGTCTGGGCCTGTTGCTATGCCCTTCTATACTGACAAAATGTCATGCTGAATTTCAGAAGGGAGAACGTTGGGAATGACATATCCATCCTGCAGAATTTGGTATGTGGGAAGGTGGACATGGCTATCAACGAGATATGAGTAGAAGTCATGGATAATCTTCTCCATTGCCTTTCTCAGAGATGTGATAGATCCATCAAGACGTTGGAGGGCAGTCATCTTGGTTTTATAGTTGGTGAAGGACATGCGGGCATTGTGAATACTTTTCCTGGCTTCTGCTGCATCTTCCAGTATTTCTGCTCATCTCTCTTTCAGGCCTTCCTTTTATCGCTTCTCTGCACTGCTTTGCAAGCTTGGATGTTAGCATTCGGCCACCTGAGGCTCGGGCCTTGCCACGTTGGTGAATGAGCTTGAGAGTTTTTGAAGACAGGCATCCTTTTGTAGTTTTTTTTTCTCTCTCGGCATTCTTCGCACAATCATGGAGGTGCTGAGCCAGTAGGTTGTATTCTTCATTGATGTCATCGATGATGGTATCTCCCCATGTTGCCGCAGTGGTGCCAAAAGAGTTCCCAGTTGATGGTCATTCTGGGAATTCTCTTCTTAAACTTTGCAGCCTTTTCTCCCCATTGTGTGAAGTAGAATTTTGCACGAAGGAGATGATGGTCCGATCCTGTTTGGAATTTTGGGATGACAGCAACATCGGTCAGGCAAAACCTTCAATTGAAGATGATGTGGTCAATTTCATTGTGGAACTGTTCACCAGGGGATTCCCATGTCCAACGTTTCGATTTAGCCTTCTGGAACAGTGAGTTCCCATGAAAGGTCTTGGTGGACATGATGAACTCAGATAGTCTCTCACCCTGTTCACTCAATTCTAGACCATGGGTCCCGATGTGAAGTTCTTTGGCCAATCTTCTCGGTCCATCTTGGCATTAGAATGAAGAAAATATGGAGAAAAAATTGAGGAGTACATATCCATACATAATTTATCAAATATATTAATTAATATCACATTTCTCATCTGAAGTTTGTAATCAGATGTGACTGCAGGGTCTTATGATAAAACAGAACTTCTCGAACTAAACACCAGGTTGCCTTTTACAAATGAAATTAATATTAGAGTATTTCCCCACCTCATCTTCATATTTATCTAGATTCCACCACTTATATATTGGGGAAAATAATCAGTTTACTCAATCAATTGGGCATTAACTTCCTATAAAAGATAGAGGAAATTATCTTCCTCTAAAAGAGACCTGCCTCACACCTTATATCAAGTAGTGGTTTGATATCCTTTCCAAATTACATTATTTCTTATATATAGCATTAAAACATACAACAAAAAGCATGTGTGGGAGTTAGAGAGATAGTATGGAGGCAAGACACTTACCTCCATACTATCTTGTAGCCAGTACCAGTTCTATTCCCGACACCACATACAGTTCCCTAAAATCCACATGGAGGGGCCGGAGCGATAGCCCAGCGGGTAGGGCGTTTGCCTTGCACGCGGCTGGCCTGTGCCGCCTGGGTTCAATCCCCGGCATCCCATATGGTCCCCAGAGCATCGCCAGGAGTAATTCCTGAGTGCAGAGCCAGGAGTAACCCCTGAGCATCGCCGGGTGTGACCCAAAAAGCAAAAAAAAAAAAAATCCACATGGATTGAGCCCTGAACACAAAGCATAGATTAAGCCCTGAACACCACTGGCTGTAGCTCCAATCCCACCAAATTCAGAAACAAACAGTGTTTATGGAAAATGTAATTGAAATCTACAAATAAATCTTCAAGTACTTTAGTGCTGTTTACAAGCAGAGGAATTGCAGAACTAAAATATGAAATTATACATTCCTCTATATTTAAGATAATGAATGCCATCTGTGACATTATATAAAACCACACAAGTAAATTATATATACTTTTTTGCCAAAAATTTTTTTTTGAAAAATTAAAATAGTATTCAGGGAGACAATATGCATTTAAAAATAATTTATTTCTAATTGAGTATTAATTTTATGTGTTTATTTAGGGGGTTAGGTACACCCAGCAGTGTTGATGGCTTACTTCAACTTTCTGCTTAGGGCTTATTCTAGGCAACACTTTGGGGATATTGTGGCACAAGGTATTGAGATGGAGATGGCAGCTCCTAAACCTGTAGCTCCATCAAGGAAGTACCTTAACCCCTGTACTATTTCTCTTGCCCTAGAAACAATGTATTTATTTTATTTTGTAATATTTTATTAAACCACTGTGAGATATACAATTACAAAGATGTTCATGTTTGGGTTTCGTTCATACAGTGTTCCAGGACCCAGCCCTCCACCAGTGCCCATTTCCCACTACCAATGTCCCCACTTTCCTCTCCCCTCCCCTATCCTGTGTCTATGGCAGGTTCTTTATCTCTTCTCTTCTCTCTCTCTCTCTCTCTCTTCCTTTTTGTTACACATTGTGAATTGCAGTACATACCTTTAGAGGTTATCATGTATATCTTTTGCCTATATTCAATGCTCAGTTCTAGGTTGCTAATATCATTTTCAATGATTATTAACACACTGTTCTCTTCTCTGCCTTACTTGATTTCTAACTCCCACACATTTGTGGTATACCAGGTTTTGAGATATTGCACGGGCACAAAGCACCGCATGCCATAGTGATCGGGCTGTGTCGAGCTGTAGATTCCTGATCTTGAGGATGACTGTGGTTGAATTGCACGGGGTTTTCTGTCCTCTGACAGTTTGTAGGGGAGACAGGTGAGGACCAAAACCTGCCCCCCCCCCCCATTCCAGGATGCCCCATCAGCCTAGCACAGGGCCCTAGAAACAATTTAGATTACTTAGTTCCATAAAGAATGAAAGGTCATCAAGAAAGTAGCAATTACTGTTCAATGGTGAATGCTTTTTTTTCTCTTTTCTTTTCTTTTTTTATTTTTTTTAATTAAACATTTTATTATACCACCGTGAGATATACAATTACAACATTGTTCATGTTTGGAGGTTTTGGTCACAAAGTGTTCCAGCACCCGCCCTCCACCAGTGCCCATTTCCCACCACCAATGTCCCCAATTCCCTCCCCCCTCCCATAGCCTGCCTAAATGGCAGGTTCTTTAACTCTTTTCTTTCTCCCTCTATCTCTCTTCCTTCTCCTACATATTGTGGGTTGCACTACATACATTGGAAGCCATCATGTGCATTTTTTGCCTGTATTTAATGCTCAGTTCTATGTTGGTATCAGCCCTTTCGACATTTATTCACACATGTTTCCTACTCTATCTTACCTAACCTCTGACTCCCACATGCTTGTGGCAATTTCCACTTTTGGTAAGATCACCTGGTATATTTATGTCATGCAAATAAATGCAGTCATTCTATGTCTCACTCTTTCCTTCTGACTAATTTCACTCAACATGATTCTTTCCATGTCCATCCATTTATAGGCAAATTTTATAACTTCATTTTTCCTAACAGCTGCATAGTATTCCATTGTGTAGATGAACCACAGTTTCTTTATCCAGTCATCAGTTCTCGGGCATACTAGTTGTTTCCAGGTTCTGGCTATTGTGAATAGTGCTGCTATGAAAATAAAAGTGCGGATTGTGTTTCTGCTGTGGGTTTTTGGCTTCCCAGGGTATATTCCCAGGAGTGGTATGGCTGGCTTAAAGGGGAGCTCAATTTCTAGTCTTTGGAGGAATGTCCATATTGTTTTCCAGAAAGGTTGTACAAGTCGACATTCCCACCAACAATGTATGAGAGTCCTGTTTTCCCCACATACAAGCCAGCACTTGTTGTTTTTACCCTTTTGAATATGGGCCAGTCTTTGTGGTGTGAGGTGATATCTCATTGTTGTTTTGATTTGCATCTCTCTGATGAGTAGTGATGATGAGCATTTTTTTCATATGCCTTTTGGCCATTCAAATTTTTTCCTTGTCAAAGTTTCTGTTCATCTCTTCTCCCCATATTTTGTGGGGTTGGCTGTTTTTTTCTTATAGCTGTACCAGTGCCTGATATATCCTGGATATTAACCCTTTATCAGGTGGGTATTGGGTGAAAATTCTTTCCCATTCTGTGAACTGCCTTTGTATCTCAGTCACTGTTTCTTTTGAGGTGCAAAAGCTCTTTAGTTTCATGTAGTCCCATATGTTTATCTTTTCTTTTAGTTGCTTTGTTAATGGTGTTTCACCTTTGAAGATGTCTTTAGCTTCAATGTCGTGGAGGGTTTTCCTATATTTTCTTCAATGTACTTTATGGTTTCAGGTCTGATATTGAGAGCTTTATCCATTTTGATCTGATTTTTTGTGCAAGGTGTTAGACACAGGTCCAAATTCATTTTTTTCACATGTAGCTGTCCAGTTTTCCCAGCACCACTTGTTGAAGAGGCTTTCTTTACTCTAGTTTGGAATCTTTGAACCTTTATCAAAGATTAACTGATCATGTCTTTGAGAGTGGGTGTCAGGATACTCAACTCTATTCCATAGATCCACAGGTCTGTTTTTATTCCAGTACCACGCTGTTTTTATTACTGCTGCTTTGTAGTACAGTTTGAGGTTGGGAAAGGTGATGCCTCCCATCTTCTTTTTTCCCAAGGATTGCTTTAGCAATCCGTGGGGGTTTCTTATTCCATATGAATTTCAGGAGTGTTTGGTCAACTTCTTTAAAGAATGTCATGGGTATCCTTATAGGAACCGCATTGAACCTGTACAAAGCTCTAGGGAGTATTACAATCTTGACAATGTTAATTCTCCCCCATCCATAAGCACGGAATGTGTTTCCATTTCCTCGTGTCCTCTTTTATTTCTTGAAGCAGATCTTGTAGTTCTCTTTGTATAGGTCCTTTACACACTTGGTTAAGATGATTCCTAGGTATTTGATTTTCTGTGGTACAATTGTGAATGGAATCGATTGTGAATGGAATCGACTCTCAGACATGGGGCAGGGCTGCTACTTGCTCTCCCCTGTGCCCAGCCATTCATAAGGCGCCGGGAGGCAAAGGGGGGTTCTAGCCTGCCACCCCAGCAGAGCCTCACAACAAGCCAGACGACCCCCCGACTCCATGGAGGCCACCGTTTTCACATCCGGACTTCTTTCTCGTCACAACTCCACCCAGCAGACCAGACTATCACAGCCCGGATCATTGACACACGCCCTGCAGCAGTTTTTTTTTTCAATCCAGCCCAGATATACTTAACCAGAGACTCTCAGACATGGGGCAGAGCTGCTACTTGCTCTCCCTGTGCTCAGTTGCTCATGAGGCGCCCGGGAGGCATGGCGGGTTCTAGCCCTGGCCTGCCACCCAGAAGAGCCTCACAACAAGCCAGACGACCTTCCTGACTCCATGGAGGCCACTGTTTTCCACATCCGGACTTCTTTCGTCACAACTCCACCCTGCTGATCAGACTATCACAGCCCTGCTCCCGGCCGCTAGCAGCTGCACAGTTCATCAATAATTGCTTTATTTAGAGGTGAATACAAGAGTTTGCCACCCGCACAGCATGCCTGGCAAGCTGCTTGTGTCATATTTGATATGCCAAATACCAGTAACATTTATATTGGGTCATTCCCATGACCTAATATAATGGTTTGAGGCTCTTTATGCTCCTGGAGCAAGCTGATGCCTTTGGGTTCTACTAGCATGAGACAGGACATATGGAGATATTACTGGTGCCCGCTCGAGCAAATAGATTATCAACGGGAAGATAGTGATAGATAGTGATAGTGATCGATTTCTTAATATTCCTTTCTTCTCTTTCGTTATTTGTGTATAGGAAAGCCACCGACTTTTGGGTATTGATTTTGTACCCTGCCACTCTACTATACATATCTATTGTTTCTAATAGTTTTTGGGTCGAGAGTTTAGGGTTCTCTAAGTATAATATCATGTCATCTGCAATAATGATAGCTTGATTTCTTCCTTGCCTATCTGGATGCCCTTAATATCCTTTTCTTCTCTGAATGCTACGCGTGAGTACATCCAGTACTATATTGAATAAAAGAGGTGAGTGAGGGCAACCTTGTCGTGTTCCTGATCTTAAGGGGAAGGCTTTCAATTTTTCCCCATTGAGAATGATACTCGCTGTGGGCTTTTGGTAGATGGCTTTGACTATCTTGAGGAAGTTTCCTTCAATTCCCATTTTCTGGAGGGTTTTAATAATGAATGGGTGCTGGATCTTGTCAAATGCTTTTTCTGCATCTATTGATAGGATCATATGGTTTTTATTTTTTCTCTTATTGATATGATGTATTATGTTGATTGATTTGAGAATGTTGAACCATCCTTGCATTCCTGGGATGAAGTATTCCGGTCCAGGTATGCTGAACCAGAGACTCTCAGACATAAGGCAGAGCTGCTACTTGCTCTCCCTGTGCCCAGCTGCTCGTGAGGCACCCGGGAGGCATGGCGGGTTCTAGCCCTGGGCTGCCACCGCAGCTGAGCCTCACAACAAGCCAGACCACCCTCCTGTACTACATGGGGCCTGCCATTTTCCACATCCGGACTTCCCTCTCATGACAACTCCACCAAGCAGACCGGATTATCACAGCCCGGATCATCGACAGCGCCCCTGCAGCAGTTTTTTTTTCAATCCGGCCCAGGTATGCTGAACCAGAGACTCTCAGACATGGGGGCAGAGCTGCTACTTGCTCTCCCTGTGCCCGGCTGCTCGTGGAGGCGCCGGGAGGCATGGCGGGTTCTAGCCCTGGCCTGCCACCCCAGTAGAACCTCACAACATGCCAGACCACCCTCCCCTACTCCATGGGGCCTGCCATTTTCCACATCCAGACTTCCCTCTCACAACTCCACCCCAGCATACCAGACTGTTGCAGGACTCCTAAGGGCTGCTGCATCTGCTCTGGATTGCCTCCCGCAAATCACTCCATAGATAAGGGGGTAGTCTAAATGTGGCAGTTTATCCGACCATGTATGCTGTACTAGCTGGTATAAATATTCTCCCATGCTACCACAATCATCGTGGGACTAGCTAGATCTTACCAGCATATTAGCCTGGCCACGTAGGACACCTAAGTAATTAGACCAGAGAGAAATGCTGTTTACTTCCAAGCAAACAAGCATGGCTCCCTGATATACTCAAGGGCAACTAAAATATAAAACTACAATGAAGTAGAGGAGACTTGTGAAGGTTTGGAGAAATATTTAACTGGCATTGGTGTTGGTCTTTGGTACAGAGACATGCCATCTCAGAAACCCCCTTCTCTACGCTACAAAGGCATTCCCAAGCAGATTTCAGCTCAAAACATTAGCATAGTAAAGGCCCTAGGTGAGGTGCAGGGAGGGATTACCTAAGGGCATTGGACCCTCCCTGCTTTCCATAACAGTGGGAGGAAGGTCTGAGTTACAGGGATATAAACTAGCTGGTTCCCGCTCTCGCTTCCTTCTTCTTTGTGGGATCTCTCCTTGTGAGCATTCATTCCCCTTGGAAGCTTTTACACGTGGTGGTCGCCATTTTGGCCTACACGTGGCTGGGGTTCTAGCCTGGAATCCTAAGCATCGGGCTTTTCCTTTTGCTGATTTGTAGCGCCTGAACCTGTGATAAGTAAAGCCTTTTAAAACTGCATCGGATTCCTGAGTTTTCATCCGTTCCTCGCCGGCTTCGGAGGTAGGAGGGAACTCACTTCCCGGCACTGTCGGGGACCCCGCGAGCGCCCCGACACCAGACTATCACAGCCCAGTTCGCGCGGCAGCTAGTGGCCGCGCAGTTCATCAATAAATGTTTTATTTAGAGGTGACTACAACAGTATGCCACCCGCATGGCAAGTCTGGCAAGCTGCTTGTGTAGTAATGGTATGCCAATTACCAGTAACATTTATATTTGGTCATTCCGTGACCTAATATAATTGTTTGAGGCTCTGTATGCTCCTTGAGCAGACGGATGCCTTTTTGCTCTACTAGCATGAGACAGGGCATATGGAGATATTACTGGTGCCCGCTCTAGCAAATAGATGATTAACGGGAAGATAGTGATAGTGATTTGCGAATGTTGAACCATCCTTGCATTCCTGGGATGAATCCTACTTGGTCATGATGTATGATCTTTTGATGAGTCCTTGGATTCTGTTTGCTAGTATTTTTTGAAGATCTTAGCATCTGTGTTCATCAAGGAGATTGGTCTGTAGTTTTCCTTCTTTGTGTTCTCTCTCCCTATTTTGGGTATCAGATTGATGTGTGCCTCGTAGAAGCTGTTTTGGAGTATTTCTGTTTCTTCTATTTCCTGGAAGAGCTTGAACAGTACAGGCAGTAGTTCCTCCTCTAAAGGTTTGGTAGAATTCACTAGTGAACCCATCTGGACCTGGTCTTTTGTGTTTGGGCAGACTTTTCATTACTGTTTCAATTTTCTCGATGGCGATAGGCTTATTCAGATGTTGGAGGTCTTCTTGTTTCAGTTGTGGGAGGTTATACGACTTCACGAATTTATCCATTTCTTCTAGGTTCTCATGTTTCGTGGCATACAGGTTCTCAAAGTAATCTTTGATGATATTTTGGATTTCTGTCTTTTCTTTGTGATGTCACCATTTTCCAAATGCACCAATTAAGAGACATAGGGTGGCAAAATGGATTAAAAAAACTGAATCCTACATTCTCCTGCCTACAAGAAACACATCTGAATAATCAGAGCAAACACAGACTCAAAGTCAAAGGATGAAGACCATTTTCCATGCAAACAACTCCTCCTAAAAGGTGGGTGTGGCCATACTCGTATCTGACAATATAGACTTCAGGCCGAAAAAGGTTAAAAGGGACAAAGAAGGCCATTTCCTAATAATTAAGGGGTATGTATACCAGGAAAAAATCACACTACTAAACATTTATGTGCCAAATGAGGGGCCAGCAAAATACTTAAATGACTATTAATGGACCTCAAAGAAGACATTAACAGTAGCACAATAATAGTCGGAGACTTTAGCACTGCCTTATTAACTATGGATAGAGCGATGAGACTGAAACTCACCAGGGAAGTACTGGACCTGAAGGAAGAATTAGAAGAAAGAGATCTGGTTGATATTTACAGGGCTTTTCATCCCAAAAAAGCTGAATACACAGTTTTTCCAGTGCACATGGAACATTCTCCAAAATAGACTATATACTGAGCCACAAAGCATACCTCAGCAAAATAAAAAAGATAGAAATTGTGTCAGCTATCTTTTTCAGATCATGATGCACTGAAAATAGTAATTAACCATACACAGAAGCAGGGAATCAAACCAAACACCTGGAAACTGAACAGCTCACTGCTGAACAACAAATAGGTCATAGAAGAAATCAAACAGGAAATCCAAAGATTCCTTGAAACAAATGACAATGAAGATACCAACTATCAGAACTTGTGGGACACAGCAAAAGCTGTGCTAAGAGGAAAGTTCATAGCTCTGCAAGCATTCATAAGCAATGGTGAATGTTTTTGCGTTATTCAGCTCAACATTCAAAACTTTTTTCTACAGAGTACTTAGGATTTCTCATTACTGACTTATTTTAAGAATCAAATATCCTCTCTTTATTATTATTGTTACCAGTTGTTTCTCATATCTTTGACCCATTTATTTTGTTGTTATAAGCTG
>JAJIBD010023506.1:0-58806 GCA_021461705.1 Cryptotis parvus
TTATTCATCCTTCATTATAATTCTGTTAAATTCTGGCTTCAAGTATCCTATACCAATGGCCCGAGCCTCCCAATGAATCTTGTTTTGACACATGGTCACCTTTTCTAACATAAGCATTTAAGGCTACACATTTCTAAGTAATGTATCATTTGAACTGCATAATTTTCAATATGTTTTACCATCTATTTTAGTTCAATTTCCATACATTCAAAACTTATCTATGGTTTCTTCTAAATTCATGTTATTTTTATATGTATATTTGAGTTTTGGCATAGATTTTTAAAAAATTTAATTTCTATGTATTTTTGCTGTGCATGAGCAGTTAATTTGTATTATACTAGTCCTTCAGTACTTTCTATAATTCCACCTACTAATTGGTCAATTTTTGTAAATATCTTGGAACAACATACAGATGTAAAATTTCTATACATGACACTTATAAACATATTTGAGTGTCTATATATTTCTAGTAAATTAAGCTTTTAATTATGTTAAACTTGTTAAATTAAACTTGTTAATTATGTTGTGCAAGTATCTAATATATTCTCCTTATTTGGGTGGGTTGGGACATATCCAGCTGTTCTCAGACCTGTGCTAAGAGAACTTCTCCTGGTGGTACTTAGGAGACTATATATGGAGTCATGGATAAACCTGGGTTGGCCAATTCAACACATTCAAGGCGCGTTCTTATTCCCTGTATGCTCAGGGGTTACTCCTGGATCTGCGCTCAGGAATTACTTCTGGCAGTGCTCGGGGGACCATATGGAATGCCGGGATTGAACCCGGGTTGGCTGCATGCAAGGCAAATGCCTACCAGCTGTGCTGTCACTCTGACCCCCTGTTTCATAAATATTACAATTATATACCGTTTGTTTCATGTTGCAAGTAAGGACTGTGAGATTACCCTAATTATCCTCTTATCTAGGTGAACTGTCCCACTTTTCAATGTTTTCTTTTTTTTATTTCAACAGTTTTAGTAAGATTTTGATAGATCTGGATTTCTTTTCATTTGCTCTACATATATTGTGTTTTTTATATTATGAATTCACATCTTTTTTTAGAAAATTCTAAACCATTATCTTTT
Source organism: Cryptotis parvus (assembly GCA_021461705.1). Classification (NCBI taxonomy): domain Eukaryota; kingdom Metazoa; phylum Chordata; class Mammalia; order Eulipotyphla; family Soricidae; genus Cryptotis; species Cryptotis parvus. Next base: position 1,085 of record JAJIBD010023506.1, read on the forward strand.
ATATATGTATATATATATACATATATACAGATATATAGATATATATATATACACACATATATACAGAGAAAACAGATAACCTATATATATATATATATATATATATAGGTTATCTGTTTTCTCTAATTTCCTTTATCAGATTTCAATCTAATGTTGTTAGTTTTTTTCCATTCTGTCTTTTATATCTCCCAACCTTTCTTTAATTTTAAGTTTCTTACATCTGTCTGAATATTGGAAAATTCCTTCAGCTGTAGAAGAAATAAAATGCAATTTTCTAGGAGGAAAAATGAGTGCGTTTCTATTTTACTCTTCACTGTAGAATAGATGCTCTTTCTAGCCATGTATTTGAGCTAGCAAGTATTTGTTTTTTTTCCCAGTATTTATTTATTTTTTAAAGTAAGTTATTTTACTTAATCTCTTTTAACTTAGATAACATTAATGACATTAACAACATTAACTTATTATATGCTTCAGGGTATAATTTTCTACCTTTTCTTTTTTTTCTTTTTTCTTTTTTAATTTTTTATTATACCATGGTGCAATATACAATTACAAAGATGTTCATTATGGGTTTCGGTCATACATTGTTCCAGCACCTGTCCTTCCATTACTGCCGTATTCCCACTACCAATGTCCCAAAATTCCCTCCCCTCTCCTCCAGCCTGCCTCTATAACAGGAACTTTTCCTTTTCTTCTCTCTCTTTTTCTTTCTTTGTCTCTCTCTCTCTCTCTCTCTCTTCTACACATTGTGGCTTGTCTTACAGACATTTAGGGATTATCACATAAATCCCTTTGTGTAGATTCAATGCTCAGTTCTAGTGCAGCAGTGTTGCCATTTCCCATAATTAGTAGAACGCTAGTATATATTTATATTCCACTAATGAATGCAGTCATTCTATAGCTGTCCTTTACCTTCTGACTAATTACACTCAGTACGCAGCTGTCAGAAAAGTTGAAGTCATGAAATTTACCTGCAAATGGATAGACATGGAAATTTTCTACCTTTTCAAAGAATGATATCACAGGACACCCAGCACCAAGTGTTAATATCCCTCCATCAGTGAACCCCTTCTCTGTTCGGGAGAAGGAACCACTCCTTCCCCATTTCTCTGTTAACAAACCCTCTGTGACCTGAATAATCAGAAATCAATAGTAGGTTTGTATGCTATTTCAAGGCCGAATTCCTTCATTCCTTTTACAGTTCCTGAGGATTTCATGGAGAATAATGTCTTTAAATGTTGTTTACATGTTAATTACTCCCAAATTTCAAAAAGGCAAAAAATTAATGTGTTATCAAGAGACATCAGAGGATACTCCCAAATTTCAAGCTTCTGTTTAGTCCTCTCGTTTCAACTCATAATCCTTTCTGTGGCCGCTGCAATACCTCCTAAGGATATTAACAAAAAACGTTGTATATTCACAACTCATCTTTCTCTCAAAATCTCTTCCAACTAGGTCTTTTCCAGAATAGTAAATGCTGTCCTTCGGGTACTCTGACTCTTCCAGTTCTTCAGGAGAGAAATCATCAGAAGAGATAGTACAGGTGATAACGTATTTTTCGGCTATGTTCTCAACACCCGTTTGAATCCCTGACACCATGCATGGTCCCAAGTGAACAGAACTGCAAATGAATCCTGAGCACAGGCGAATATGGCTCTATGCCCATCCTCCAAAGTAGAAGACATAAACCAATCAATCAATCTTCCGTGCATAACTCATATCCATCAGACATTTCAGGAAATCTCATTTCATAATCTGTTTAAACCATCCCTCTTCCTACCACCTGGATAGATGCTGTCATCAATTTCTCACCTTAAGTGATATTCCTACATCTCCCTACAATCCATTTTTCATACAGATTCAAAGATTTTTTTCAAACCTAGATCATGTCACTTAACTTTATGCAATGCCTTTCTGTTTCACTAGAGAAAAGGAATGTCCCGAAATGACCCAGGAGTTTTTATATTAAATTCAATACTTAGAAACTTCATCTCTTCTGTTCTGTTTCTTTTCTAGCTAGACCGATCTCTTTGTTTCTTAGAACACAGGATCTGCTAGCCACTCCTGTTAAGTGTGCTTGTTATTTTTCCTGCCTGGATCATCTTTATCCAGAGTTCCCTTGCCATTAACTAACTCTTTTGCTCCTTTAGGTCTTTGTTTAAAGTGCTCTTTCCCAATGAGGCATTCCCTACCTATCCTATTAAATATGTGAATTACACTTCCCTTTACCCTTTATCCTTCTCTTGTTTAATTTCTCTCTCTCTTTCTCTCTCTTTCTCTTTTGTGGCTTTTACTTGGTCATATGTGGACTGTTCAGGGGTTACTCCTGACTCTGCACTCAGGAATTACTCTTGCCAGTGCTTGGAGGACAATATAGGATGTCGGGATTGAACCTGGGTCTCCTGCATGTAAGGCAAGCATTTTACCCACTATACTATTGCTTTCCACCCTTGACTAATTTCTCTCCTTAACATCACATGATAAAATGTACCAATTTATTTTTATATTATTTGTCTCTACTAAAATATAAACTATATCAGATAGAGGTTTTATATGTTTGGCGCTAGATTTTCAATATATAAAAAAATATGGCTAGCATGTAAATATCACTTAAGTATTTGTTGAGAAATATGATAAAACCCCTCTTCTTAAGCTCACATCTCTCTTGATTACCAGTCTCCTGTGCCCATCCAGTTTATACTTTCAGCATCTGTGTAGATCGTTCCAGTTAGAATAATTCTCCGTAACGCTCTGATGTTGTTCTAGTTTCGGCTCATATCCTCTAAGAAGTTTTACTTGTGCCCTTAACATACAGTAGAGAAGACTGCTCTTCATAAATGTCTCTTGTTTTCCTTCACAGGATTTAGTTAGAAGACAGCTTCATTTCTTTAAGCTTAAGCTCTGTTTTATACTTTTGTTTGGTACTGAAATCCCTCATTTGGGCAGGCTATGGCTCTCAAATCTTAAAGGAAGCTTTGAGAACTTAGTAAAAGCATTTCCTCTCAAAAGTCTGGCTTGAAAAGCCTTTTCTTTGGAGATTACTTCACATTTACAAGTTTACCAAAAAAAATCCCTGGACATTTAAATGGACTGTTTCATTTGGCTTGTATCTGTTTTCTCTTTAATGAACTTAGAACGCTGTAAACAGCAGGGAAATGATGGGAATAGAGAAGATAATTATCTTTCTACATAAAGAATAGAGGACAGTAGCCAAAGAGTGGTTAGTGACAGTCATAAGTTAGGGAAAGGCCTGAGAAATTGCTCAGTTTAGTAAATGTTTGCTTTGCATGCAGGAAGCCCAGTTTGGGTCCTCCAGATGCATGATCTACTGAGCACTGCCATGTATAGTTGTTGCAGGACTCCTAAGGGCCACTGCATCTGCTCTGGATTACCTCCTGCAAATCACTTCGTAGATAAGGGGATAGTCTAAATGTGGCAGTTTATCTGACCATGTATGCTGTACTAGCTGGTATAAATATTCTCCCAAGCTACCACAATCATCGTGGGACTAGCTAGATCTTACCAGCATATTAGCCTGGCCACGCTGGACCCCTAAGTAATTAGACCAGAGAGAAATGCTGTTTGCTTCCAAGCAAACAAACATGGCTCCCTGATATACTCAAAGGCAACTAAAATATAAAACTATAATGAAGTAGAAGAGACTTGTGAAGGCTTGGAGAAATATTGAACTGGCATTAGTATTAGTCTTTGGTACAGAGACATGCCATCTCAGAAACCCCCTTCTCTACCCTATAAAGGCATTTCCAGGCAGATCTTGGCTCAAAACATTAGCATACTAAAGGGCCTAGGTGAAGTGCAGGGAGGGATTACCTAAGGGCATTTGACCCTCCCTGCTTTCCATAACCGTGGGAGGAAGGTCTGAGTTGCAGGGGTATAAACTAGCCGGTTTCCTCTCTCGCGTGCTTCTTTGTGGGCTCTCTCTTTGTGAGCGCTCATCCTTTTGGAAGTCTTGTCTTCTTCTCCTTTTACAAAGCCTTTACACGTGGTGGCCGCCATGTTGGCCTACATGTGGCTGGGATTCTAGCCTGGAATCCTAAGCACCGGGCTTTTCCTTTTGCTGATTTGTATGCCTGAACCTGTGATAAGTAAAGCCTTTTAAAACTGCATCAGATTCCTGAGTTTTCATCCATTCCTCGCCAGCTCGGAGGTAGAAGGGAACTCGCTTCCCGGCACTGTTGGGGACCGAGGCGGAGCGCCCCGACATATAGTCTCCAAAACTAAAACCAAAATAAAATCACACAAAAACAAATATACAGGCAAACAAACAAACAAAATGAGTGAGGACGATCTATTTTTTCCTTTGCTTTTTTGGGTCACACCCAGCAATGCTCAGGGGTTACTCCTAGCTCTGCATCCAGGAATTATTCCTGGCAGTGCTTGGGGCACCATAAGGGATGTCACGGATTGAACCCCGTTCAGCGTGTGCAAGGCTAACTGCTGTACTATCACTCCAGCCCTGGCATAATTCTTTTTTCCCCCTGGAGTGAGGGATGATCTACTGGGATAGCACCAAAGGGGGTGGGGTGGGGGACTTCAAAGGGAAAATTTTAGACTGGGTTTTAGTAGGATACTTCATGCCACTGAGGGATTGCGTATCTCAAGGGTCAGGAACCAACACTTAATAGAAGACAATTAGCAAACAAGGGGGTGAGAGAGGACAGTGGACCCTTAAGCAGAAAAAGAACCTGAAGAAACGTGATTGATTGGAGAGAGAACAATGTGGAGAAATTTGAGTGTAGCAGAGGAAAGGTGGGCAAAGGGAGGAGAGGAACAAATACCCTCTGGCAGAGTCCTGGGTAAGATAGAACCTGATGGTTTATGCTGTGATCACAGTTGGCTTGGGTATGAGGTAAGGTGAAAGGCCCTTAAAGTTTAATGAAATTCCAGGATCAGATATTAATGTTGGCCAAGGTGAAATAGCTTTCAGGAGCACAGTTTGTTTCTGTACCACAATAGAGATGTAGTACACATATTAGAAAGTGTGGATATAGGGGCCAGAGCGATGGCCCAGCGGGTAGGAGTTTGCCTTGCACGCTGCCAGCCCATGCCGCCTGGGTTCGATCTCCAGAATCCCATATGGTCCCCCAGCACCGCCAGGAGTAATTCCTGAGTGCAGAGCCAGGAATAACCCTGAGTGCAAAGCCAGGAGAAACCCCTGAGCATCGCCGGGTGTGACCCAAAAAAGCAAAAAAAAAAAAAAAAAAAAAAGATTAAAAAAAGAAAGTGTGGATATAGAGGTCGAAGCAGGAATAACTAGAAAGACCCAGCTTTGAAACATGTTGCAGAATTGTTTGCCTACCTGTGAGACTCAATGCATTTCTCTTCATATAAGCATATTTAAGGAGTTGGAGCGGTATAGTATAGTGGAGATAGTCTATGTCAAGGACTGCCAGGAGTGATCTCTGAGAGCAGAGGAAGGAGTAAGCCTGAGCACTCTTGGATCTCCCCTGCCCCAGAAAACATATGTAATATTCTGTTTAGGATGACAAAATGAAATTTAGATAAGACAATCTAATGCTAAAGAATATTTATAAAAATAAGTATGTTATCCTAATCTATCAATATATGACATTAATCTACTTATATTAATCATACATGATAATATCCATCATGTATAATGGAATAATTATGAATATATTATATGGTATATATAAGCAATAAACATAAAAAGTAATTTGTTAATAAGTCATATTTTTAATATAATATTGTCTAGAAAGTCCCTACTGAAAGGCTAAAACTGGCCCCGAAATTTCCAACTTATTGCTTGAAACTTATAACTTATTGCTTGAAAGCAGTAGCATATGTATTAGTCTTGGTCTTATGATTGAATACTTTATGAATTATTAGACATGATAATTACCTTTGACAGAATCAAATGGACTGAGGAAAAATGGAGCATAAAATAGCAAGAGAATGTTTTTATAACCATAAGAAACATATGTTTTTGACCAATAAATGAAAGAATGCTCATCATCACTGATTATTTGGAAAATGCAAACCAGAGCATTGAGATACCATCTGGCACCAGTGAGAACAGGTGAGGTTACACATATCAAAAAGTCTGGAAAGACAGTGTTGGCGGGGTTGTGGTCTGAAGGAAACCCACACCCACTGTGGTTGGAATGCTGTCTGGGTCAACCTCTTTGGAAAGCAATCTGGACATCTCTCCAAAATGAGAAACAGAACTCCCAGGTGACCCAGCAATATTTCTCAGTATCTACCCCCAAACACAAAGCCATTCGCTCATAAGGATAGATGGCCGCCATGTTCATCACAGCACTTAGTACAATAGCTAAGGCATTTTAGCTAAGCCCCTAGAAAGGGGCTGGGGAGGTTGAAATAGAAGGTTTTGGGGTCCATGTGAGGGAGACAGGTGCACTGGTGATGGGTGTGGTGTTGGGATTATGTGTATATGAAACCAGCAGTAATAGTACTGTAAATCACAGTGCCTCAAGAAATAAAGATAGAGTTTTTATATAAAAAGAGGGAGAATTTTGCATAACATACTTTATTTAGCCTATACATGTACATAAAAATATAAGTAATACATTACAGAAAATGTAAGTAATAATTAAAAATTATTTCACTTGAAATAATTCTCGTCAGAACTCCACCCAGCAGACCAGCCTATCACAGCCCGGCATGCTCGGCAACGCGGGTTCATCAATAAATGCTGAATTTTGAGATGACTACAATAGTATGCTACCCGCAAAGCAGAGCCTGGCAAGCTACCCGTATTGTATTTGATATGCCAGATACCAGTAACAATTATAGACCTCATTCCCATGACCTGATTGAATGGTTTGAGGCTCTTTATGTTCCTGGAGCAAGCAGGTGCCCTTTGGGCTCTACTTGCATGAGATAGGTCATATGGAGATGTTACTGGGGCCCGCTCAAGCAAATTGATGATGAACGGGAAGACAGTGATACAGTGATACAGTGATATAATGAATTGGCCCTTCACATTCCTGAATCAACCAGATGCCATTGGGCTACATTGGCACTTGATAGGGTCCAATGGAAATCTTACTGGCGCCGCTCGAGCAAATTGATGAATAACGGGATTCAAGTGATCAAGTGATATAATGAATTATATGATGGGTTCTTCTGATCCATATTTATTTTGTATTTTGATGTTGACAACTCTAATAACTGCTCCAGGGAGTAGGTACCACAGTATCTTCATTGTACCTTAAGGAGTACAATTAGAGATGTAAAATAACTTGATTATTTATTATGTAAGTAGAGATTTGGAATTCAAACTCAGGTCTCTGCATTAGAGTCAACATTGGAATGAGTTTTCATCACAGTAGGGTCCTGACACAGATTTCATAAGCACTTAATGTATGAATTGTTAAATTATGATTTAGACGCTTGGGGGAAGGACTTAATCTGAGCCAATCTTTCCATTTTTCCCTGTTTGGGGCAGTGCTGGGAATTGAACGTAGGTCTTGCACATATAAGATAGAGCACTTTACCTTTATTCACATCTTCAGGCTTCAATCAGTAATTTTTTTTTGCTTTTTAATTTTTTTTAATATTTTATTATATCACCTTGAGATTTGAGTGAAATTAGCCAGAGAGAGACAGATATAGAATGACTGCATTTATTTGCATGACATCAATCAGTAATTTTTAATGCCCTCCCTAAATAAGCCTAATAGAAAAAACAAGAATGAAAGGTTCAAGAAATATAAAACCATCACTTATGTCTTTAGCAAGTCTCAGTCTAGATTGCAGTCTCACAAGAACCATATTATAGACTCTGGTTTCTGTGGTTTCTGCACCCCCAGGCAGCAATACTGTTTTAGACACTAAATTGAACAGAGCTGACTGGAAGAAAAGGGCGAGGATAGTCACAATACCTACAGTATGGAAGAAACGTCCCCTGGATTATTAACTCACAGGACTCTGTTGATGTTTGGATAACTCTCTTCACCCTCAGCGTTAATAAACATGATCTGCACAGGGACTGGAGCAGTATAAAGCCTGCTCTCCCTAGAAACAATAAAATTAGCTACAGGGCTTAGATTGCTTAATCAGCCATCTGGAGTTTGCGCAGACGGATTTTCCTATTTTTGAAATGATTTTTTTTTCACTTTGCTAGACTAATTAACTTGGTACTTTGAGTGAACTTAACCCAGAAATGCTGGTGATTCAGCCCGGGGTGATGAGGGTGAGAGAAGTCCACCAATAAGAGTCCATCCTCATCCTCATAGAGAGACCACCAAGACTGTTCTGAATACAAACGCTGAATTTGACAAAAAACAAACAGAAAATACAGTTTCTTTGTCTTGCAAATAGTCCTTTTCCTATAAGAGCGAATTCTGGGCACTACCTGTAATGTGGATAAGCAACCTTTTCCCTTTCCTTTTCTACACGTTGTCTTTTGGAAAAACTGCTAGCTTGCCATTTGGACCACCTGGTGACCTCAACCTTCCTGTGGTTTCTTCTGCACCCGCCGGACTGTCTGAGCAGGGACAGACCCAGAAACACATCTCAGGGTAATTTAAACTTAGTTTTCTGTACCCCTGGGAGCAGGCCAATTTCTGCTGTGAATCTGGCGGCCAGCCTTGATTTTTTTTATTTTTTAAACCAAACCATCTGGCAGCCTCAGTTCTCTGGTAATAATTGTGCTACTTACTCCATCTGTACTTATAAGATAACTAGTCGCCTTCACAAATTAAGCCAGCCCCATCTGTTTGCCTACCTCATACATGATTATAAAGGGCTTCACACTCTTCCTTGAATGTGGGCAACTGTGGCGCTCCATGGACTGGTAGAGAGGGTCTCCTTAATGCCAGAGAAGGACTGAGTGCCCGGAGAGCATGTTTCTGTCCTGGGTTTGAAAGGGCACAGCTAGCCTGCAGTCTACTCTGTCCTGATCGCATCCCTATTGGCCGACTTCGAAAAGGCACAATTTCTCTGAGGGGCTCCGAGGAAGCAGTGTACAGGTGCTCAGTCAGGCTGAAGGCAAGAGAATATGGATGCACTGATCCTTCTATTTTCTGTAAATATTGGGATGGAGAAAAGGAGTTAGGTCAAGAGGGAAGATGGAACAAATCACCCTGTTCCTCTTGCTGCTTCCAGTTTAGAATGTTAGAACATAGTAAGCCTAAATTTGTCTCTGAGCATTCTAGGACCTGTAAGAGTTAATAGAGTTTCCCTCAAGTGACTAATGAAGTGCAGCTTACACATTTGGAAAATCAGACTCAATACTTGGTGTAGCACATCATCTTTCTGTCACCAAAATTTGTAGGCCGGAGAATCCCTAGGGCAACTTCCCTTGTGGCCCTCTGCAAATAGGAGTGCTGGTTGAAATCTCCCGTGTGCTAAAGGGTAATTCCTTTGTACAAAGTAAATCTTGACTCTATCACAAATATTGTAGAGCACAAGTGAATGGTTTTATTTAACTTATTAATTAGTGAAGAAACTAGTAAAATATTACAACTGGTTCAGAGGAGAAAAAGGAGAAATACTTAGTGGTAATTAGACTGTTTAAATTAAGTTGCATAATGGATGCAGAATTGACTTCTGTGGTGAGGAAAGAAAAAAAAATCAATGCACCAATACCAGTGAAAATCAATTTGCATACATCTGGATAAAATCATTTGCAAATCATTTATCTATAATTTGCAGAGCTATAAAATAGCTCAGACAATGAAAGACACAGAAACCATATAAAATGAGATAATGAAAAAAGTGTTCCATTAGAGATACCTTCTACTCACTTTGTTCACGCAAAGGTATTTATATCATGATGAGATTAAGAATTATGATATACTGTTGGACATTGTATGACTGAAACAGTTATGAACAAACTTGTAACCATGTATCTTATGGTGATTCAATAAAAGTTTAAAAAATAATTATGAATTTCTAACTGGGCCCAATTTTTAACTGATGCCCAATTTACTCTCAATGGAACAAACATCTCTGAATTCAGCAGTTATGTGTACCAAAGTCAAGAATTCAACATAATGAACGACCTAAAACCTGAGCTGTGCAGGAGGAAGAGAGCAGAGTGGAATGCCTTCAAGAGTATAGAAGAAAAAGTTTAAAAGGTCAAAGGACATCTGGCTCTAGGCACATCTCTTTGACTCCACCATTCTCCCTGCATTAGCATATGCCTCAGAGACCTGGGCCCTATAAAAGCAGAATGAGAACACTATTCAGGTTTCCCAAAGAGGAATCAAAAGAGCTATGCTTGGAATATTACGCCTCACTCAAGTGAGAGAAAGAATCCAGGGTTCTGATCTCCATCGATGATCCAGAGTCAGAGGCGCTGTCTTGTTTGCCAAGGCATCGAAAATCAGATGGGCTGGACATGTAATGCCATTTGGAGATGACTGCTGGACTAGAGTTGTTATTGACAGGACCCCACTGGATATCATAAGATCATGTGGCTGCCCACCTACAAGATGGTCAGACTTCTTCATCAAGACCCTGAATGAACTGTTTGAGGTTCTTCGTATTTCTGATGCCATTGGGCTACACTGGCATGTGATAGCGTCAAATGGAAATGTTACTGGCATCCATTCAAGCAAATCGACAGATAATGGGATATCAAGTGACATGGGGCAGAGCTGTTCCTTGCTCTCCCTGTGCCCAGCCATTCATGAGGCAGTCGGGAGGCATGGCGGGTTCCTAGCCCTGGCCCACCACCCGGCAGAGCCTCACAACAAGCCAGATGGCACCCCCTCCCCCCACTCCACGGGCACCGCCATTTTCCACATTTGGACTTCCCTCTCGTCAGAACTCCACCCAGCAGACCAGCCCATCACAGCCCAGCTCTTGTGGCCGCACGGTTCATCAATAAATGCTTTATTTGGAGGTGTTTAAAAGAGTATGCCTCCTGCACGGCAAGCCTGGCAAGCTGCTCGTGTTGTATTTGATATGCCAAATACCAGTAACAACTATATTAGGTCATTCCCATGACCTAATATAATGGTGAGGCTCTTTATGTTCCTGCAGCAAGCTGATGCCCTTGGCTCTACTGGCATGAGACAGGACATATGGAGATATTACTGGTGCCCGCTCTAGCAAATAGATGATGAACGGGAAGTTTGTGATCGTGATCATGATCAAGTGATCAAGTGAACTGGGTCCAAAACCTATGTTCCAGTTCTGTCTTTGTTACCTATCAACCTTAAATCCCTTAAGTTTATTAATTCATATAACTGTTGCAGGACACCTAAAATCCTAAAAGCCTCTGCATCTGCTCTGGATTGGCTCCTGCAGGTCACTTCATAGATAGAGGGGTAGTTTAAGTGTGGCAGTTTATCTGACCATGTATTCTGTACTGGCTGGTATAAATATTCTCTCATGCTACCACAATCATCGTGGGACTAGCTAGATCTTACCAGCATATTTGCCTGGCCACGTTGGATCTCTTAAGTATTTAGACCAGAGAGAAGTGCTGTTTGCCTCCAAGTAAGCAAGCATGGCTCCCTGATAACTCAAAGACAACTAAAATACAAAATTACCGTGAAATAGACGAGACTCTTGTGAAGGCTTGGAGAAATATTTAACTGGCATTAGCATTAGTCTTTGGTACAGAGACATGCCATATCAGAAACCCCCTTCTCTACCCTATAAAGGCATTTCCAGGCAGATCTTGGTTCAAAACATTAGCATATAATAGGGCCTAGGATGAAGTGCTGGGAGAAATTACCTAAGGGCATTTGACTCTTCCTGCTTCCCATAATAGTGGGAGGTCTGAGTTGCAGGTGTATAAAACTAGCCTGCTTTCTCTCTCTATTTTTCTTTTGGGCTCTCTTTTGGGGCTTGCACTCTTCTTGGGAGTCTTGTCTTTGTCTCCTCTTTACAGGGCCTTTACACGTGGTGGCCGCCATCTTGGCCTACACGTGGCTGGGGTTCTAGCCTGGAATCCTAAACACAGGGTTTTTTCTATTGCTGATTTGTATGCCTGAACATCTCTGATAAGTAAAGCATTTTAAAACTATCGGATTCCTGAGTCTTCATCCATTCACCGCCGGCTTCCGAGGTAGAAGGGAACTTGCTTCCCAGCACTATTGGGGACCCCGGAAGTGTCCCCGACATATAACCACTCTCAAAGCTTCAGGTTTCTCATTCCAACAGACTTAATACATAATCTACTCTATAAGGCTGTCATAGCCATCACTTATATAGTTTTCTAGAAAACAGGCTATAGACGGAAAGTACATTCCCATACAAAATTTGTTATGAGTTATAGTAATTAACAGTTTATCGAATTCCTACTAGGTGCTAGACATTATATCAGCAACTGTCCATGACCATTCTTTTCAACACTCACCTAAGCTCTATATTATTGTCATATTGTAGGAGACCAACTTAAGCTTAAATTGGTGCTTTCTCAACCATGTCATAAATGGCAAAACTGGGGAAAAATTGCGACAAATTCTGTGTTCTTAACTCTATCAACCATAGCAAGGCAATTGATCTATCATCTATCTATCTATCTGTCTGTCTGTCTGTCTGTCTAATCTATCTATCTATCTATCTATCTATCTATCTATCTATCTATCTATCTATCTATCTATCTATCTATCTATCTATCTATCTATCTATCTATCATCTATCTATCTATCTATCTATCTATCTACCTACATATCTATTTGGAAAAGGACTTTGGAGGTTGTTCACTGTCTATTGAGATGAAAGCACTTAGGGTTAGAGTGATCTTTGCTGAAGGAGTGGATGGTGCAACTGACCTTGGAAACTTTACTGTTGACATCTTAAGTCATGCCTAAGCAGAGCTGCATATTGCCATGACCAGAGCTCTGAGCTAGCTTCTGCCTCTTCTTTCCATTTTAGACAAGTAAAATAAGGAGGCTTGACTTTCACTTGAGATTGTCATAGATTAAAAATGTGGAATGAATAAGTTTGTTTTACCTCCTTTTTATGTTACTTCTTAAGAGTTGGAGACTTTTTCCTTCTCACTTCAGAAACTCATAGATTATGTCAAATTAGCAGAGCTATATTATAGCATTGACAAAGTCACTTGTATTTATATCAAAGGCATTGATTGGGTTATCTGAATATTAGCAATCTATTTTTTGTTCTTTGATAAATATGGCATTTTTTTAAAATTCATTTTTTTTGCATTCACAGATGGAATCATGTAAAAATGCTAAGAAAAGAATTCTATCCCAACTGTTAACAATTATTTCTGAAAAGAAAAAACAAAAGAAATATGCATATTTCTTTTTTTCTAAAGAAATTCAAATATATAACAAAATATTTTCATGGAAAAATATCTTTTGGTGAATTGAGTTTTTATAAGTACTTTTACATATCTAAATCAAGTTTTTCTAGGAGAAGAACAAGTGATTGGATTTGGCTAAGGATAAAGTAAATGTTATGTTTCTTTTAGGGTTTATTTTTATATTCCTCTAGATAGCAGTTAATTTTATGGAATTCCTTTTTTTGTCTGTCAGTTGGTATTGAATAATGGACTTTTAGAATTGGAGAGCCAATCCGTTTTCATCTTTCATCAACTGTTTCACAGACAAGTAACTGAAGTCTGTGTTATTTTATGAGTAACATTATTGGAAGCGTGATTTAATTGCTCACACTCTGTAAATCATCCATCACTGTCATGCAATCTCTATCAACACAACTGATTTATGCATTTTTGAAGCTAGGCATTTGCACATAGATATTTACTAACTTCTACTATATTATATCTAATCTGTTAGAGTTCTTTTAAATTTAGTTATACAGCATGGGCTTGTTAAGTATATCATCATTTCCCTTTCCACCTTTTCCAACTGGGATTCTTGAAGTGCCAGAGTTGAATTCTTAAAGAACATTCTAAGCACTGTAAAGATTTTTTAACACTTCATCTCTACCTAAATGTTTACTGCCTAAAGAAATGGGTGCTTTGGTAATATTTCCTCATTCCAGCATCTAACTAGCTAACTGAAGCTAGGGAAGAATTAAAATCTTATACAGTATAGATAGGAATGTAAATAGGTACAGCCATTATGAAAAGTATTATGGAGATTCTTCAATAAACAAAGACTATAACTGTCATATGATCTTACTATTCAACTTTTGAGTATATCCAAATATAAATATGATAATTTAGAAAATATATGAAATCATCTGCTCGTTGAAATTACTGCTCACAGTAACCATTTGCTATTTGGAAGTAGCAAATGCCCATCTTGTTGTGAGGCTCTGCAGGGGTAGCAGGCCAGGGCTAGATCCCGCCATGCCTCCCAGGCGCCTCATGAGCAGCTGGGTACAGGGAGAACGAGTAGCAGCTCTGCCCCATGTCTGAGAGTCTCTGGTTCAGCATACCTGGGCCGGATTGAAAAAAAAACTGCTGCAGGGTGGGTGTCGATGATCTGGGCAGTGATAGTCTGGTCTGCTGGGTGGAGTTGTGACAAGAGGGAAGTACAGATGTGGAAAATGGCGACCCCCATGGAGTAGGGGTCGTCTGGCTTGTTGTGAGGCTCTGCTGGGGTGACATATATATCATATTGGCAAAAATCCAAAAGTCTGATAACCCCCTTAATCGACAAAGATATGAAAAACAAGGGAAGCACCAATAGAAACAATCCCCCTAGAAAGCTCTCAGGCAACATCTAGGATCCCTTTCCATTTCCAGGGAGTGTCATCTTATAACACACTGCACACATGTGGGAAATGACCTGGGTGCCTGCCAGATGACCCCTCCTACTCCATGGGGGCCGCCATTTTCCACATCCGGACTTCCCTCTCGTCACAATTCCACCCAGCAGACCAGACTATCACAACCCGACTTGCGGCCGCTAGCGGCCGCACAGTTCATCAATAAATGCTTTATTTAGAGGTGACTACAAGAGTATGCCACCCGCACTGCAAGCCTGGCAAGCTGCTCGTGTTGTATTTGATATGCCAAATACCAGTAACATTTATATTAGGTCATTCCCTTGACCTAATATAATGGTTTGAGGCTCTTTATGTTCCTGGAGCAAGCGGATGCCTTTGGGTTCTACTGGCATGAGACAGGACATATGGAGATATTACTGGTGCCCGCTCTAGCAAATAGATGATGAATGGGAAGATTGTGATCGTGATGGTGATCGAAATGCCCATCAATTAATAAATGGATAAAGATGCGACATATATATGACATATTATTCATATATATGGATAAAGATGTGAGAGGTGTCAAATATTATTTTTTAAACATATTTTAAATCTATTTGTATATATATTTATTTATTCCAATTTTAAAGGAGTTGAAAGAATGGAAGGCTTAAATTTTGGAGCATAGATTCTAAGTGAGACAATAAATCTAACTTGGCACTTAATGTTTTGGAATAATAAAAATATTTCCTCTAATTCATTAATTGCTTACAGAAGAGGAGTGAAAGATTTTGAATAAAGTCTGCAGAAATTTGGGGTAATTTATTTCATCAACTTAATGGCTAAAGTTGTCTAAACACATAAACATATACTTACTCCTAGGGATGCTACTAGCTATAAAATGATCCTCCTTTGTTAATTATCAGAGAATCAAGACCATTTGAATATGAGGACAACTGATGAAATTTGATATGACTTCTTCTGCAGACAACGAAAGCACCTGCCTGGGTATGCTGGGCACCCCGACAAAATCTGGGAGCAGAGTCAGGGAATCCCCTTCTGCGCCTGGGGAATGGAAGCTGGCGGATGGAGAAAGATGCGAGAATCCAGCAAAGTTTCAGAAGGCTTTACTCTCACAGCTTCTGGTATACAACCCAACAATAGGAAAACCCTGAACTTTGGGTTCCCTGCTGGGCCCCCACCAGATGTCGGTTCAGAATCCTAGGCCAAGATGGCCACCACCATGTGTTAAGACCCAACAGGGAAGAGAACAGAGCAGAGGGTGAAAGGCAAAAGGCAAAGGGAGAAAGAGCGTGGAAGAAAGCAGGCTACAGTTTTTCTATCCCTACAACACAGACTGCCCACATCAGGGGGAGGCAGTTGGGAGTCAATTCCCCTCAGGTAACCACTCCCAGGACCTCACCTAGAGATGAGATTTTAATCCTGAGATGTTAATCTGAGTCCTTTGAGATGTTAATCCTGCTGAGCCAAAATCTGCCTTGGAAGTGCCCCTGCAGGGTAGAGTGGAGGAAAGGCATCTGAGATAATCTGTATCTCAGAATACAAAGGCATGCATCTGTACCAATGGATATTCCATAACCAGGTATATATTTCTCCAAGCCTTCACAAGAGTCTCATTTTTTCTTCATAGTTGTTTTGTATATTAGCCTTTAGACTTATTAGAGAGCCATGCGTTTGCTTGAAGGCAAACAGCATTTCTCTCTAGTGTAATTATTTAGAGTTCCAATGTAGCCAGGTAAATATACTGGTAAGATCTAGCTAGTCCTACGATGATTGTGGTAGCATGAGAGAAAATATTTATACCTGCTAACAGAGAATACATGGTAAGATATACTGCCACATTCAAACTGTCCTTCTCCTAGCTACAAAGTGACTTGCAGGAGGCAACTCCAGGCAATATGCAGAAACCCTGGGCAACAGTGTACTGCAAGAAGTTCCATTGGCAAATTATTTGATTTTCATACTATTCATTTCATATCATTTCTTTCTCTGTGAAGTAAAGCTGTACCAACCTCAGAATCATGAGAACTAACTGTGATAGCACAGGTTTTATGATCCCTACAGTTTATTGGACATATGCAAGGTATCTCATACATATTTTCCAACTTGAAACCTCTTTCAAAGTAGGCTGCTTTAGGGGCTGGAGAGATAGTAAAATAGGTGTATGTTTGCCTTTCATTTGGCCAACCAAAGTTCTTTCTCTGGCATCGCACAAAGTTCCCTGAGCCCCAGCGGGATTGATCCCTGAGCACAGAACTAGGACCAAACCTCGGTTGAACACTGCCTAGCGTGCACTCCCCAAACAATACAATTGTGTCACCACTTTATGTGGTAAGAAGAATCTGAGACTGACTGTAAACTACTGGATATCAGTACAGGATTCTAACACATGAATTAGCTAACATGAAAGGTTTCCTGGAATCTACTAGCTTTGTCTACTTGGTTTCAAGTATTGCCTATAGTTTATTTTCCCAGTCAGTTCCTGACAAGTTTAAACCTTACATAAACTTTCCACACCTGTTGGATACTCTCTTCTTTGGACTGTGTTCTTTTACATATCTAGTTTGTAGAACTTTGTTTAGGTCATTTTAGTGTAATCAGAAAAGCATTGACTTTAACTAGAAATCCCAGGTTCAAGCCAATCCTTCCTGTGTATGAATTCATTTATTTATTTCTATTTATTTATCTATTTACTTATCTATCTATCAATCTATCTATCTGTCTGTCTGTCTATCTGTCTGTCTGTCTATCTATCTATCTATCTATCTATCTATCTATCTATCTATCTATCTATCTATCTATCTATCTATCTATCTATCTATCTATCTATCTATCTATCTATCTATCTATCTATCTATCTATCATCTATGCCTTTGTTCACACCCGGCAATGCTCAGGGGCTACTCCTGGCTCTACACTCAGGAATTTCTCCTGGTGGTGCTCGGGGGACCATATGGGATGCCGGGAATTGAACCTGGGTTGGCTGCATGCAAGGCAAATATGTACTATTGCTTCAGCCCCTGAATTTAAACAAGTTACTGAATGTCTATTTATGTCAGTTTTGTAAAATGGAGATTGTAACACATCTGTAAGAGTTCTTAAGAATACAAAATGAAAGGGCTATTTCTCTCTTTTTTAATGTAAAGATTTATAATGCTGGCTATAATGTTGTAAATCCAGTTAGGTATCAACTGTGTAACTGTTGGGTTGTTGAGGTTCCAGCTTTCTGTGCTCTTCTAAAGCCTATTCATACTTTGACATAAAACTAGTTTCTCTTCCTGTCCTTTATCTGTTATCTTTGAAATTTGTTTTTGGAAGTACCAGGAACAGTGTTACTCAGGCAGATACATAAAAACTTGATGCCTCCCTTTCTGTGATGTGAGTACAGCGCTGTACAGTGCTCCTGAAATTATGTTCCACAGAGGGATTTATTAAAAACTCTTCTTCTGGTGTCATATAAATATGTCATTAAAGTGACAGATAAAATTGAGAATTGCTGTGAACTGGAACTGTTGCTGACAGAGTCATTAAGCATGTTTGGAAATTAAATTCTTTGTGAATTCCCGAAGAAAACTTTATATTTTGCTTAAACTAGTTTCTCAACTTATTTTTCTAGTTCCTCCTTCCATTTTCAAAAGGAAATACTCATATAGTGTTGGTGAAATTGGTCTAACAATAGTTGATACCTTTTATTCAAAGACCATATAAAGTATATGTGCATATTATGATACCAAAATCCAAGGTCAGGCAAAGCATGGAACAGGAGGTCTTGTCAAAGGTGGAAGTTATCAGAAATGTGTGGGAGTCAGAGGCGAGGTAAGACAGAGAATGGAACAGTGTGCTAATAATTGTCGAAAGTGCTGATACCAGCCTAGAACTGAGCATTAAATACAGGCAAAAAGATACACATGACAACCTCTTAATGTATGTATTATAATCCACAATGTGGAAGGGAAGGGAAAAAGAAGAGAGAGAGAAAGAGAAAGAATTTAAGAACCTGCCACGGAGACAGGCTGGGGAGGGGGAGGGAATCGGGGACATTGGTGGTGGGAAATGGGCACTGGTGGAGGGATGGGTGCTGGAACATTGTATGACCGAAACCCCAAATATGAACATCTTATGAACATCTTTGTAACTGTATATCTCACAGTGGTATAATAAAATATTATTAAAAAAGACCATATAAAGAAAGTATCTTAAAAACTTTTTATTAAGCATAAATATTATGATAATTTTACCCTTTTACTAGCAAACTAAATTTCCCAAATGCTTTTTAGCTCACCTTGATTCAGACTGTTAAGAATCCTTATAACCAGGTTGCAGTTTAATATTATGACCACTGTTTATCCTGAAGATGGAGATAAAACCAGCCATGTGTGATAAATCTAAAATATTGTCCTACTGAAAATATTATAATAAAAATTAGGGTCTTGTGAATTTCTATGAATTTATAACTTCTGACAAATTTCTATGATTTTCTAATTTTATATTAGAGCATGTGAATTTATATGCTTAATTTAAATTCAGAATTATGTGGGTAATAACTTTGAACAAAAGAGAAACAACAGATTTTTGTTGAGAATCTTTCTACAGTAGTTTATAAGATGTTAAAGGAAATGTTAAAATTCTAATCTGGGAAATTTTATTATATTTTTTCCCTTGGTCCCAATTTTCTATTCCATTTCAATATATGGATGTAATGTATAGACCACATCAAGTTTTTTTGTGGAAAGATGTACGTGCATAGTAAATTTTAACATACAAACAACAATTATTGGAGAGGAGGTTGGATTACTCATGGTGGTGCTCAGGGGTTACTCCTAGCTCTGTGCTCAAGGATCACTTCTAGCAGTTCCCTAGGTACTAGGTTAGCTGGGGAGTGAGCCAGAGCCCCTGTTCGTAAAGCAGTCACTCAGTCCATCGGGCTCTCTCTGATCCAAGAATCTCTTTAAAAGGAGAGTTCTTGGGGCCGGAGCCATAGCACAGCGGAGAGGGCGTTTGCCTTGCATGTGGTCAACCCAGGTACGAACCCTAGCATCCCATATGGTCCCCCAAGCACCGCCAGGAGTAATTCCTTAATGCAGAGCCAGGAGTAACCCTTTAGCATTACTGGGTGTGACCAAAAAAAGCACAAAAATGGAGGGGTGTCGGGAACGCTGCTGGGGTTCCCAACAGTGCCGGATCCGAAGTTCCCTTCTATCTCCGAAGCCGGCGGGGAATGGATGAAGACTCAGGAATCTGATGCAGTTTTAAAAGGCTTTACTTATCACAGGTTCAGGCATACAAATCCACAATAGGGAAAACCCTGTGCTTAGGATTCCTGGCTAGAACCCCCAGCCACGTGTAGGCCAAAATGGTGGCCACCACGTGTAAAGGCCCTGTAAAGAGGAGACAAAGACAAGACTCCCAAGAAGGGTGTGAGCTCACAAAGAGAGAGCCCAAAAAGGTGGCTCGAGAGAGGAAGCAGGCTAGTATTATACCCCTGCAACTCAGATCTCCCTTCCACTGTTATGGAAAGCAGGGAGGGTCAAATGCCCTCAGGTAATTTCTCCCAGCACCTCACCTAGGCCCTTTTATATGCTAATGTCTTGAGCCAAGATCTGCCTGGAAAAGCCTTTCTAAGATAGAGAAGGGATTTACAAGATGGCTTGTCTCTGTACCAAAGTCTAATACTAGTACCAGTCAAATATTTCTCCAAGCCTTCACAAGTCTCGTCTACTTCACGGTAGTTTTGTATTTTAGTTGCCTTTGAGTATATCAGGGAGCCATGCTTGCTTGCTAAGAGGCAAACAGCATTTCTTTCTGGTCTAATTACTTAGGGATCCTACGTGGCCAGGCAAATATGCTGGTAGGGGCCGGAGTGATAGCCCTAGCGCGGTAGGGCATTTGCCTTGCATGCAGCCGGCCTGTGCTGGCCCGGGTTCGGTCCCCAGCATCCCATATGGTCCCCCGAGCACCGCCAGGAGTAATTCCTAAGTGTAGAGCCAGGAGAAACCCCTGAGCATTGCTGGTTGTGACCCAAAAAAAGACAAAAAAAAAATGCTGGTAAGATCTAGCTAGTCCCACAATGATTATGGTAGCATGGAAGAATATTTATACCAGCTAGTACAGAATACATGATCAGATAAACTGCCACATTTAGACTACCCCCTTATCTACGAAGTGATTTGCAGGCCGCAATTCAGAGCAGATTCAGTGGCTCTTAGAGGAGTCCTGAAACAACTCCCCATGATTGGTTTACTAATCACGATCACGATCTTCCCGTTGATCATCTATTTGCTAGAGCGGGCACCAGTAATATCTCCATATGTCCTGTCTCATGCCAGTAGAGCCAGGGGCATCAGCTTGCTACAGGAACATAAAGAGCCTCAAACCATTATATTAGGTCATGGGAATGACCTAATATAATTGTTACTGGAATTTGGCATATCAAATACAACACGAGAAGCTTGCCAGGCTTGCCGAGCGGGAGGCAAACTCTTTTAAACACCCCCAAATAAAGCATTTATTGACTAACCGTGCGGCCGCAAGAGCTGGGCTGTGATGGGCTGGTCTGCTGGGTGGAGTTCTGACGAGAGGGAAGTCCAAATGTGGAAAGTGGTGGCGCCTGTGGAGTGAGGGGGTGGTCTTGCTTGTTGTGAGGCTCTGCCGAGGTGGTGGGCCAGGGCTAGAACCCGCCATGCCTCTCGACTGCCTCATGAATGGCCGTGCACAGGGGAGAGCAAGGAACAGCTCTGTCCCATGTCTGAGAGTCTCTGGACCAGCATATCTGGGCCGGATTGAGGAAAAAGCTGCTGCAGGGTGGGTGTCGATGATCCGGGCTGTGATGGGCTGGTCTGCTGGGTGGAGTTCTGACGAGAGGGAAGTCCAAATGTGGAAAATGGTGGCGCCCGTGGAGTGAGGGGGTGGTCTGGCTTGTTGTGAGGCTCTGCCGAGGTGGTAGGCCAGGGCTAGAACCCGCCATGCCTCCCGACTGCCTCATGAATGGCCGTGCACAGGGAGAGCAAGGAACAGCTCTGCCCCATGTCTGAGAGTCTGCAGTTTACTAATAAAAATTGAAAAAGTACAAAATATTTAGTAACGTACAGTAGATTAAGATAAGAAAAAACAATTCCAATTACAAAATGATAATACATGTTACTTTAGAATCCTAACTTGTTTTTGGACCCAAAGCTAAGTTCATGACAAAGTGTTTCTAGCTGTCTGATTATAACGAACTATAGTTTGCACTGTCCATAATTTGTGAGAGTCAATTTGCTATATTTTATGTAAAGTCGGGTGTCTGGAACAAAGTCTGTGGGGCTACTTCTGGAACAGCAATAGCGGTGATCATATGAGTATGAGTCTCTGGAGAGCAGCAATCAGGAACTCGTTGAATTGTCAGGAACACTGGATCAGGTCT
The DNA here is from genome assembly GCA_021461705.1 of Cryptotis parvus. NCBI lineage: Eukaryota > Metazoa > Chordata > Mammalia > Eulipotyphla > Soricidae > Cryptotis > Cryptotis parvus. The sequence goes on from JAJIBD010023506.1 coordinate 23,112, forward strand.
CAGGAACACTGGAACAAATATCTCGAACTCTGGAACAGGAGTCATGAGCACTGGAACAGGTGTCCGGAACATCGGTGTAATATCACAAACTCTGGAACAGGAGTCTTGAGCGCTGGAACAGGTGTCAGGAACATCGGTGTGGGCGCCTTGCAGGGCTTCTTCAGCAAGGGAACACTGGCACCAGTAACTCTACCTGTAGCTTAATTTTAGGCAAGACAAAAACACTCTTAGAGATTAATCACAAATAGAGATTTTAAGTCTTGGCAGGGATCCAAGTCTGGGATGGAGAGAAGAACATAAAGAAGCTCCAACACGGGTGGAGCAGGGAAATAAGTATGAGAATTAATGATTTTAAAATGGATGAGTCTAGTGGATCAGCAGTGGAGCTGATGAATTTAATAGAGGTTTGTAGTGGTCAGAAATTGAGAAGGTAGTAGTTGAGACATAACATAGACACAACATTAATCACACACATAATGGTGGCCACCACACGCACACACACACGCACACACACATTTGATCGGTCAATATCTTACAGCTGTTTATATGACCCATCTAGGGTGATAAATGGTAACGAATCAAGCGCTTCATGGATATAAAGCCGGCAATTGATGGTGAGGAAGTGTCTTTTCCAGTGAATAGAGCATTGGGAAAAATTATTTTTGCAAATTATTAAATTTTTAGTGAGCACTGTTTTAGGAGTCTCGGAGTATGGGGCACTGTATCGCAAGTTTACTGCATTCCAATATCTTATCTTGTGGACAGAATCATTAGAAAAACAATTTTTCATTGATTTAGCAAACATTTTTGTAATGAGCACTGTGATCAGAGTCCAAACCCTCGAGCATAATAGAAGGAATCTACAGCATCCAAGTTCTTTTTCTGCAAATACCTGTGAGCAAAAACATTAAAAAAAAGAAACTCTAACATTAATCCTTAAAACATTTTGACATTGAGCACTATGCTCGGAGTCCACCCATTTTTCCACCCTTTTTTTTTCATAATGAAGAAAGCATTTAGGCTGTAAGGCAAGATATTAGATATGAATCATGATCAACAGGCTGCAAAACAAGATCATGAACCAATCCAGGACATTTAAACAGCAACTTGCAATTTAAAATTTAAGACTTTATATTGAAAGAATTAGTTGTTTTCTGATTCTTGGAGAATTCTAGTCTTAACAAATCGCAGAGGAACCCAGTTTCTTGGCAGGGTTATCATCTGTAGAAATGAAAGCATAACCTCTTCCCGAATGAGGAGGTGACCTGCAATCCATTTATCATCAATTTTCACCAGATAGGTGAATTGACTGTTTTTTGAGTTTGCATATCTTCTTGAAAGTGACATTCAGCCGTGGTATAGGGATCTCCTTGAGGTATATTTAAGAAATTTAAGGTGAATAATGTTAAAGAAAAAGAATCCATTGGAGGCATACTTGTTTTTCATTGCTTTAATAACTGAGTTTTAAGCGTTCTGTGAGCACATTCAACAATTCCTTGTCCTTGTGAATTATATGGAATTCCTGTAATATGTTTGATCTGCCATTCCTCGCAAAAGGATTTGAAGGTTTTGCTGGTGTAAGCAGGACCGTTATCTGTTTTTATGGTATGGGGAATACCCATGACGGAGAGGCACTGGAGTAAAAATGAACAAACAGATTTAGCTCTTTCAGACATCATAGGAACAGCCCGTATGAACCGAGAATATGTATCAATGACCACATGAAGGAAAGGTTTGTTGGGAAATAAGTTAGTATGAGTTATATCCATCTGCCACAATTGGTTTGTCTGTAAACCTCGAGGATTTGCTCCTGCCACATGAGATGTACAATGTAAAGGAGCACAGACAGGACAGTTGCGGACAATTTGTCTAGCTTGTCTCCATGGGATGCCATAGTGTACATGAAGGCGGCGGGCATTTGTATGTAGAGTCTGGTGCTCTTCCTCAGCTGATTTAAATACTGGTGCTGCCAAGAGATCTACTACTTCATTTCCTTGAACCATCGGCCCGGGGAGTCAGCTGTGAGGACGGATGTGGGAGATGTATATAGGGAATGTTCTTTTTCGGAGGAAATCGTGTAGTTTATGGAGCAGCTCCTGAATTATAGGATTATGGAGTCCTGCAACGGGGGATTTCTTACCTCAAAAGAGTATGATCCCAATATAAATTTCTATACGTGGCTTATACATATTGCTTACTGACTCAGAATAATTCAGTGGTAGACATGGGGCCAAGGATAGGATAGAAACATCAGAGATCTGACATGTGAGATGAATCATGAAAGATGAGGCAATTTCTTGTACAGAATTATATCAACCTCTCACCAAGAACAGAAGCAAAAAAAATGCATCTGTTGTATAGTGAGGGGGTTGTGCGCATGCCAGACCTAAAACACAGGGTTGTTGGGAGCAGTGAAGCCAGGTCGCGGAGTCGAGCATTGTACTGAACAGTTCCTCCCATGTGCACAATGATTAGTAATTTGCCCTCAGCATCATGGTGACTGCTGGGTGTTTAGAAAGCTCCCTCCCTTAACCTTTGCTATTATTCCCGAATCTGGTAAGCACCGGGTAATTTTCAGTGACAGCAGTTTATAATCATCAAGTACAAACCAATATGTAAATCTTTATTTGATAAATTAAATGAGGGTTTAAATATTATAGGACCGTTAGGATTCTATATGCCCAAAAGTGATCCTTGGTTGTATGCAATTTTTTAGAAGAAATTTCAGCACAGTTGCCTTTAAATTTTTTTTTCCATCTCATGCTCTGCTCTTCTGTCTGATTTTATACACTGTCTTGCCACAAACTACAAAAGAGATTTTGTTTATTAGGAGAAGCTTATTGCAGCCTTTTGTGCACGTATTATCTACTTAATAACAAAGGGTGATACAGTCTTTTCTCTTAGTTAAAGGCATCTTCTGCAAGCTGCTGTTTCAGTGTGCTTTTTTATGTTTCTGTCAGCACCTCCATTCACAGAGATGCTAACTTTTCTCCTGGACTTTGCAGTACAAAGGCTTCTTTGTAACTCTTGCAAAAGATGACAGGTTCAGAATGGAGCTAGCCAGAGGTGACTCCATTTCTGTTTTCTTTTACCTGGTGTCAGGGGCAATATGCTATTTGGGGTCACATGTCCCCTTTGCAATTTCAGCGTCAGTATCATCCTGATGTCTTTAAATTGTCATTATTATTGTTTTAAAATAGCATAGAACCCTAGGAATAAAAACGTAGAATCTGATCCACAAGAGCTTTACATGTACAAAGTAAATGGGGAAAAGAATTAATCCACCTTGTTGGATGATATAATTTTAAAGAATTACTTGAGGATCAGGGAGCTAGCACAGTGTGGGGGGGCACTTGTCTTGCAGGTGACTGACCTAGGTTCAACCCTCTCACACTGGCACAAGTGATGTCTGAATGCAAAGCCAGGATTAAGCCCTGGCTATCGCTGGGTGTTGACAAAAAGACTAGAAAATAACAAGAATTATTTGATTTCTTTTTTATGTGGGATGAATTCTCTGCAGTTTTCATTTTATAACCCAAAAGTTAGTGCTAAGAAAAGTATGATACATTGCAAATATATTTTATATCTTTAGAACAGGATTGTTCCCAAAACAGGACTGTACATAATCCTAAAGGATTTCAAATGTTCTAGAAAAAAATCCTTAACATCTTCGCGTTACTGTCTTCTACCTTTATTGATGCTGGTAGTTTTTGGTGATTAAGACAGTCTTCATATTAAGAATAGTGTAACCTGCATAGTGTAGTAGTGTAAAAGTTATTTATTGGGAATAACTTTTTAAAAATATTATTTGGGTTCTTTCTCTAGAAAAAACATATTTTAAGACTACATAAGTTTAAGTGTACAGTTTATTTTGGGGGAGGGATGGGTGGATTTTCATATGGAGAGTATGATCATCCTAATGCTGCTCTTGCTATTCCCTACATCACTTGTATCACTTGTATCACTAGTCTTCCCATTGTTCATCGATTTGCTTGAGTGGGCACCAGTAACATCTCTATTCATTGGGAATAGGGCCATTATTGTTATTGGTTTTGGCATATCGAACACACCATGGGTAACTTGCCAGGCTTTGACATGGCTCTGGGTTTATCCTGGGGGCCCAGTCTTTTTCTATGTCAGACCATCCACCATCCAGGGCCCACAGGGCAGAGCCCTGGGTATAGGCAAAGCCTGTCTCGTGTCTGCCACCTGCCCACGCAGCCAGGCACTGCAGCCACACCTGTAATACCTCGAGGGGCAAAATTCCCTACATGGACACAAATATAAAATCTGTGAAGCAAGAGTAGCATTAGGAAAAGGATTTGGATTAAAAACATTTATAATGTTATAATAGATATCAATAGTACAAATATGAATTATTTCTGTATTTCATGGTATAACATGGATAGAATTTATTGTATTATTAGAATGAATATATGTGTACAGTATAATTAATACCTAATAATCTACTGAGGAATGATTTTTTCTTCTCATTATTTGATATCTGCATTTTAATTGATCTAAAATTGATCATTTGAAGTAACAAAAACTAGCTTTAGCAGTAGCACATAACCTTAATGAAAACAGATCACTTGTATCACTTGTATCACTTGTCTTCCTGTTGTTCATCGATTTGCTTGAGTGGGCACCAGTAACATCTCCATTCGTTGGAAGCAGATGCAAAAGCTCTTTCACAAATTTTAACAATGCAATTTCCCAATGAACTGCAGGATGATACTTCCTTGATGAGTGAGATTTCTTTAAAAATTACACTTTCGATTTAGCATTCAAAATTATTGTAGTCAGAAGAAATAGCATAAGCAGGAGTTAAGTTGCAGCCATCCTTATATGCTACCAACCCTGGTTTGATGCCTGAGACTGCACAAGGTCCCTGAGAGTGCCTGGAGTGGGAGTGACCGCTGAGTGCAGAGGCAGGATTGACCACTAGGCACTGCTGGATATGGCCTGAAAGCAAAAATCACACGAAAGTATATCATTGCAATGCAGTTACTTCAGATTGATATTTAAGGACAAAAAAATCCAAATATATTCTAGATTCTGACAAGATTCAACAGCTATTCACGGGAAAAAGTAGGAGAAGAAAGACACATTTTTAGGAAATATAGAAAGATGTTTCTTTGACTGTATTTATCTATGACAATATAGCAAATATTGCAATGGAATACAGATTGTTATTTTTAGACCAGAAATCCTCATTCACCACTTGTATTTCACCAGATATTGGAAGTTTTGGCCAATGCAGTGAGCTACTATCTCGAGTCAGTGACATGCATATGGAAAAAGAAGTAAAAGAAGCCTAATTCAAGGACAAAATGATCATCTTTGCCAAGAGTTTGAGGTGAGTTTATAAAAACATTGCTAAAGTACTAAATTATAATTCTTACATTTTTAGGATATAGTATTAAATATACAAATATAGTTTGTATTTTTATTTAACAAATAAGTGGAAAGTGTAGCATTAAGTCATATGAATTCTTTTGAAAAAAAATTAGTAATTTATATACAAGTTTCCTATTGCAAACTATGAAACATTGCTGGGAGAAGTTCATGACCAAAATAAATCAACAAATCAGTTATGTCTAAGGATGCATTATGTTAATGAATTAGAAGATATAATTGCTAAGGCACCATTTCTATCTTTATTCATATCTAGGTAAAATGCAGCTCCAATTAAAATTTCAACAGACTTTATTTTCAAAATTAATAAACTGAATATATAATTCGTAAAAATATAACACTAATCCCAGAATTGTCAAAACAACCATGAAAAAAGAAAAATGTAATTGAAGGTCCTATATTAGCTGGCTTCAGAAGTTATTATAAGTTATTTAAAACTCCATAATTTAAAGTTATATTAATAAAGGCAGTGTAACATTTTTATAAATATATCACTTGATCATCACTTGACATCCCGTTATTCATCGATTTGCTTGAGTGGGCACCAGTAACATTTCCATTTTACCCTATCACATGCCAGTGTATCCCAATGGCATCTGGTTGCTTCAGGAATACGAAGAGCCTCAAACTGTTAGTTCAGGGTCTTAATGAAGAAGTCTGTCCATCTTATAGGTGGGCGGTCACATGATCTTTTGATGTCCTGTGGGATCCAGTTGATAGTGGCTGTAGTCCAGTGGTTGTCTCCAGTTGCATTACATGTCTAGCCCATCTGATTTTCAACGCCTTGGCAAACGAGAGGCGTCCCTGACTCTCGATCATTGATGGTGGTAGGAACTCCAGATTCCTTCTCTCACTTGAGTAAGGCGTGATATTCCAAGCATAGCTCTTTCGATTCCTCTCTGGGAGACCCGAATAGCATTCTCATCCTGCTTCTGTAGGGCCCAGCTCTCTGAGACGTATTTTAATGCAGGGAGAACGGTGGAGTTGAAGAGATGTGCCCAGAGCCAGAGGTTCTTTGTCCTTTTTAGCTGTTTCTTCAATGCTCTTGAAGGCTCCACACTTCTCTCATCCTCCTGTGCAGCTCAGGTGCTAGGTCGTTTATCATGCTGAGTTCTTGACCTAGGTACACATAACTGCTGAATTCAGAGATGTTTTTTCCATTGAGAGTGAATGGAGCATCTGGAACTAGTTCATTTTTAATGAACATTGTTTTGTTGAGATTCAGCTGTAAACCTATCTTTCCACATTCTCGGTCGAAGTCAGCCAGCATTTGTACCACTTGGGAGGGCACCTTGCATTCAGACAAGTAGCATGTGAATAGCCAAGCCAGTGTATTGATGAGTACTGATGGCAGATTCTTCAGGTGTTAAAGTTTAACTTTGTCTGGGCCTGGTGCTGATCTCTTCTTTATCAACAAAATGGCATATCGGATTTCAGAAGGGAGACCGTTGGGAACGACATATCCATCCTGTGGAATTTGGTATGTGGGCAGGTGGACGTGGCTATGAAAAAAGATCTGAGTAGAAGTCATGGATAATCTTCTCTATTGCCTTTCTGGAAGATGTGATCGATCCATCAGGACGTAGGACAGTCATCTATGTCTTATAGTTGGTGAAGGACAGGTGAGCATTGCAAATGCTTTTCCCGGCTTCTGCTGCCTTGGCCAAGATTGCTGCCCTTCTCTCTTTGAGATCTTTCTTTATCTCTTCTCTGCACTGCTTTGCAAGCTTGAACGTTAGCATTTGGTCCCCTGAGGTTTGCACCTTGCCATGTTGGTGAATGAGCTCGAGAGTTTTTGAAGACAGGCATCCTTCTGTGTCTTTCTCTGTCTCGGCATTCTCACAATCATGGAGGTGCTGAACAAGTCAGTTGTTTTCCTCATTGATGTCGACCTGTAAAAAAATGTTTATATAAGTATATATGATTCAGAATTAAGCCCAGAAATAGGCCAAAAATAGACAGAAAATAAATTGAGGTCAGTTCACTTATGACAATGTATCTAAGATGTTTCATGAATTTTTTGAAAGTCTCAGGGATGCAGAATAATTGTATATACATATATAAATTTCAATTCTTTTCTTCACACTGTATATAAAATTAATTTGAAGTCAATTATAGTTGTGAATAGAAGAGTCAACAAAACTTTTTGGACGAACTCATAGGAGAAAAGGCCCAGGGCTTAGATTAGGTGAGCATTTCTTTACTAGAATACTAAAAACATTATGCCCACAAATAATGTAAATTTTTTTTCACTTAAACTGCATTGATAAATATACCAAAAGGCAAGTTCTGTGCTGAGAGAAATTCACAAATTCTTAAATTTTTGTCTTTGTAGATAAAATAAAGTAATTGACCGTGTCTGGGGATGGGGTGCTGAGTGAGGGGCCGGTGGGGTGGGGCAGTATGTCCTGCTTGCCTGTGAGCTGTTGGGCGGCTGCCTAGAGAACAGGTTGGCAGGCATCATCCTTGCAGAGCTGGGAGGTGGGACACATGGTGGACAGCACCCACCAAGGTCGGGTCACTCTGCGGGCATGGCAGGAGCTCGCCGAGGTAAGAACCCGTCCGTCTCTGGGCGGGAATACAGCTCAAAGGACTGGCCTGCTTGCTTGGCTTGCATGACGCCAGTGTGATACCAGGCATTGCATGGCCTGAAGCTCCGCTGGGTGTGGCCTGCTGGCCTCCAGCACGTGTGGCGCCAACAGCCCCGCTTCACTGGTCAAGCACTGACCATAGGCCGCATGCTAGTGCACCGGTCCCGGGCACTCAGCAGCAGGTTCACTGGTGTGGGGGTGGGTCTGAGATCCCCAACTCCTGGTGACCACATTTTGGAAACTTAATGAGTCTCCTTAAAATAAGTGCTGAAGAAGTGCCTCATAGACTCACAGACATGGGGCAGAGCTGCTACTGGCTCTCCCTGTGCCCAGCCGCTCATGAGGCGCCCAGGAGGGATGGCGGGTTCTAGCCCTGGCCTGCCACCCCAGCAGAGCCTTGCAACAAGCCAGACGACACCCCACTCCATGAGGGCCTCCATTTTCCACATCCGACTTCTCTCTCGTCAGAACTCCACCCAGTAGACCAGCCTATCACAGCCCAGCTCATCGAGTTCCACCTTGCAGCAGTCTTTTTTAAATCCGGCTCAGGTATGCCCGTCCAGAGACTCACAGACATGGGACAGAGCTGCTACTGGCTCTCTCTGTGCCCAGCTGCTCACGAGGCGCCCAGGAGGGGATGGTGGATTCTAGCCCTGGCCCGCCACCCCAGCAAAGCCTTGCAACAAGCCAGACGACCCCCTCCATGAGGGCCTCCATTTCCATATCTGAACTTCTCTCTCGTCAGAACTCCACCCAGCAGACCAGCCTATCACAGCCCTGCTCACGTGGCCGTGGCCGCGGTTCATCAATAAATGCTGGACTTAGAGATATCTACAAGAGTATGCTATCTGCACGGCAGAGCCTGGCAAGCTACCCGTGTTGTATTTGATATGCCAAATACCAGTAACAATTATTACTGGTAATAATTGTAATAAAGGTAGGTTCTCTTCTACCTCCGAGGACCTCATTCGGAATGGATTGAGGCTCTTTATGTTCCTGGAGCAAGCAGATGCCCTTGCTCTTCTAGCATGAGACAGGACATATGGAGATGTTACTGGGGCCCGCTTGAGCAAATCTATGATAAATGGGAAGACAGTGATACAGTGATACAGTAGATAAAATAGGATTTTCAATAAGAATTTATTAGGTGGTCAGAGCAATAGTACAGTAGGGAGGGCATTTGCCTTGCATGTGGCCAATTTGGGTTTGATTCACAGTACCTCATATGATCCCCCAAGCTTACCTGGAGTTATACCTGAGTGCAGAGCCAGAAGTAAGTTATGTCAGGAATGCCCCCAAATAAACAAATGAACACTTATGAGGAACACTTTAATATAAAAAAGTAGAATCAGAAACTTGAAATATTTCACAGAGGGGACTATAGGAATAATGTATAAGAACATGTGAGAAATAATATTAGGTAAATTATAAACATGGTGAATTACTCCCACCACACACTAGAATGACTATACAGAAAAGACTGACAGTATTGAGTGAGAAAGAGATGGAGGACGTGGAACAAACTATCTTGCTATAGGTAATATAGAATTATGCGATTTTTGGATTAAATTTGGTAGTTTCTTTATAGTTAAAACTTTATTTATCGTAGGACTCATTAATTCTACCCAAAAGAAATAAAGATATACATACAGAATTTTACACTGTTCCTTTTATGGGGACTTAGGTTTCCTGGTTCTATGCTTAGGATCCCTCCTGGTGGGGTCTGGATGACCATAAGTGGTGCTGGGGATTGAACCTGGGTTAGCTGCATGCAAGGCAAGTACTTTATTTGCTGAACTATCTCTTTGGTCATTTACACAGTGACTTTGTACATAATAGACAGGTGGAAAACACCCAAGGTCATTGAATTGATGATTAGACCACAAAAAAGGTCACATCCATAAGAATGGATCATAAACATTCTTTCCAAGGAGTATGGTGATGATAAATTTAACTCGATGGCCTTGTAATTCAGTCATATCAAGGTGACCTTTTCACATTGTGTGATCTGGATCATCGCATGTAAGTGGGGTCAGCTGTGTGTAAGACAAGTGCCTTCCCCAGTGCCCTCTTTCCAGCCTCCTTCTTCACTATTTTTAATTGTGTGGTAAAAAGTGAATTACTCAGAGTTCCATCCAAGAGAAAATCTGAGCTTTCCCCTTTAAGTTTCATCAGTAAATGCTTGAGATGAGAGCCTTCTACTGAGAATATACTACCTACATGACAGAGCCTGGCAAGCTACCTGTGTTTTATTTGTTATGCCAAAAACTAGTAACAATTATGGACCTCAATTCCATGACCTGAAGAATGGTTTGAGGTTCTTCCTGTCCCTGGAGCAAGCAGATGCCCTTGGGCTACACTTGCTTGCGACAGGACCTATGGAGATGTTACTGGTGCCCGCCGAGCAAATTGATGAACAACAGGAAGACAGTGATACAGTGGTCTCACCCTTAATTACCTTTTATATACTAATATGAATGTTGGATAAATTAAAAAATTTTATTGTGATGATGATGGTTGATGGTCTGACATAGAAGAAGACTGGGCCTCCTGGGATGAACCAAGAGCCACAGCAGAGCCTGGCAAGCTACCCATGGTGTATTCTATATGCCCAAAACAGTAATAATAATGGAACTCATTCCAATTGAATAGAGACGTTACTGGTGCCTGCTCGAGCAAATTGATGAACAATGGGAAGACAAGTGACTAGTGACAAGTGACAAATAGGTGCCAAGAAGTGGCTGGTACAGCAGTTAGGGTGCATGCTAAGCTTGGGTTTAGTTCTTGAATACTACATAGTTCCCTAAAGTCTTCTTGTTTAGCCCTGGAGGCCCCCCCTCCAACAGCCCCTGAGAATTAGCCCAGAGGTCTCCAGCACCTTTGGGGTGACTGGGTACACCCATCCCTGCAGGGTGAGAGCACATTGTGTCCTTGGGCCCTTGCACCGAATCTATGGCCTGGTTCGCTGAGAATAGCCTATGGGGTTTGTCGGGGAACGCCACCGGGTCCCAGACAGTGTCGGGACAGAGGTTCTCTTCTACCTCCGAGGACGCCAGGAGAACAGATGAAAACTCACGAGTCCGGTGCAGTTCCAAAAAGGCTTTTAATAGTACAAAAGCTCTTCCACAGCACTCCAATATAATGAATAAACTCTAGCTCTGGTCGGAACTTAGACCATACAAAAGAGTCTAAGTCTCCCACCAAAGAGAGAGGATCTCACCCAAGCTGAGTCCTACACAGAAGACGGAGCAAAAGGCCAAAGAGCAAAAAGCCAAAAGCCAAAAGCCGCAAGGCTGAGGAGCCAAAAGCCGAAAGCTAAAAGGCCCAAAAGGCAAGGGGGAAGGTGAAGGGGCCTCAAGTCAGTCCCCTTATATACACCCAAGTAATCCAACTGGGAGGGTCATGTCAACAAAGAACCCTAAACAGAGTGTAGTGCCACACCCTTTCGCAGGTATAAACAAAGGTTATGCCAAGGACTAAGGAGATTATCTCTTATGTAAAACACTGGAGAGAGAGAGAGGGCTGATATAAAGTAATACATCTTAACTTCATGAGCTTCATGTAATCTCCGATGGTACCCACAAGGTCCTTATTATTATTATCTGCACCAGGGTGATTCTGAGTATCTTGTTCTGTACTGAAAGGGTCACACTCGCCTGCTTAGAGCAAACTAGTATGATCCTTCCTATAGTCTTCCTATAGTCTCAACGTAGCCAGGGTGGTAGTCTCCTGGTAAATTCCAACTGTCCCACGCTGGGTGCAGTGGGTATAAAGAGGAGCTGTGCCCAATCTAGAAAACATAAGTCAGAAGTTATTCAATCAAGGTGACTTCTGTAACTGCCACACCCTCTAGCAGTGTTTATATAGAAGAGAAGTCTCATTAGAATGAACCTTGACTTAAGTAGATTAAGCTGGGAGTGGGCAAAACAACAAAACTCCCAGAAGAGCTAAACCTGTCCTCCAATGGGGGTGGAGGGTGCTCATACCTCCCAAACACCACCTGAGAGACCCCCTGCCCCAATAAATGGAAAGAAACATACTCATCATTCTCTGACAGGCAGTATTTTTCCTGAGAAAGTTTTCATGAGCATCTTGGGAGAAGTTCCTGTCTATATTGTGATATTTGCTTTAATTCACTAAATCAAGCTTTTCTTTTTCTTTTCCATCTTCTTTTGCCTTTGCTACAAGATGAGATTTAAAATACTTTTTAATGGCCATTTAATTCCAGGAATCCAAATTACACTTTGTTGGTTGGTTGGTGAGAAACAGTATATTTTTCTTTCAGGCACTTATTCTGAGCGATTGTTAACATGTATCCTTAGTGATTAAATCATTAAGCAAGAACACAATTTGTGAAATAATGTTTTCTCAAGCTAGTCATTTTTAAACATGGGAAAGCAAACATCAACTCATAGCTTTCATTCTGACTGATCTGAATTCCTATTACCAAACACTTCATAAATAATTCAAAAGAAAAACAATGAATAGCTTATGTTATATTTCTCTTTCAAAAACAATGCTTTCAAATCATTAAAGTAGTTTCTTAGTAGCTTGGAGAATTTACCACTTGAGTTAAATTGGATCATTGTAAATAGAGTAGCTATTTAATTATATTTAATAATTAGATGTGTTGCTTTGCATACACTGACCCAGGTTTAGGTCTAAGCAAGCCCCTCCAGGAGTGATTCCTAAAAACGGAGCCAGGAGTAGGCCCTGAGCACATCTGGTTGTGGCCCCATAACCCAAACAAACAGACAACATAAAACCAAGAGCAAATAATTAGATCTGGGAGCCATTATTATTGGGCAACGTCTGACTCATAGGCATTATTCTAGGAATGTTACATACCTTAGTTTATTTAAGTTTTACAGTAACTCTGTAAAATAAGAATCAAGAATAAAAAAATAAATAACTAGCTAGGGGTATCACTGTCTGTATCACTGTCTTCCCATTGTTCATCTATTTGCTCAAGTGGGCACTAGTAACATCTCCATGAGTCCTGTCACAAGCAAGTATAACCCAATGGCATCTACTTGCTCCAGGGACAGGAAGAGCCCAAACCATTCTTCAGGTCAGGGAATTGAGGTCCATAATTGTTACTAGTTTTTGGCATAACACGTAAATAAAACATGGGCAGCTTGCCAGGCTTTGCCGTGTAGGTGGTGTAGTCTCAGGAGAAGGCTCTCATCTCGAGCATTTACTAGCTAGGGTATGTAGCTTAGAAAAGTAAAGCACCGGTGTTGATGTGGCTGGTGAGAGATGTTGATATCACTACTGAGGTCAGATCTTGAGCTAGCAGAACACCCACGAAGAAGGTCGAGAGAGCACCCAGAAAGAAGTCTCCACCAACCACTTTGGGGGAATATCTCTCCTTTATTAGGTGGAACAGGGATATTTAAATTGAGGAAAGTAGGGTGGGAACTCCATATCAGCCAATCAGGTAGTAGGGTGGGAATTCTGTATCAGCCAACCAGGTAATGGGTTGGAATTCTGTGTCACCCAATCATGTAGGGTGAGAGGAGGGATTAAAACAAGGGATTAAGGCAGGTATGTGCTTAATCTTAAACAGGTAGGGTGTACTTCTGTGCAGGGTATGTGTTTAGCTGCACAGTGGGGCCAGAGACATGGTACAACAGGTAGGACACTTGGATAACCTGGGTTTCATCCCTCTGGCCACATATGGTTCTCAGAGCCCTTCCAACAGTGATCCCCCTAGTGCAGAGTTGGGAGTAAGTCCCCGATCCCCACCAAAAAAGAGCAAGACTTCAGAGCCATTTTACCTGGTTCAAGTCCCATGTCCTTCATCACAGTGCCCTCACCCCCTATCAACAAGTCACACATCCAACTTGACAAATGACTACCACTTGATATGTAAGAGTTTGGGGTTCTTTATTCATCATTGTGGCATTCATTTTCATGGATTCCTGGTGTTATTTTCCTGCCATTACTTTACCACTCTTTCCCCACGCAGGCATTCCAGTAGAGAGGTCTTCAAAGAATCTATTTTCATCACCTAAACCAATATACATTTTGAACAGGCAACCAATGTCAGACAGGTACACTGCAAATGGTCTAAGTGAGGGCATGAGAACATACAGGAGAAGGGTGAGCTGTGTTAACAGACTTCCAGGCAGGAAGTTAAGATTCAAGCCAGGCAGCCATTTCATTTATGGCTGAGAAAACACTTCCCCAGATTCGTTTGATGTCCTGCAAGGGGTCTCCTGTTACAACAAAGGAACCAAGTAGAGATCAGTCCTAGGTGACGACATCTTGAACTCTAGCTCATTGACCAGTCATCGTAGAACTGTGACATATCAAATCACATCTGCTGTCATCATGACAATTTTATAGTCAGCACGTGATCACATGGAAATAGACAAATGTGATCTGAACTTAAGGGCCCAAGGCATCCTCCTCATTTGGAGAGGAGAGCAGGAAGGAAATGTAAAACTATAAAGAGAAAACAGACTGTGGTGGGGTGGGGGTGATCCTGTCCAGCAGCACCTGGTGACTTGGATACATGGAGCTGTTTCAATGTAGTCAGTGACTGATAGTCAACAGATGTGGACTACAGGCTGATGGCACTGTAGAAAATTTTACTCAGTATCAACAGTGATTGTACATGGGTGAACAGAATGTGATGTGTGCAGGCTAAGGGCAAGTAGTAAGTGGGAGATGAACGATTAGATCAGTGATTACATGGGGGAAGATAGGTATAAGCAGAAACAAAGTTATTTATCTAGATCCATCACTGTTGCCAATCAGTTTTTTTGTCTAGATCCCATTATTATCAATCAGTTATTTGTCTAGATCCAATTATTGCCAATAAGTTATTTGTCTAGATTCCATAGGTATCAATACCTCATGTTCCAAACCCTGCCACTGGTGATTGCTAATCATTGATCTTTCTGGGCAATGTCAGTCCCCTTGACTCTAATCCGTCACCCCTGTCCAGGTCCTGGGAGCGTTCTTGCAGTTTATCTGGTCCAGGTGGTCTCGGGCTTTGCCAGCAGGAACTCCAGCATTGGGGAGTTGAGGTTGCTGCCCTCTTGGACAGCAGAGGTTTTATTCCTTGGACACCCAGACCCTGTACTGGTGGGGAGTCTTTCCTACATTCTCTTTTTCTTTAAATAAATACTTTGACTTTGCTACAGTGTTTGCTTCCTTCAGTTTAGCTATTTGCTAGAAGCCAGTGGAACTCAACTGAGGAACTTTTCCCTCAGAGTTAAAGTTTGTAACTATAGGAAATGAGATAAACATGGACTGAAAGAGCAGGGCTTCAAGAGGGCCAGCACGACGGTCCGTATTGGGACCTAACTGGCTAAGACACCAATTTCTTGTCTTCTATCTTCTCTTTCTCAGTACTGCATTATAGGATGAGATGCTGAGAGTGTGGTTTAACTCCCACATTTGCTCTGCACAGTCCAGTTCGGCAGCATAACACCTCTCTTCTGGGTTGCAGTATGCCTCTGGGTGGTGGATTTTTTTTTATGAGGTGTCTCTTTTTTCTTCTGGGGACTTGTGTTCTATCCTTTACTGTGAGAGTTGTTCATTGGGGTTTTTATTGATTTATTTTGGTTGGTTTCATATGTAGACTAATCTAAGTTTTGGTATAGATAAATCTAAGGTTTTCCAAATTCACAGAAACTTGAAAAAACAGTTTTTTGATTTAAATATATAAATATTGTTGCTGTTTAAGAGGATGTCACTTTCTTAAGCCAAGAATGGAATAGGTGCTTAGTTTCCATCCTAGGCCTCTCTAGAAATTTGTTCTATTTCTTGAGATGAGTTACTTAAGATTTTTAGGATGCCACTTTACTCAGTTAAAATTACTATATATATATATCCCTGAGAGATTTCATAATAATATCAGAATAATAAGAATCATTATGGATGCTATTGTTACTAATAGGAATAAGTGCTTATAAGTGCTTAGTTTTTTGATTTATTTATTTATTTATTTATTTTTTATATTTTTTTTTAAATATTTTATTACACCGCCATGTGATATACAATTACAAAGATGTTCATGTTTGGGTTTCCGCCATACAGTGTTCCAGCACCCATCCCTCCACCAGTGCCCATTTCCCACCACCAATGTCCCCACTTCCCCTCCCCCCCCCCTAGCCTGCCTCTATGGCAAGTTCTTTATCTCTTCTCTCTCTCTCTTTCTCTCTTCTCTTACACATTGTGGATTGCAATACATACATTTAGAGATTATCATGTATATCTTTTTTCCTATATTCAATGCTCAGTTCTAGGCTGGTATTATAACTTTTGACAAATATTAGCACACTGTTCCCTTCTCTGTCTTACTTAACCACTGATTCCCACGTGTTTGTGGTAGATTCCACTTTTTTAATTGAAAGATGCTCATGTAGAGCTTTGGTTCTACAGTGTTCCAACACGCACCCTCCACCCAAACCCATCTCCCATCACCAATGTACCCACCTCTCCCCCGCCTCCCGCACCTCAACCACTTGGTGGGTTCTGTATGTCATTTCTTTCCTCTTTTATATCTCCTTCCCAACAAACTTTCCTGCTCTTCATGGAATGCAGTGCATTAAAAGACATTACTGTTTCACTATTTTAGTGGACCGCGCAGCCGCTATGCGGCCGCGACCTGGGCTCGAACTGGCTTTGCTCTGTTGATCTGGTCGTGAGGCAGTTTCCCAGTGTCCAGACAGCAAAAATGGTGGCTGGGCTCGAACTGGCCTTGCTCTGTTGATCTGGTCGTGAGGCAGTTTCCCAGCCGCTCGGACAGCAAAAATGGTGGCTGGGCTCGAACTGGCTTTGCTCTGTTGATCTGGTCGTGAGGCAGTTTCCCAGCGTCCGGACAGCAAAAATGGTGGCTAGTGTGATGGGCGAGTCTCATCCAGCTGCTTCCAGGACCCCCAGAGGCGACGGCCCACTCCCAAAACCCATCTGCCCTCCTCGGGGTTCCATGGTCAGCTAGGCCCGGCGCGAGCCGAGTGCCAGCCTCCCCAGCCCTCCGTGAGACCCTGTATGCTGGCCGCGTGCAGCTCTAGTTTTTGATTTAGACAACTGATATGGCTAGTATAATTAAGTGTTGAATTCGCATTTCAGGCATAGAAGGTTTAATAAATTCATTCTATACTTAAGCAACCTCACAGGGATGTTATCCAAGATCACACATCTTGTAAGTTATATTATAATAATCAGTCACATTCTTACATTATTTTATAGCAGTTTATTGAGTTCCTGTTTATACTTATATTTGTCTCAAACACATGAGAATCTTATGTTCAAAGTAAATTATAACAATATCTGATTTTTGCCTTAAAAATCTCTATTATTGAGGCTGGAGATATAGTACAGCAAGTAGGGTGCTTCCCTTGCATGTAGCCAACCCTGTTTCAATTCCCAGCACCACTGAGTCCCACCAGGAATGATCCCTGAGCACAGATCCAGGATGAGCACAGAGCACTTTGTGGTGTAACCCCCATGCTGAAACAAGCAAACAAAAATAAAGACTCTATATTCTCCATTGCCTTCAGGATAGAATATGGTTTGGTATGGCATATAATATCTGTTGTAGTTCTCCTGGCATAACCCCTAGATCACTAGAGGTCACTGGGTCTGTAAGGAGTACCCCCAGTCCTGACTTCTCCGGGAACTGAGCTGTTACCAGGAGAATCTGACATTTCTAAGAATAACATCGATTAATTGGCCTTGATTTGCCAGTGGCTGATGGGAAACAGACATCTTTGAGTGTCAGCAATACTTCAACCTTGTCTCTGCCTTAGAACATCAAGGATAATGCTCCAGAAATTTTGTCCTAGTCATAGCAAGCTCCCACCTCCTTAGCCACCCGCCACTTAGTGCACTCACCCCGCTCTGGTCACACTCATCTTTTCAGTCTTTTATATGAATAGCAAGTTTTCTGGTGTTTTACACCTAACTCTTTCTTGCTTTGGTCAGAGTGTTGCTGTCGAACTCTCTGCACCCACTTGTTTTTTAAATCCACACTCCTTGATTTAAGTTCGAGTTCAATGTGAAAGAGTTCTTTATTCCTCCCTAGCAGTGGTCTTTTTATCAGGGATTTCATCGCTCTCTAGTAGTGATCTTTTTAGGTTTAGCATTCACTTGTATTATAAATGTTTGCTTTATGTCCATTTTTCTGGCTAACAGGAGACTGAACTTTTTCTTCTCTGTAAACTCACTACCTTAAGTTGACTGTAAGTGGGGGAGTCAGTAAATGTTGACTGCATTAATGAGATACACTGATTGATCGCCTCATCTCATTCTGTGCTGATGAATAAAATTGAGTTTGATGAGTTAGCAATCTGGTAGAGACAGCTTATAGAACCCAAGGTCACTGAATCCAGTCCCATGTGATTTTTACATTAGACTACACTTGTCAATATATGACAAGTCTGTCATTTACTAACACTTTTGACAACAGTCAGCCTCAGCGGAACACATGTTTATTTATTTACATTAATGGATGACTTTATGTTCTTGATAAGATGAGGTCTCATAGCACAGGAAGTACAGTGAAACAGATTACCATAATGAAATATGTGAACTCTGTGCTAACATATACCTGAATTTCAGCAGAGCATTTTTTATTTAATTTCTTTCTTCTTTTTTATTATACCACCATGAAACATACAATTACAAAGGTGTTCATAACTGGTTCTTGGTAATACAGTATACCAGCACCCATCCCTCCACCAGTGCCCCATTTCCACCACCAATGTACCCCACCCCTTCCTGCCCACCCCCAGGCTGCCTTAATAGCAGGTACCCCAGTTTCCTCTCTTTTCTCTCTCTATCTCTCTCTCTGTCTCTTCAGCAGAGCATTTGACAGATTCTCATGGGCTAGATGGAAAAGCATTGGCTGTCTGAGAGACGCTGCTCAGGGCGAGTCAGATGAGAGAGAGTACTGTGTGTTTATTGTACATACCTAGCTTGCATCTCACCCAGTTTTAATTCCTAGCACCTCATGTTCTTCCTAGCATTGCTACACATAGCCCCGGAACCCTCAAAGCATTACCTGGTGTGACTTTCATAGTTCCAAGCGGCTTTCCTAACATGCAGAAGTCATGGGGCTGACTGGGAGGACAGCCGTGACAGTTCACTACACTCTGCCCCTTGTGGAAGATGGGAACGTCCCTGTGAGGGAGAAGAAGTAGAGACAACTCATTTTATTGCTAGCAAGCAGGGTTAGGTTTATATACCATAAGAAGGAGGGAACAAATATCTTATTGGGGTTACCAGTGCACATTTGCACATAGGCTTAACAGGGTGTTGTGGTTCCACATTCCTCTTGGCTGGGGCCCTGTTTGCTGTTTGCTCAACCATCCCCAGAGCCACTGAGATAACTGAATATTGGGGTTGGTTGCCGGAGGGGAGGGGACTGTCGGGTAGACAAAGAGGAGAGCTCTGGGGAGGGGGCTGCCTACCATTTGGGCCAATCTCAGGGGCATAATCCTCACCCCTTGGTAACCCCCAATTTTGTCTTGCTGCATTTCCACACCAGAGTCCTCTGGGGTGGCTGTAACGTTCTCTAGAATCACAGAACCTTCGCTGCACCATATCTCAGGTCTGAGTGCTAAACTCCAGACTGGTTGGCTGAGTACTGCTAGGAACGACTTGGCTGGCTACTACTGGCTCATGGAGACTACTTGGGAAGAGCCTAAACACAAACTAAAGCAATGACAAAGTGCTGTGTGAATATGTGTCGAAGAATTCACTTGAACGTTTATGTAGTGCGATTCAGAATGCTGTCATTAACTAATTTTACTCTTTCTGGGTCTGCTGAGTTGAAATAGCCAATTATTTGTTTTTGTTTTTCCCAACAAGCTGGGCTATTTTTTTTCTATAATAACAAAAGAATTGAAAAATAATATGGATACCTACTTTGGGGAGGTTATTTCAGGTGTGTTAGTTTTAGGAGAGAGACTCATAGCAATGGAGCAGAGCTGCTACTGGCTCTCCCTGTGCCCAGCTGCTCACGAGGCGCCCATGAGGGATGGCGGGTTCTAGCCCTGGCCCGCCACCCCAGCAGAGCCTCACAACAAGCCAGACGACCCCCCACTCCATGAGGGCCTCCATTTTCCACATTCGGACTTCCCTCTTGTCAGAACTCCACCCAGCAGACCAGCCTATTACAGCCTGGGTCGCGGCCCCTCTTGCGGCCAAGTGGTTCATCAATAAATGCTGGATTTTGAGATGACTACAAGAGTATGCTACCCACATGGCAGAGCCTGGCAAGCTGCCTGTGTCCTATTTGATATGCCAAAGCCCAGTAACAATTATAGACCTCAGTCCCATGACCTGATGGAATGGTTTGAGGCTCTTTATTCCTGGAGCAAGCAGATGCCCTTGGGCTCTACTAGCATGAGAAAGGACATATGGAGATGTTACTGGTGCCCGCTCGAGCAAATCGATGATGAACGGGAAGACAGTGATACAGTGATAGTTTTAGGATCTCCTGAATTCTTTCAAACAGAATCTGTATCTTTCTCTCTTTTACCTTCTCTACCTCTTTCTCTTTTTCTAAAGTACTTTTCTGACCAAACGTAATAGATCAGAGGACCTAGAGTCAGATAAGCTTAGATTACTTAAGAGAAATTTACCTCTGCTCTGCCACGAACTATCCATCTAATTATAGGTTTTGATGTTATACGATTTGGAAACTGTACATCTTATTTCTATAGGTTTTTATTTGCTAAACTATTATTCATTAAGATGTAATTTAAGTGAGGACTGAAATCAGCTCTGCAAAATATTAACCTGTATTTATGCTTCAAATTGACCACATGGTCCCCAAGAGGTTCATGATTAATATTTCTTGGATGGATATATGAATATATTTTAACTGTTTACATGTTTTTGCCCAGCTCTGCAGCGTCATTTTGGAATAATTGTACTTATTACTTTAAATTCAGGTTCCTTAAAGGTTTCATTCTTCTTATATCTGGGAATGAGAAATAAAAAATAGAACAAAGTGCAAACGTTATTTTATCAAACTCTAAAGGAATGCTTTCCAGGCCTCCTCAATTTCCCATTCTGTTCTTCTCTCATACAATCCTACTTTTCATTTTATTGTGGCTCCATGTGATGCTGGGTCATGGTGCTGATTCTCAGAATACAGGGAACAGGAGTCAATAGAACATTCAGTGTAGTATGTGTATATTAAGAAATCCTTGGCTACATTATGAGCTTAAAGGAAGAGACAAAGCATGCACTAATTTAGAACAGAAATGCTAGTCTCTTTTACTTGTAGAGTTTGGTTGACATGTTCAATGTTTAATATAATAGTTTAACTTTATTTTTAAACATTTATTCAGTATCAAATATCCATTTTTGTGGGAGGTGAGTGTTGGGGAGCGCCGCGGGGTCCCGACAGTGCCGGGAAGCGAGTTCCCTTCTACCTCCGAAGCCGGCGGGGAATGGATGAAGACTCAGGAATCAGATGCATTTTTAAAAGGGCTTTACTATAACAGGATCCAATATACAATCCAAGAGCAGGGGAAGCCTCCGGACTCTGGGTTCCCAGCTAGGCCCCAGCCAGGTGTAGGCCAGGATGGCTGCCACTACGTGTTGAGGCCCAAAAGAGAATGGAGAGGATGGAGAAATAAAACAACAAGGGAAGCCGAAATGGCAAAAGGGGGGAAAAGAGAGGAGAGCTGCTTTATTCTTGCAGCTTATTTTATAGCTAGAAATCCGCCCAAACTCCCAGCCCAGCCCATTCTGGGCTGGGCTATCTAGAGATGAAAACAGGAAAATAGCTCTATAGAAATGTAGCAACTTCAGGAGACCATCTGGTTGTTTACAAGGACCCAGAGCTAATTAAAAGCCTCCTAGCAGAGCTGGGAGAAGCTATAAGCTAAATGTAACTTCCCCTGGCAGGAAGGATCAAATGCCCTCAGGTAATTTCTCCCAGCACCTCACCTAATATCTTGATCCAAGATCTGCCTGGAATTGCCTTTTTATAGGGTAGAGAAGGGGGTTTCTGAGATGGCATGTCTCTGTACTAAAGACTAATGCAAGTTAAATATTTCTCCAAGCCTTCCACAAGAGTCTCATCTACTTCACGGTAGTTTTGTATTTTAGTTGCCTTTGAGTTATCAGGGAGCCATGCTTGCTTGCTTGGAGGCAAACAGCATTTCTCTCTGGTCTAATTACTTAGAGATCCAACGTGGCCAGGCAAATATGCTGGTAAGATCTAGCTAGTCCCACGATGCTTGTGGTAGCATGAGAGAATATTTATACCAGCCAGTACAGAATACATGGTCAGATAAGACTGCCACATTCAGACTACCCCACTATCTATGAAGTGACCTGCAGGAGGCAATCCAGGGCAGATGCAGAGGACTAGGCTTTTAGGTGTCCTGCAACATGTGAGGACACACCCGTAAGTGCTCAGGGGCTTGGTCCTGGCTCTATGTTCATGGATCACCCCTGGAGGGGACTCAACTATGACATGGGATGCAGGGGATTGAACTTGGCTCAGTTATGTACAAGGCAAATGTCCTCCCTGCTCTTCTATCTCTCTGGATGCTAACCTCATTTTATGAGTGATATATGTAGAGCCTAGAATAAAACTTATAACCTACTGAGAAGTTAGTTTTTAATTGGCCAGTAGTCATTAATAGACTAAGTTTTTTTTGGTAAACCCTGCAATGCTCAGGGGTTACTCCTGGCTATGCACTCAGGAATTATTCCTGGCGGTTCAATGGGGAACATATGGGATGCTGGGGACTGAACCTGGGTCAGCTGCATGCAAGGCAAATGTCCTAACCACTGTGTTATCACTCCAGCCCCTAGAATAAGTTTTTGACGTCGTGAAATTTTTTTTTGTTGCATTTAATGTAGGATCCCCAGCCCATAACAGTGCTCTATTCATATATGTGTTTGTTAGATGCACGGAATGGCTAAATATGATAGTATATATATTGAAACATATAACTTTTAACAATGGCTCTTCTTTTCTTACACATTGATTTTCTGAAGAATGTATCCTATGTTGCAGGACTCCTTTAAGGGCCGCTGCATATGCTCTGAATTTCCGCCTGCAAATCACTTCGTAGATAAGGGTATAGTCTAAATGTGGCAGTTTATCTGACCATGTATGCTGTACTAGCTGGTATAAATATTCTCCCATGCTACCACAATCATCGTGGGACTAGCTAGATCTTACCAGCATATTAGCCTGGCCATTCAGGACCCCGGTAATTAGACCACAGAGAAATGCTGTTTGCTTCCAAGCAAACAAGCATGACTCCTGATATACTCAAAGGCAACTAAAATACAAAACTACAATGAAGTAGAGGAGACTTGTGAAGGCTTGGAGAAATATTTAACTGGCATTAGTATTAGTCTTTGGTACAGAGACATGCCATCTCAGAAACCCCCTTCTCTACCCTATAAAGGCATTTCCAGGCAGATCTTGGCTCAAAACATTAGCATACTAAAGGGCCTAGGTGAGGTGCAGGGAGGGATTACCTAAGGGCATTTGACCCTCCCTGCTTTCCATAACAGTGGGAGGGAAGGTCTGAGTGGCAGGGGGTATAAAACTAGCCTGTTTCCTTTCTCCCGCGCTTCTTTGTGGGCTCTCCCTTTGTGAGCGCTCACCCTTCTTAGAAGTCTTGTCTTCTTCTCTTTTTACAAGGCCTTTCCACGTGGTGGCCTCCATCTTGGCCTACACGTGGCTGGGGTTCTAGCCTGGAATCCTAAGCACTGGGCTTTTTCTTTTGCTGATTTGTGTGCCTGAACCTGTGATAAATAAAGCCTTTTAAAACTGCATCGGATTCCTGAGTTTTCATCCATTCCTCGCCGGCTTCGGAGGTAGAAGGGAACTCGCTTCCCGGCACTGTCGGGAACCCCGTGGCGCGCCCGACAATCCTATATCTATAGTCCCTGATCCCCAAAATTTAACTGCCTATCTGTCCTAGAGGAAGTCTTTAAGTGCAGATTCTGATGCAATGGACCTGGTGCTACTTATGAACTCTCAGCTGACACTGGTGCTACTCTTAGCTTACCCAATAAAAACTTCACTGTCTCACTGTCTTCCCGTTCATCTTCGATTTGCTCGAGCAGGCACCAGTTTTTTTTTTATTTTTTACCCAATAAAAACTTACCTCAAATTATACCACTGCCATTATTGTTCTAAAATTTTTAACTTTCCTCTCTGGTTTGCATGGCTCTCTGGAAAAGATATTGCATTATTTTGGCATAAGACTAGTACAATTTGAGTTAATGAACTGTTGGAGGACAGGTTTAGCTATTCTGGGAGTTTTGTTGTTTTGCCCACTCCCAGCTTAATCTACTTAATTCAAGGTTCATTCTAATGAGACCTCTTTTTCTATGTAAACACTGCTAGAGCGTGTGGCAGTTACAGAAGTTACCTTGATTGAATAACTTCTGACTTATACATCTAGGAAGACTTCTATGTTTTCTAGATTGGGCACAGCTCCTCTTTATACCCACTGTACCCAGCGTGGGACAGTTAGAATTTATCAGGAGACTACCACCCTGGCTATGCTGAGACTATAGGAAGACTATAGAAAGGATTATACTAGTTTGCTCTAAGCAGGCGAGAGTGACCCTTTCAGTACAAGAGAACAAGATACTCAGAATCACCCTGGTGCAGATAATAATAAGGACCTTGTGGGTACCATCTAGATTACATGAAGCTCATGAAGTTAAGATGTATTACTTTATATCAGCCCTCTCTCTCTCTCTCCAGTGTTTTACATAAGAGATAATCTCCTTAGTCCTTGGCATAACCTTTGTTTATACCTGCAATAAGGTGCGGCACTACACTCTGTTTAGAGTTTTTTGTTGACATGACCCTCCCAGTTGGATTACTTGGGTGTATATAAGGGGACTGACTTGAGGCCCCTTCACCTTTTTACCTTTTACCTTATGGACCATTTGCTTTTGGCTTTTGGCTTTTTGCTCTTTGGCCTTTTGCTCCCTTCTTCTGGGTAGGACTCAGCTCGGGTGAGATCCTCTCTCTTTGGTGGGAGACTTAGGCTCTTTTGTATGGTCTAAGTTCGGACCAGAGCTAAAGTTTGTTCATTATATTGGAGTGCTGTGGAAGAGCTTTTTGTACTATTAAAAGCCTTTTTTGGAACTGCATCGGACTCGTGAGTTTTCATCTGTTCTCCTGGCGTCCTCGGAGGTAGAAGAGAACCTCTGTCCTGATACTGTTGGGGACCCCGGTGGCGTTCCCGACAATGAACTTTGATTATTTTTTTGGCTTTTTGGGTCAAAAAAGTGGTGCTCAGGTGTCGGGGCACTCTGCCGGGGTCCCCGACAGTGCCGGGAAGCGAGTTCCCTTCTACCTCCAAAGCCGACGAGAACGGATGAAAACTCAGGAATGTGATGCAGTTTTAAAAGGCTTTACTTATCACAGGTTCAGGCATACAAATCAGCAAAAGGAAAAACCCGATGCTTAGGATTCCAGGCTAGAACCCCAGCCATGTGTAGGCCAAGATGGCGACCACCACGTGTAAATGCTTCCAAGGGGAATGCACTCACAAGGGAGAGAAATCCCACAAGGAAGAAGAAGGAAGTGAGAGCGGGAACCGGCTAGTTTATATCCCTCTAACTCAGACCTTCCTCCCACTGTTATGGATAGCAGGGAGGGTCCAATGCCCTTAGGTAATCCCCTCCCTGCACCTCACCTAGGGCCTTTACTGTGCTAATGTTTTGAGCCGAAATCTGCTTAGGAATGCTTTTGTAGTGTAGAGAAGGGGGTTTCTGATATGGCATGTCTCTGTACCTTGACCAACACCAATGCCAGTTAAATATTTCTCCAAGCCTTCACAAGTCTCCTCTACTTCATTGTAGTTTTATATTTTAGTTGCCTTTGAGTATATCAGGGAACCATGCTTGTTTGCTTGGAAGCAAACAGCATTTCTCTCTGGTCTAATTACTTAGGTGTCCTACGTGGCAAGGCTAATATGCTGGTAAGATCTAGCTAGTCCCACGATGATTGTGATAGCATGGGAGAATATTTATACCAGCTAGTACAGCATACATGGTCGGATAAACTGCCACATTTAGACTACCCCCTTATCTACGGAGTGATTTATGGGAGGCAATCCAGAGCAGATGCAGCGGCCCTTAGGAGTCCTGCAACAACTCCCCCTGATTAGTTTACTAATAAAAATTGAAAAGGTAAGAAATATTTAGTAATGTACAGAAAATTAAGATAAGAAAAAACAATTCCAATTACAAAATGATAATACATGTTACTTTAGGATCCTAACTTTTTTTTTGGACCCAAAGCAAAGTTCATGACAAAGTGTTTCTAGCTGTCTGATTATAATGGACTATAGTTCTGCACTGTCCATAATTTGTGAGAGTAAATTTGCTATATTTTATGTAAAGTCGGGTGTCTGGAACAAAGTCTGTGGGACTACTTCTGGGACAGCAATAGAGGTGATCATATGAGTATGAGTCTCTGGAGAGCAGCGATCAGGAACTCGTTGAATTGTCAGGAACACTGGATTGGGTCTCTGGAACACGGGAACAAATATCTCGAACTCTGGAACAGGAGTCTTGAGTGCTGGAACAGGTGTCTGGAACATTGGTGTAATATCTCGAACTCTGGAACAGGAGTCTTGAGCGCTGGAACAGGTGTCAGGAACATCGGTGTGGGTGTCTTGCAGGGGCTTCTTCAGCAAGGGAACACTGGCACCGGTAACTGTACCTGTAGCTTAATTTTAGGCGAGACAAAAACACTTTTCGAGGTTAATCACAAGTAGAGATTTTAAGGCTTTTTAGGGATCCAAGTCTGGGATGGAGAGAAGAACATAAAGAAGCTCCAACATGGGTGGAGCAGGGAAATAAGTATGAGAATTGATGATTTTAAAATTGATAAATCTAGTGGATCAGCAGTGGAGCTGATGAAGGTAATAGAGGTTTGTAGTGGTCGGAAATTGAGAAGGTAGTAGTTGAGACATAACCTAGACACAACATTAATCACAAACATAATGGTGGCCACCACATGCACACACACGCACACATACATTTGATCGATTAATATTTTACAGCTGTATATGTGACCCATTTAGGGTGATAAATGGTAACGAGTCAAGCGCTTCATGAATATAAAGCCGGCAAAATATGGTGAGAAAGTGTCTTTTCCTGTGAATAGAGCATTGGGAAAAATTAGTTTTACAAATTATTAAATTTTTTAGCGAGCACTGTTTTAGGAGTCTCGGAGTATTGAGCACTGTAGCGCAGGTTTACTGGATTCGAATATCTCATCCTGTGAACAGAATCATTCGAAAAACAATTTTTCATTGATTTAGCAAACATTTTTGTAATGAGCACTGTGATCAGAGTCCAAAGCATCAAGCAACATAGAAAAGAATCTGCAGCAGCAAAGTTCTTTTCTGCAAATACCTGTGAGCAAAACATTAAAAAAGGAAACTTTAACATTAGTCCTTGAAACATATTGACATTGAGCACTATATTCAGAGTCCACCCATTTTTCCACCTTTTTTTTGTAAGAAAGAAAATATTTAGGATGTAAGGCAAGATATTAGACATGAACCATGATCACAGACTGCAAAACAAGATCATTATTAAAATGAACCTATCCAGGAAGTTTAAACAGGAACTTGCAATTTAAAAATTTAAGACTTTATATTGAAAGAATTAGTTGTTTTCTGATTCTTGGAGAATTCTAGTCTTAACAAGTCGCAGAGGGACCCAGAGTTTCTTGGCAGGGTTATCGTCTGTAGAAATGAAAGCATAGCCTCTTCCCGAATGAGGGAGGTGAACTGCAATCCATTTATCATCAATTTTCACCCAGATAGGTGAATTGACTGTTTTTGAGTTTGCATATCTTCTTGAAAGTGACGTTCAGCCGCGGTATAGGGATCTCCTTGAGGTATATTTAAGAAGTTTAAGGTGAATAATGTTAAAGAAAAAGAATCCATTGGAGGCATACTTGTTTTTCATTGCTTTAATAGCTGAGTTTTAAGCGTTCTGTGGGCACGCTCAACTATTCCTTGTCCTTGTGGATTATATGGAATTCCTGTAATATGTTTGATCTGCCATTCCTCGCAAAAGGATTTGAAGGTTTTGCTGGTGTAAGCAGGACCATTATCTGTTTTCATGGTATGGGGAATACCCATGATGGAGAGGCACTGGAGTAAAAATGAACAAACAGATTTAGCTCTTTCAGACATCATAGGAACAGCCCATATGAACCGGGAATATGTATCGATGACCACATGAAGGAAAGGTTTGTTGGGAAATAAGTTAGTATGAGTTATATCCATCTGCCACAATTGGTTTGTCTGTAAACCTCGAGGATTTGCTCCTGCTACATGAGATGTACAATGTAAAGGAGCACAGACAGGACAGTTCGGGACAATTTGTCTAGCTTGTCTCCATGGGATGCCATGGTGTTCATGAAGGCGGCGGGCATTTGTATGTAGAGTCTGGTGCTCTTCTGTCGGGCGCTCCGCCGGGTCCCCGACAGTGCCGGGAAGCGAAGTTCCCTTCTACCTCCCGAAGCCGGCGAGGAATGGATGAGCACTCAGGGATCCGATGAGGTTTTAAAAAGACTTTACTTATCATAGGTTCAGGCATACAAATCAGCAAAAAGGAAAAACCCGATGCTTAGGATTCCAGGCTAGAACCCCAGCCACGTGTAGGCCAAGATGGCAACCACCACGTGTGAAACTTCCAAGGGGAATAATCGCTCACAAGGGGAAATCCCACTGGGAAGAAGAAGCCTGGGAGAGCGGGAACCGGCTAGTTTATACCCCCCAGCAACTCCAGACCTTCCTCCCATTGTTATGGAAAGCAGGGAGGGTCCAATGCCTTTAGGTAGTCCCTCCCTGCATCTCACCTAGGGCCTTTACTGTGCTAATGTTTTGAGCCGGGAATGCCTTTGAAATGTAGAGAAGGGGGTTTCTGAGATGGCATGTCACTGCACCAAAGATCAACACCAATGCCAAGTTAAATATTTCTCCAAGCCTTCACAAGTCTCCTCTACTTCATTGTAGTTTTATATTTTATCAAGGGAGCCATGCTTGTTTGTTTGGAAGCAAACAGCATTTCTCTCTGGTCTAATTACTTAGAGTGTCCTTACGTGGCCAGGCTAATATGCTGGTAAGATCTAGCTAGTCCCACGATGATTGTGATAGCATGGGAGAATATTTATACCAGCTAGTACAGCATACATGGTCAGATAAACTGCCACATTTAGACTACCCCCTTATCTACGGGAGTGATCTGGGAGGCAATCCAGAGCAGATGCAGCGGCCCTTAGGAGTCCTGCAACACTCTTCCTCAGCTGATTTAAATACTGGTGCTGCCAAGAGATCTGCTGCTTCGTTTCCTCAAACCATTGGCCCGGGAGTCGGCTGTGAGAACGGATGTGGGAGATGTATATAGGGAATGTTCTATTTCGGAGGAGATCTTGTAGTTTATGGAGTAGCTCCTGAATTATAGGATTATGGGCATTTAAAGAAGCAGTGACAATTCCAGGAAATAAACCAACTACATATGCAGAATCACTCAGCACATTACATGGGCCAGATACATGGGATAGTAAATGTATCAGGGTGGCGAGTTCCACTTGTTGGGCAGATTTATAATTTGTATGTACAGTAGTGGTCAACGAAGGGACCTGTAATTCCACCCCTTCCTGATGAGGAGCCATCAATATAATACACTGGAGCATCAGGAATGGGAGAGGAGCGGACAATGGTGGAAATTACAAAAGGTGTCCCTTTTCAGAAATTCCCAGGTTTTTCCAACTGGGTAATGACAAGATATTTCTCCTGAAAAATCTGCTAAAGCTCTCTGAAGGATTTCACTGAGTGTTAAAACAGCTTCAATTTCTTTTTTAGGGTCAGGTAGTACAATTACATGGGGATCATGTCCAAGTAATACTTGGGTTATTGATCTTCCCTTAATTATAACGTTAGCTATCATCTCAAGGTAAGGTGTAGCATGCGATTCTGCTTGTTATGTAAGTAAACCCATTCTAACGGTCCAGATAATTGGGCTATAGCAGCAGTTGGAGACTCGGGAGTGTTGAAGACCAAGAACCATACCTTTTCTCTGGGATTAAATCTGGAGAGGTAAGATTTTTGAAGCCGATACATGAAAAAAATCCAATTCCTTCTGAGCCTTAGGAGTTAGCTGCCTTGGGCTATTTAAAGCAGGATCACCTTC
Organism: Cryptotis parvus; assembly: GCA_021461705.1. Taxonomy (NCBI): domain Eukaryota; kingdom Metazoa; phylum Chordata; class Mammalia; order Eulipotyphla; family Soricidae; genus Cryptotis; species Cryptotis parvus. The sequence goes on from JAJIBD010023506.1 coordinate 53,306, forward strand.
AAGGGTGTGTGTTGCAGGACTCCCTTTAAGGGGCAGCTGCATTTGGCTCAAAGCATTAGCACACTAAAAGGGCCTAGGTGAGGTGCAGGAGGGATTACCTGGAGACATTTTAACACTCCCCTGCTTTCCATAACAATGGGAGGAAGGTCTGAGTTGCAGGGGTATAAACTAGCCAGTTTTCACTCTTCTCTGCGCTTCTTTGGGGGCTGTTGCTTGCTCACTCTGAGCGGTCGCCCTGCATGGAAGTTTTTTACACGTGGTGGTCGCCATCTTGGCCTACACGTGGCTGGGGTTCTAGCCTGGAATCCTAAGCATCGGGTTTTTCCTTTTGCTGATTTGTATGCCTGAACCTGTTTTAAGTAAAGCCTTTTAAAACTGCATCGGATTCCTGAGTGTTCATCCATTCCTCGCTGGCCTCGGAGGTAGAAGGGAACTCGCCTCCCGGCACTGTTGGGGACCCGGCGGAGGCGCCCCACAGGTGTGGAACAGGTTACTGAGCTCACAGTTAGGAATACCAAGGGGAGGGGCGCACCCAGTTGTTATCCCCCCCAGCAGTTTTTGAAAATCATTCAAGTTTTGAGCCCTTTCTGACTAATGGAAATTTTTGAGGGCGCACCCTGTAGTGCGGTCAAGAACATAGCCCAAATATTCATATGGAGGCTGCATCTGAATTTTTTTCGGGAGCTACTTGTAAGCCAGCCTCTGGTAAAACTGTCATTACATCATTATATAAATTCTGGAGATCTCTGGAATTATCACAAGCTAGCAGGATATCATCCATGTAGTGGATGATGTATGCACCAGGAAATTCTAGCACGAATGGGTCGCACAAACCTCATCAACAAAGTGTTGACACATCGTAGGTGAATTAGTCATCCCTTGGGGCAATACTGTCCACTGAAACCTACGTAAAGGACCTTTATGATAATGGAAGGGACTGAAAATGCAAACCTTTTCCGATCATCTGGGTGGATAGGTATGCTGTAAAAGCAGTCTTTTCAATCTATGATAATTAGCGGCCAATCCTTAGGAATAGCTGCTGGAGAGGGAGCCCAGGTTGTAGGGCTCCCATGGGGATCCATAGTAGAATTTACATTCCTTAAGTCAATCAGCAAACGCCATTTGCCTGATTTTTTTTCTGTATTACAAAAACAGGAGAATTCCATTCTGAAAACGTTTCCTCAATATGTCCTAATTTCACCTGTTCTTCCACTAGATTTGTTAGCGCCTCTAATTTTTTTGGTATTGAGGGGCCACTGTGGGTGTCCATATAGGTTTGTTAGACTTCCCACTGAATACGGATAGGTGGTGGGCGCTTAACCACAGCGGCCCCAATTAAAAAGGGTTACTCCCGGTGTTAGGCTTATTATGGAGAGCTGGAATTGGTGCTCGACGGGGAGTGGACCGAGGTATGTGGATTACTGCCCCCCACTGCTCCAACATGTCTCGACCCCACAAAGTTAAAGGCATAGGGGCTATATAAGGCTGGACCATGGCTACATTCCCTTCAGGGGCCAATACCACGGCAGCCACCCTCGCACTCTGTCGGAGAAGAGAGGAGGGAGATATTGCCTACCCCGCTCAGGCTATGGGACACTTTCTTTAGGGCCCGCTTAGAGGGCCAATACTGGGTGGAGATTATGGATATATCTGCCCCTGTATCCAACATGCCTTTGAATTTCCTTTTTTATAAATTTCAATGGGGATAACCGGCCGCTTGGCCTGAGAAATTCTGGCAGTGTACCCAACTAGATAGTTAGCAGGTGGCTGGTGGGCTTGGTTCTGTGTGGCTGCATAACCAACAATGAAGTTGGCAGAATGGTTGGTTTTGTTTAAGCCACCAGCTGTAAGGTGTTCGGACTGACTATACGGATCCTCAAAAAATAATAATAGTTTAGCAAGTGGTTCCCCCTTTTTTTAAAAGTCCATTTAGTTGGCACAGATATTGACAGTATTATTTCTCCATGAGATTCAGGATCCAGAAGTCCGAAATGCACCATAATTCCCTTAAATTTCAGCCAATCGCTCCCCTGAATTAAACCCATACTACCTGGGGGAGCAGGTCCTTTTATCCCTGTTTTTAGCATGTAGGGGTCTTGACTTGGGTATATTGCAGACAGTCTTAGGGCAAAGAATGTCGGGACTGCCACTGCCTGATGTGGTAGGCTGGAGAGTATTTATTGATTGCAATTCTGTGGGTTCTGATTCGGAGGATACTGGACAGGTGGGATGAATGAGGGTGCCCCTGGATTCAGCTGGGCCTGGGGCTGGCCCCCCCCCCCCACCCAGTTTCCCGCATTCAGGGGAGGCATAGGTGTCATTTGAGCCTGCCGGAACTTGTGGAACCTGGGAGGGAGTCCATGTAATATTTCCCCATAAAGGGATTATTAGGATGTTGCCCTGCATTGATAGTTTTTTAGGAGATGGGCAATCTCTACGGTTGTGCCCCTTCCCTCCACAGTTAAAGCAGGTTATCTGTCCAGATGAAGCCTGAGGCTGACTTCGTCTCCGAGGACCGACAGTCTCTGGCCCAATGTTTTCCCTTCCTGCACCTTGGGCATGGTCCAGGTGGGGCCCTCCGAGGGTGGAGCTGCGTTATTAGAATAGTTTCTCTTTGTTTGTTTGTTTATTCTTTGAAGTTTATTGTTTCTCCCCCTAGAGCTGTCTGACATTTCATCCCCCTCCTGATCCTCCTGCTGTATGGGATAAGCCTCTATATCATCCTGTGTTTTATGGGAGGTTAAACCGACATTTCTACAGAGCCTTTAGATACCCCATGAGGTCATCCTTTTCCTTAATACCATATAGTAATGCTCGGCATTTTTGATTAGCATTCTCATATGCTGTTTTGTTTAGGACTTCTTGAGTGGTTGGGTCTTGAACCTGTCTTTGGATTGTTTCACATAATCTCCCAACAAAATCAAAGTATGGTTCATCACGACCCTGGTAAATTTTTCGTATAGCTACCTGAGAAATTCTGGGTCGAACCTACTCTTTCCCAGCTTTTTAATGCTGTCTCCCGAACAAATTTTAAAATAGGTTCAGGTAATGTTCGCTTTCTTTTTTCCATTCACCTTCACCTTTTAGCATGGCAAAAGTTATGGTATGGCCTGATTCCTTTTCTCTTAAAGTGTCAATATTTCGGTTAACCCCATCTGCATACCACATTTGCCATTGCATGTACTGTGATTTGTTTAGACAAGTATGGGCTGCCATTTCAAAGTCTCCCAATACCCACTGAGTATTTTTCACTCCAATCAGCTAAATATTTTGAAAGTATAAGGACTTGATATTCCAAACCTATCGCAAGCCTTCTAAGCGGGGTTATTGCCTCAATTTTTTAAGTCTTCATGAATCGGTTTTTACTTTATCTTTAGATTGGTCATGAGGAAAGATTGCTGCGCTTTGCTCTTTGATTCGAGCTAACTCTGTTCCTCCGTTCTTCCTCATCAGAGCTTGTAGTATCTGGCAGAGGAACATCTACCCCATTGAGGGTATTAACTCTGGGGAGATTTTCAGCTTGGGGAATTTGCCTCCTCTGGGTTTTCCTGTTCTTCCTCTAAGTTATCAGCCACATTAGAATTCTTTTTTAGATTTTTTGCTGGGAATGTATACACCTTTTTCAAGTCTACAGCCTTGGGGAGCGTGTTTGTGAATGGCTTTTAGTTGGTTCACGCCTCAGTATTGGGTATGCGCTAGGTCCTGATTGATAAGTTGTGAAATCAGAAATCTCCCTGCGTAACACATCCATTTCTTGGTTTAAGTTTTCAAGTTTCCTATATTTTCTTCCTTTTGTTCTTTCAATCTTATGTGTAACTTCCAAACCTCCTCTTTCTGTCCATCTATTCTATCTCTCTGTTTGTCAATTTCTTCCTCTAAGATAGTGCTGATTTTATCGAATATCCTTCTTCTGCTCTTCAAACTTTACTTCAAATTTTTAAATCCTGTTTTAATAATTTTACTTTCCTGTTCTTCTAATTTTTCTTTGAATTTTATATCCCTGTTCTTCTAATTTTTTCTTTTGAATTTTAAATCCTGTTCTTCTAATTTTTCTTTGAATTTTAAATCCTGTTCTTCCTAATTTTTCTTTGAATTTTTAAATCATGTTCTTCTAATTTTTCCTCAAATTTTAAATTCTGTTTTAATAATTTTACTTTCCTGTTCTTCTAATTTCTTTTCAAATTTTTTAAGCTCTGTTTAATAATTCTGTCCTCAAGCTTTAAGACCAGTCTACCTGTAGTTTTATGATCCTCACTTATTTCTTTAATAGCTGAGTAAACCTAGTCCCTTAAGATTGCATTCAATTTATTACTTTCTTTCCCTCTCTCTATTAAACATTGTCCTTACACAAAGGTACAGTTTAAAAATCGCTAGGGACCCAGATGATTTTGTGAAAAGATCAGAGTAGTTCTCAGAAAGGAACTTTTATAGACTAGATGCTATGTATGTTTCTGAGCCAATAAAGAAGATACAACTGTCTCCTGTACCATAAGATATCCATCATTTTACTCAGTGGTTCTGAGGAGGCCAGATGATCTCTGTCCGATGATAATTGCCAGGACGATGTCTTCGTGGTGCCCACGCCAGGGCCTTAATGGTCGGAGCTCCGCCGGGTCCCGCAGTGCACTGGGAAGCAAGTTCCCCTTCTACCTCCGCAAGCCAAGAGGAGCGGATGAAAACTCAGGAATCCGATGCAGTTTTAAAGGCTTTTTACCTTATCACAGGTTCAGGCATACAAGCAGCAAGGGAAAAACCCGATGCTTAGATTCCAGGCTAGAGCCCCAGCCACGTGTAAGCCAAGATGGAACCACCACGTGCAAAGCTTCCAAGGGAATGCACGCTCACAAGGAGAGAGATCCCACAAGGAAGAAGAAGGAAGCGAGAGAGCGGGGAACCGGCTAGTTTATATCCCTCTAACTCAGACCTTCCTCCCACTGTTATGGATAGCAGGGAGGGTCCAATGCCCATAGGTAATCCCTCCCTGCACCTCACCTAAGGCCTTTACTGTGCTAATGTTTTTGAGCCGAAATCTGCTTAGGAATGCTTTTGTAGCTGTGTAGAAGGGGTTTCTGATATGGCATGTCTCTGTACCTTGACCAACACCAATGCCAGTTAAATATTTCTCCAAAGCCTTCACAAGTCTCCTCTACTTCATTGTAGTTTTATATTTTAGTTGCCTTTGAGTATATCAGGGAACCATGCTTGTTTGCTTGGGGAAGCAAACAGCATTTCTCTCTGGTTTAATTACTTAGGTGTCCACATTGCCAGGCTAATATGCTGAAGTAAGTTCTAGCTAGTCCCACGGCGGTTGTGATAGCATGGGAGAATATTTATACCAGCTAAGTACAGCATCCATGGTCCGGTTAAACTGCTGCACATTTAGACTACCCCTTATCTACGGGGTGATTTGCGGGAGGCAATCCAGAGCAGATGCAGCGGCCCTTAGAGTCCCTGCAAACACTCAGGGGGTTACTCCTGACTTTGCACTACATGAATTGTTT
>JAJIBD010023507.1:0-33612 GCA_021461705.1 Cryptotis parvus
GGTGTGGAACAGGTTACTGAGCTCACAGTTAGGAATACCAAGGGAGGGGGCGCACCCAGTTGTTATCCCCAGCAGTTTTTGAAAATCATTCAAGTTTTGAGCCCTTTCTGACTAATGGAAATTTTTTTGAGGACGCACTGTAGTGCGGTCAAGAGCATAGCCCAAATATTCATATGGAGGCTGCATCTGAATTTTTTTCGGGAGCTACTTGTAAGCCAGCCTCTGGTAAAACTGTCATTACATCATTATATAAATTCTGGAGATCTCTGGAATTATCACAAGCTAGCAGGATATCATCCATGTAGTGGATGATGTATGCACCAGGAAATTTAGCACGAATGGGTCGCAAAACCTCATCAACAAAGTGTTGACACATCGTAGGTGAATTAGTCATCCCCTGAGGCAATACTGTCCACTGAAACCTACGTAAAGGACCTTTATGATAATGGAAGGGACTGAAAATGCAAACCTTTTCCGATCATCTGGGTGGATAGGTATGCTGAAAAAGCAGTCTTTTCAATCTATGATAATTAGCGGCCAATCCTTAGGAATAGCTGCTGAGAGGGGAGCCCAGGTTGTAGGGCTCCCATGGGGGACCATAGTAGAATTTACATTCCTTAAGTCAATCAGCAAAACGCCATTTGCCTGATTTTTCTGTATTACAAAAAACAGGAGAATTCCATTCTGGAAAACGTTTCCCTCAATATGTCCTAATTTCACCTGTTCTTCCACTAGATTTGTTAGCGCCTCTAATTTTTTTGGTATTGAGGGGCCACTGTGGTGTCCATATAGGTTTGTTAGACTTCCACTGAATACGGATAGGTGGTGGGCGCTTAACCACAGCGGCCCCAATTAAAAAAGGGTTACTCCCGGTGTTAGGCTTATTATGGAGAGCTGGAATTGGTGCTCGACGGGAATTGGACGAGGTATGTGGATTACTGCCCCCCCTGCTCCAACATGTCTCGACCCCACAAAGTTAAAGGCATAGGGGCTATATAAGGCTGGACCATGGCTACATTCCCTTCAGGGCCAATACACGGCAGCCACCTCGCACTCTGTCGGAGAAGAGAGGAGGAGATATTGCCTACCCCGCTCAGGCTATGGGACACTTTCTTTAGGGCCCACTTAGAGGGCCAATACTTGGTGGAGATTATGGATATATCTGCCCCTGTATCCAACATGCCTTTGAATTTCCTTTTATAAATTTCAATGGGGATAACCGGCCGCTTGGCCTGAGAAATTCTGGCAGTGTACCCAACTAGATAGTTAGCAGGTGGCTGGTGGGCTTGGTTCTGTGTGGCTGCATAACCAACAATGAAGTTGGCAGAATGGTTGGTTTTGTTTAAGCCACCAGCTGTAGGGGTGTTCGGACTGACTATACGGATCCTCAAAAATAATAATAGTTTAGCAAGTGGTTCCCCTTTTAAAAGTCCATTTAGTTGGCACAGATATTGACAGTATTATTTCTCCATGAGATTCAGGATCCAGAAGTCCGAAATGCACCATAATTCCCTTTAAATTTCAGCCAATCGCTCCCCTGAATTAAACCCATACTACCTGGGGAGCAGGTCCTTTTATCCCTGTTTTTAGCATGTAGGGTCTTGACTTGGGTATATTGTGACAGTCTTAGGGCAAAGAATGTCGAGACTGCCACTGCCTGATGTGGTAGGCTGGAGAGTATTTATTGATTGCAATTCTGTGGGTTCTGATTCGGAGGATACTGGGCAGGTGGGATGAATGAGGGTGCCCCTGGATTCAGCTGGGCCTGGGGCTGGCCCCCCACCCAGTTTCCCGCATTCGAGGGAGGCATAGGTGTCATTTGAGCCTGCGGAACTTGTGGAACCTGGGAGGGAGTCCATGCAATATTTCCCATAAAGGGATTATTAGGATGTTGCCCTGCATTGATAGTTTTAGGAGATGGGCAATCTCTACGGTTGTGCCCCTTCCCTCCACAGTTAAAGCAGGTTATCTGTCCAGATGAAGCCTGAGGCTGACTTCGCCTCCGAGACCGACAGTCTCTGGCCCAATGTTTTCCTTCCTGCACCTTGGGCATGGTCCAGGTGGGGCCCTCCGAGGGGTGGAGCTGCGATTATTAGAATAGTTTCTCTTTGTTTGTTTGTTTATTCTTTGAAGTTTATTGTTTCTCCCCCTAGAGCTGTCTGACATTTCATCCCCCTCCTGATCCTCCTGCTGTATGGGATAAGCCTCTATATCATCCTGTGTTTTATGGGAGGTTAAACCGACATTTCTACAGGCCTTTAGATACCCCATGAGGTCATCCTTTTCCTTAATACCATATAGTAATGCTCGGCATTTTTGATTAGCATTCTCATATGCTGTTTTGTTTTAGGACTTCTTGAGTGGTTGGGTCTTGAACCTGTCTTTGGATTGTTTCACATAATCTCCCAACAAAATCAAAGTATGGTTCATCACGACCCTGGTAAATTTTCGTATAGCTACCTAGAAATTCTGGGTCCGAACCTACTCTTTCCCACGCTTTTAATGCTGTCTCCCGAACAAATTTTAAAATAGGTTCAGGTAATGTCGCTTTTTTCTTTTCCATTCACCTTCACCTTTTAGCATGGCAAAAGTTATAGTATGGCCTGATTCCTTTTCTCTTAAAGTGTCAATATTTCGGTTAACCCCATCTGCATACCACATTTGCCATTGCATGTACTGTGATTTGTTTAGACAAGTATGGGCTGCCATTTCAAAGTCTCCCAATACCCACTCGAGTATTTTCGCTCCAATCAGCTAAATATTTTAAAGTATAAGGACTTGATATTCCAAACCTGTCGCAAGCCTTCCTAAACGGGGTTATTGCCTCAATTTTTAAGTCTTCATGAATCGGTTTTACTTTATCTTTAGATTGGTCATGAGAAAGATTGCTGCGCTTTGCTCTTTGATTCGAGCTAATCTGTTTCTCTCGCTCTTCCTCATCAGAGCTTGTAGTATCTGGCAGAGGAACATCTACCCCATTGAGGGTATTAACTCTGGGGAGATTTTCAGCTTGGGAATTTGCCTCCTCTGGGTTTTCCTGTTCTTCCTCTAAGTTATCAGCCACATTAGAATTCTTTTTAGATTTTTTTTGCTGGGAATGTATACACCTTTTTCAAGTCTACAGCCTTGGGGCGTGTTTGTGAATGGCTTTTAGTTGGTTCACGCCTCAGTATTGGGTATGCGCTAGGTCCTGATTGATAAGTTATGAAATCAGAAATCTCCCTGCGTAACACATCCATTTCTTGGTTTAAGTTTTCAAGTTTCCTATATGTTTCTTCCTTTTGTTCTTTCAATCTTATGTGTAACTTCCAAACCTCCTCTTTCTGTCCATCTATTCTATCTCTCTGTTTGTCAATTTCTTCCTCTAAGATAGTGCTGATTTTATCGATATCCTTCTTCTGCTCTTCAAACTTTACTTCAAATTTTAAATCCTGTTTAATAATTTTACTTTCCTGTTCTTCTAATTTTTCTTTGAATTTTATATCCTGTTCTTCTAATTTTTCTTTGAATTTTAAATCCTGTTCTTCTAATTTTTCTTTGAATTTTAAATCCTGTTCTTCTAATTTTTCTTTGAATTTTAAATCATGTTCTTCTAATTTTTCCTCAAATTTTAAATTCTGTTTAATAATTTTACTTTCCTGTTCTTCTAATTTCTTTTCAAATTTTAAACTCTGTTTAATAATTCTGTCCTCAAGCTTTAAGACCAGTCTACCTGTAGTTTTATGATCCTCACTTATTTCTTTAATAGCTGAGTAAACCTCGTCCCTTAAGATTGCATTCAATTTATTACTTTCTTCCCTCTCTCTATTAAACATTGTCCTTACACAAAGGTACAGTTTAAAAATCGCCAGGACCCAGATGATTTGTGAAAAGATAGAGTAGTTCTCAGAAAGGAACTTTATAGACTGGGCTATGTATGGTTCTGAGCCAATAAAAGATACAATGTATCTGTACCATGAGATATCCATCATTTTACTCATGGTTCGGAGGCAGATGATCTCTGTCCGATGATAATTAGACCAGACGATGTTCGTGGTGCCCACGCCAGGGACGCCAAATGTCGGGCGCTCCGCGGGGTCCCCGACAGTGCTGGGAAGCGAAGTTCCCTTCTACCTCCGAAGCCAATGAGGAACGGATGAAAACTCAGGAATCCGATGCAGTTTTAAAAGGCTTTACTTATCACAGGTTCAGGCATACAAATCAGCAAAAGGAAAAACCCGATGCTTAGGATTCCAGGCTAGAACCCCAGCCACGTGTAAGCCAAGATGGCGACCACCACGTGCAAAAGCTTCCAAGGGGAATGCACGCTCACAAGGAGAGAGATCCCACAAGGAAGAAGAAGGAAGCGAGAGCGCGGAACCGGCTAGTTTATATCCCTCTAACTCAGACCTTCCTCCCACTGTTATGGATAGCAGGGAGGGTCCAATGCCCTTAGGTAATCCCTCCCTGCACCTCACCTAGGGCCTTTACTGTGCTAATGTTTTGAGCCGAAATCTGCTTAGGAATGCTTTTGTAGTGTAGAGAAGGGGGTTTCTGATATGGCATGTCTCTGTACCTTGACCAACACCAATGCCAGTTAAATATTTCTCCAAGCCTTCACAAGTCTCCTCTACTTCATTGTAGTTTTATATTTTAGTTGCCTTTGAGTATATCAGGGGAACCATGCTTGTTTGCTTGGAAGCAAACAGCATTTCTCTCTGGTTTAATTACTTAGGTGTCCTACGTTGGCCAGGCTAATATGCTGGTAAGTTCTAGCTAGTCCCACGACGATTGTGATAGCATGGGAGAATATTTATACCAGCTAGTACAGCATACATGGTCGGTTAAACTGCCACATTTAGACTACCCCCTTATCTACGGAGTGATTTGCGGGAGGCAATCCAGAGCAGATGCAGCGGCCCTTAGGAGTCCTGCAACACTCAGGGGTTACTCCTGACTTTGCACTCATGAATTGTTTCTGAAGGTTGCTCAGGGGGCCATATGGGATGCTGGAGATTCAATCTAGGACAGCCACATGCATAGCAAATGCCTTACCCTCTGTACTATCACTCTGGCCCACTGACTCATTATTTTTAAGGTATTCTTATAGTTTGGAGATCTCTCTTTTTATATAAACAAACTTCAAATGTATAGAAAAGTGAAGGAATAGAAAAATAAACTCCTTATATTTACCAAACCAACTTGGTAATCATTAACATATGGCCAATACTGCTTATCTGAAATGTCCACAGAATTACATATATAACTTAATTCACAATTTGGTATTTCATATATATTAGAAATCAGAGTGGGGATCTGCTCTGGCCTGAGTGGGGATCTGCTTTATCTATCCAGGCGGCTCCTGAATGCTCCAGAGAACAGCGTGGTCAGCTGCCCTTTTTGATCCTGAAGGAGACTCTCTTCCTTGGGCCCCTGGCCACGGAAGAGGAGTGTGGACTGCTTAGAAGGTTCCAGGAACAGCGCTGCCAGAGGTTTGTGCCCGCTGATGAGGGCTGATGCTTGCACTACCAGAGTGGTTGCCTCTACGTGAAGGCTGCTCTCCAGGGCCACTCTTGTACTTGACCACATCCAAGCTTCTCACGGCTGCACCCCTTCTCCGCGTGCTCCGTGTCACTCAGCACCTCGGCCACCTTCTGCTTGTGAGCAGTGTCGAGGCCCTACTTCCATGACCGCATGGCCGCTTCCTCCAAGGTCTCAGTAGCTTCAAATTTGCCCCTGGCGTCTATTGGGCTGTCCACCTTACACCCTTTGTACCAGCCGCTGTACTCTCCAAACGAAGCCCCGTCTGGAGACTCACAGATGGGGCAGAGCTGCTACTGACTCTCTCTGTGCCCTGCCACTCACAAGGCACCCGGGAGGGGATGGCGAGTTCTAGCCCTGGCCCGGCATGCCAGCAGAGCCTCATAACAAGCCAGACGACCCCCCACTCCATGAGGGCCTCCATTTTCCACATCCGCACTTCCCCTCATCAGAACCTCTACCCAGCAGACCAGCCTATCACAGCCCAGCTTCGCTGCCACACGGTTCATCAATAAATGCTATATTTAGAGATGACTGCAAGAGTATGCTACCCACACGGCAGAGCCTGGCAAGCTACCTGTGTTGTATTTGATATGCCAAATACCAGTAAAAATTATAGACCTCATTCCCATGACCTGATGAAATGGTTTGAGGCTCTTTATGTTCCTGGAGCAAGCAGATGCCCTTGGGCTCTACTAGCATGAGAAAGGACATATGGAGATGTTACTGGGGCCCGCTCAAGCAAATCGATGATGAACGGGAAGACAGTGATACAGTGATTAGAAGTCAGAAATGTAATAATTTCATTCTCGTATTCTTTTTATTGATGACTTTTTAAATAAAATTCCAAAATATCCATAATTATCTTTTGTTATTATTATTTTTGAAGCACTTTTTTATATTCAGGTCAGGATCCAAACAAGGGTGGTACAATGAATTGTTGTTAATGTTTTTAAAATTATTTTAATCCATAGATTTCCTTTCTTTATATTTTCTCAGAAAATTGTATGACATATTAATTGTATCACTAGTTCTATAGATGGCCTATATTCTATATTTGGATTATCATAATGTTCTAAAAATATTGATTGGTCTTCCGTATTTTGTGAAAATAGGTATGTGAATTCAGATGCTTGAAATGTTTTAGGTTCTACCTTTTGGCAAGAATATATCATTGGAGGTACTTTTTTTTTCTTTTTGGGTCACACCCTGCAATGTTCATGGGTTACTCCTGGCTCTGCGCTCAGTAATTACTCCTGGCAGTGCTTGGGGTACTGTATGGGAAGCTGGGGATCGAACCTGGATTAGCTCTGTGCAAGCAAATGCCCCTATCTGCTGTGCTGTCTCTTTAACCTGGAGGTACTTTTTAAATGGAGAAATAAACAAATACTGCAGAATATATGAGAGAGCCAGGGATGATTCTATAAATATCCCAAACATTGGCTGTACAAACTTTAAGAACCCTGGAATGTGTTGGTTGTACTTGTCAAATATCTAATTTGAAGTTCTTTGAACTCCCTCCTAATTGTTTACTACATATTTGGTATTGAAAGAACATGGACTGAATAAAGGTGACCTTATATAGGAATAGGCTGAGTTAGAAAAAAATCCTTAAGGGGGGCTGGAGCGATAGCCCAGCGATAGGGCGTTGCCTTGCACGCAGCCGGCCTGTGCCGGCCCGGGTTCGATCCCTGGCATCCCATATGGTCCCCCGAGCACCGCCAGGAGTAATTCCTGAGTGCAGAGCCAGGAGAAACCCCTGAGCATCGCCGGGTGTGACCAAAAAAAGCAAAAAAAAAATCCTTAAGTGGACACTCACATACTAGTTCTCAGACCAAGCCCAATTCCTTCAACTTAACAGATTCAAATCAAGTTCTCAGTTCTGTGTCCATTACTGTATTCTTCCCTGAAACCCTTTAACCACCCAGCTAACTTGATCAGTAGAGAAGCTAGTTAGAGGGAGAACACAGGATCTGCATTCTAGAAGCTTAAAAACCTCTTTTGTGGTTGATAATTTTAAAAGCAAGACATTTGTGCAGGAGCTGCATTTAGGTAGCCCCTTTAAGAGGCGTGGGGGGCAGTAGTCACTGGCTATCATTCATCACTCGGCCCACACAGTAATTTTAAGTTACTTTGAGGCAGCATTTTCTTTCCCCAACAAACCGATAGTTCAACAAGGGGGTTGGCAGGCTGACTAATGTATGCAGTGTTATTGCTGGCTGCTTAGAAACCCCACCCCACCCCCATTTCTCATAATCATGTACATTGTATTATTTTGACTCCCACTGACAAGGTGTGACTTCTGCTAACTTTCATTGCCAAACTCTCCTCTTTTCCCTTTGTCAAGGTTCTCAAAGCACTTATTTCTCAGTAGGATTCTGAAAATTACCGAGGATGTTGTTAGAGCATATGTATTTTTATGAATCATAAAACCTATAAATAGAACATACATTGCAGGGGGAAAATCCCGCTCTTTTCCTTTTTTGTTTGAAATTGTACAAATATTTAAATCTTTGAGGGTTTTCTTTGTCACGGTGGGTATCATAATTTAGCTACCAGGAGCATCCTGATACAACAACCAGAAATCACGCTACAAGAAGAGGGTTGTTTCTGCTTTACACCATTGCCCCTAAAGCAATTTGTTACTACAAGTCAAATTCTTTTCAATAGGTGTAGGTAAAGGTGTTGTGTTCTCATGGCCTGTTAATCCATTAAGTGATTCTAAAAAATAGGCAACTAACTGGATTGATTTGGTTCTAAATTTCAAAGTTCCTCTTGTAGGTCAAAAGAAATATGCCTGTTGAAGGAATCATTTTGGTCAGCCAAGAAATCCACTGCAATGTTTTTCTTAGAGTTCTGGAATTTCTAAGTAAACTGAAGAGGATTAATGTCCTACTGCAAGAGCCTTATTGGAAGGTGAGGGTGTTCCTAAGACTCTCCTCCCCCCTTACTTTTGACCCATTTGATATTTATTATTTTAATAAAATGCCAATGGATGTTTGCAATAATTAAACTCAGAAGAAGCTAACATGCATCACGGTGCTTTTCTAGAACCAGAAACAGTAGAGTTTATGTGTATAGAGGTTCTTTCTCCTATGAAGAAGGAAATAACATTTATTTAGAAAGACAAATATAGAACATGTCCTAGTCAGTTGATTAATGTGCTTACGTTTCTAAGAACTTCTTAAACTATCTTATTTGTTTGTTGTTTATTTTAGGTTATAATTAGAGTAAGAATTTTTGTTGTTTGATTGTATAGGTGGTGAGACCAATATACATATAATGAATGAAGATAAACTCTTAATATTCCACAAAATTGTAAATCAATATGTTGATAAAAGTATTCAAAACTATCATTTGTATAGATATGTAAATTCAAATTAATGTTGTAAATAATTATATGCTAATGCTTTTAAAATTTAAATATAATAAGTATACATTCTTCAGATATACAATTTAGTAAGAGAGGAGAATTGAAAAATGAATTGGCCTATGAAAATATAAAAGTGTGTTTTGGCCCTAAAATGGTATCACTGTCACTGATTCACTGTCTTCCCATTGTTCATCGATTTGCTTGAGCAGGCACCAGTAACATCTCCATACATCCTGTCACAAGCAAGTGCAGCCCAAAGGCATCTGCTTGCTCCAGGGACAGGAAGAGCCTCAAACCATTCTTCAAGTCATGGAATTGAGGTCCATAATTATTACTAGTTTTTGGCATAACAAATAAAACATGGGTAGCTTGTCAGGCTCTGCTGTGTAGGTGGTATACTTCAGTAGAAGGCTCTTATCTAGAAAATTTACTGATGAAACTTAAAGGGAAAGATCAGGTTTTCTCTTGGGTGGAGTTCTAAGGAACTATGGAGTCTGGATGTTGAGAATGATTGACCACATGATGTGTGGGTTGTTCTGGCTTCTTGCTAGGCTTACAGGGATGACCAATAGCAGTTAGAACCTGTCTAGAACTGAAAGATCCTGAGAAGGACATGATCCTAAAATCAAAAAGCAGCACGGAGCTTTGGGTCCGGTGTGGGTGGGTCTCTCTTCCAGGGCAGCTGGCACGGAAGCAGATGGAAATCTTCACTCTGAGTCCGGCCAGCATGGTCTCTCCCTGCACATGTGAGTGAACCCTTGGAACAATGTTGGACTCCAACCAGGGGCTGGCCGAGCCCCTTACCGGGAGGTCAGCTCCATGGGTTGCTTCCACATGGGACCAGCCGAGCAGCGTACCTGTGGGTCTGGAGTGGAACATATTAGAAAATATTATATTATAGAAAATAATTAAGTTCTACATTGATACATAAAAAGCTATAAAAATCACCTAGATAGGTCAGAAAGATTATTCAAAATTAAATGAAACAAATTATTCATTATTTGTTTTTATTTTTTTAGCGACACCTGATGGTGTGCTGGGCTTATATTAGGCTCTTTATTTGGGTCAGAGTTATCATATGGGGAGGTGGAATTGATCCCTAGAAAGTTTTCATACTAATGTATTCTGAGAAATTCTTTCCCTTTAATTATTTAAACACTGTGATTTACAAAGTACAAAGTTTTTCATAATACGGTTGTTAGATTCATCATTCAACACCACTCCCACAACCAGTGTGATCCCGCCAAACACCTTCATTTCCCACCCCCATCCCATGCCTGCTCCATTAGCCAGCACTAATTATATTGACCAGTACAGCCCATAAAAGGGGAATGGTATTGATAAGGTCATGAATTTTTTTTTCTGGGTTGTTATGTGTGGGAGTCTGGCTGATTTCTTTTCTTGGATTCACTTTCTGAGTTTCTAGAACACAGTGGGTTTCTACAGTCAACCCCAGACCCACCACCACTGCACCTACAGACTGTCGGGAGCGCCGCCAGGGTCCCCGACAGTGCCGGGAAGGGAGTTCCCTTCTACCTCCAAAGCCAGCAGGGAATGAATGAAGACTCAGGAATCCAATGCAGTTTTAAAAAGGGCTTTACTATCACAGGTTCCAATATACAATCCAAGAGCAGGGAAAACCTCTGGACTCTGGGTTCCCAGCTAGGCCCCAGCCAGGTACACCTGGCCTACAGCCAAGATGGCTGCCACCACGTGTTGAGGCCCAACAGAGAGTGGAGAGGGACGGAGAAGCAAAACACCAAGGGAAGCCGAAATGGCAAAAGGGGGAAAAAGAGAGAGAGCCTTCTTTCTTTTTGCAACTTATTTTATAGCTAGAAATCCGCCCAAACTCCCCAGCCCAGCCCATTCTGGGCTGGGCTATCTAGAGAAGAAAACAGGAAAATGGCTCTATAGAAATGTAGCAAGTTCAGGAGGCCATCTGGTTGTTTACAAGGACCCAGAGCTAATTAAAAGCCTCCTAGCAGAGCTGGGAGAAGCTATAAGCTAAATGTAACTTCCCCTGGCAGGAAGGATCAAATGCCCTCAGGTAATTTCTCCCAGCATCTCACCTAATATCTTGAGCCAAGATCTGCCTGGAATTGCCTTTTATAGGGTAGAGAAGGGGGTTTGAGATGGCATGTCTCTGTACCAAAGACTAATACTAATGCCAGTTTAGTATTTCTCCAAGCCTTCACAAGAGTCTCGTCTACTTCACGGTAGTTTTGTATTTTAGTTGCCTTTGAGTTATCAGGGAGCCATGCTTGCTTGCTTGGAGGCAAACAGCATTTATCTCTGGTCTAATTACTTAGAGATCCAACGTGGCCAGGCAAATATGCTGGTAAGATCTAGCTAGTCCCACAATGATTGTGGTAGCATGAGAGAATATTTATACCAGCCAGTACAGAATACATGGTCAGATAAGACTGCCACATTCAGACTATCCCCCTATCTATGAAGTGACCTGCAGGAGGCAATCCAGGACAGATGCAGAGGCCTATGCTTTAAGGTGTCCTGCAACAACAAACAACACTTATTTCAAATTTATCTCAACCTCTGTTTGAGCTTGTCCTGTACATACCCTGAATAATCTATTCTATATTGCTTTTTCGAGCTAATTTTCTAAATACCGTAAATTAATATATTTGTAGGCAAAAGTCAATGGAGATTCTTACATTTCCTTTGTGCCATTTGAGCCCATTGCATAGGAAATTATTGATATGTTCCCACAGATTTCCCACATCGTGCCCACACATTTTTGATTGTATGCCCCATGCTTAATTCTATGAAATGTGATGGGATACTTGGTAGATGAGTATACCAGGTTTTAAGATATCATGCAGCTGCTTTGCAACCTTGCACCTCGGGAGAGCCAGGAGTACCTCCACCATGCACTGGCAGCAGTCCTGGGCAGGCCCATCAGGCCTTCCAGAGGGGACCGAGGTGGGGGGGAAGGCCCAGCTCCAGCTACATGGGATCCTGCTGAATTTAGCCACTGAGTCCCACATACCTGGGCTTGACTTAGCTTTTCTCTTGGGTAGGACCCTGACTAGTTGTGGACTCTAGACCTTGAAAATGGCTGCAGTTGTGCTGTGTGAGGTTATCCCAGCCTGTGAGGGTCTGTCGAGGAGGCAGGAATGACCAGAACCTGCCCCCTCCAGGATGCCTCATCAGCCTAGCACGGGGAGAGCCGGCAGCAGTCCTGCTGTGTGCCTGTGTCCTTGGATCATGGCCTACAGCACAGGCTCCAATAAATATTTATATCATTTATTTCTTCTTTGACCCAATGTTAATTATCAATATGTTGTTCAGTTTCAAAGTGTTGAAGAGTCCCCAAATTTCTATTTATCATTGATTTCTACCTGCCCCTTGAGGTGTTGCAGGTTTGACTGTGGTGCCCAGCTGCGTCCAGCAGATGGAAGACAAGAGACAGGCTTGTCTACACCCAGAGCTCTGCCCTGTGGGCCCTGGATGGTTGATAGTCTGACATAGAAAAAGACTGGGTCCCCTGGGATGAACCCAGAGCCACAGCAGAGCCTGGCAAGCTACCTGTGGTGTATTCGATATGCCAAAACCAGTAACAATAATGGATCTCATTCCCAACGAATGGTGATGTTTTTGGTGCCCGCTCAAGCAAATCGATAAACAATGGGAAGACAAGTATCAAGTGCCAATTGATTTCTAACTTCATAGTATTGTCTGAGAAGATCCTTGGTATGATTATTTTTGATCCTATGGGTGTTTGAATTGTTCCAAGTATGTACATATCTTTGAGAATGTTCCATATAGGGAATAATTTCCACACTGGAAAGCATTGAAGAAGAATATGTGTCTGAGTTTTGGAGGGTGAAGGGTGCTGTATGTGTCTAGTCTCAGTTCTTCTAATTTCCCACTGAGAACACTTTATCTTTATTGATTTTCTGTCTGGTTGACTCATCCAATAATGAGAGTGGTACTTATTGTCTTACGACTGATGTGAATCCTTTGGGCTGATCACTTGATCACTTGAATCCCGTTATTCATCGATTTGCTCAAGCGGGCGCCAGTAACATTTCCATTGGACCCTGTCACGTGCCAGTGTAGCCCAATGGCATCTGTTTGATTCAGGAATATGAAGAGCCTCAAACCGTTCCTTCAGGGTCTTAACAAGGAAGTCTGACCATCTTGTAGGGGGCGGCCACGTGATCTTTTGACATCCCGTGGGATCCAGTCAGTAACGGCTCTAGTCCAGCAGTTGTCTCCAAATCGCATTACATGTCCAGCCCATCTGATTTTCGATGTCTTGGCAAACGAGACAGCGTCCCTGATTCTGGAATAGCGACGGAGGTCAGAACTCAGTTCCTTCTCTCACTTGAGTGAGATGTGATATTCCCTTTGGGCTGTGTGGCCCCCAAAATTTTAAAGAAGAAACTATACAAAGAACAGAAAAACAAAAACAAATGAGTAATCAAGTGCATAGAGGGACAGAAGCAACTAATCAAAATTAGAACATAAAATAAATGACATAGTTTTTTTAAAAGAGTCAAAGGATCAATAAAAAACCTTGACATGGTATTTAAAAAAATAAGGAAATTAAAAAAAAATACTTAGCTAGGTTTATGAGGGGAAAAAGAAAAGAAAAAACAAATTAGATAAGAAATTCAAGAGGAGAAGTTACAATGAATATTTCAGAAATACAAATGATCCTGAGGTTACTGTGAATATTTCTGTACTGTTAAGCTGGTGAACCTGAAAGAAATGAATAAATTCTTAATCATATAATCTCTCAAGATTTAATGAGGAGGAAGAAGAAAACCTTATGGACCATCATGAGTAAAAAATATGAAATATTTTATTATAACACTGTGAGATGTACAATTACAAAGCTGTTCATGATTGGGTTTAAAGTCATATAGTATTCTAGCACCCATTCCTCTACCAGTGCACATTTCCCACCACCAATGACCCATATTACCTCCCCCTCCCCCAGCCTGCCTCTACAGCAGGTACTTTTCCTTCTTTCTTTCTCTCTCTCTCTCCTCTCTCTTCTCTTTCTCTCTCTCTTCCATCTCTCTCTCCCCCTTCTCTTACACATTGTAGCTTGCAATATATCCATTTACCTTATCATTTGCATGTATGTTCAATGTTCAGTCCTAGTCTGGCATTACCATTTCCAATAATTATTAAGCGTTCTGGTACCTTCTGTCTTACCTAACCTCTGACTTTCACACACTTATGGTAAATTTCAACCGTGGACAAGTCCTCCTCGTCCATGTTTTGCCTGGCTTTGGATATTATTAGTATCATACTCTTTTATATCCAGCAAATGAATACAGTCATTCTATATCTGTCCTTTTCCTTCTGACTATTTCATTCAGCATGATACTCTCTATGTGCGTCCATTTATAGGCAAATTTCATAACTTTGTTTTTCCTAACAGCTGCATAGTATTCCATTGTGTAGATGTACCACAATTTCTTTATCTAGTCGTCTGTTCTCAGGCACTCTGGTTGTTTACAGATTATGGTTATTGTGAATAGTGCTGCTCTGAACGTAGTGTGTTTTTGACCTCCCAGGGTATATTCCTAGGAGTGGTATTTCTAGGTCAAAATGGAGCTCAATATCAAGTTTTTGGAGGATGTCCATATTGTTTTCCAAAAAGGCTGTACCAATCGATATTCCCACCAGTAATGTATGAGAGTCCCTTTTCCTGCAACCATGCCAGCACTCATTGTCCTTGCTTTTTTTTGATGTGTGCCAGTTTCTGTGGTTGAGATGATATCTCATTGTTGTTTTGATTTGTGTCTCTTAGTGATGAACAGTTTTTCATATACCTTTTGGCCATTTGAATTTCTTCTTTGAGTAAATTTCTGTTCTAACAAAGCAATAAAAAGCAAAGTTAAACATATGGAACTACATGAAACTAAACTGCATCTTCACCACAAAAGAAACTGTGACTAAGATACAAAGACAGCCCATGGAATGGGAAATATTCACCCAATGCCCATCTAGGATAGATCCAGAGCCATGGCAGAGGCTGGCAATCTACCCATGGTGTATTTGATATGCCCAAAAGAGTAACAATAATGGACCTCATTCCCAACAAATGGAGACATTACTGGAGCCCACTTGAGCAGTCAATAAACAACAGGAAGACAAATGATACAAGTGATACAAGCCCAACTGATAAGTGGTTACTAACCTATATATATATATATATATATATATATATATATATATATATAAGGCACTCATAGAATTTTGTAAGAAGAAAACATTCAAACATCCAACCCCATCAAAAATGAAAATAGTTTTTAGCATCTCCATAAGACATAAAGTCAGGTTCCAGATGTGATCACTATGAGTTCTAGCAGACTCTTCAACAAAGACTTAGTGCTCATACTCCTCAAGCACTTCTAAATGATCAAAAAGCAGGAGTCCTTCCCGTTTCTGTAAAGCCAATATTACCCTAATAACAAAAACAGATATCATTAAAAGAAAATTATGTACAATGAACATGAATTCAAAGATCTGTAACAAAATCTCAGTCAATCAAATCCAACAATTAATTACAAGGACTAAACAATATGATTAGGTGGAGTTTATCTTAGGGATGTGATCAGGGTTCAGTATGTACAAACCAAAGTATCCTGTGCCGTATCAACCTCTGGACAAGATTAAACATCCATTCATGACTTAAAGGGTAAAAAACCGCTCAACAAACTAAGCATAGAAGGAATGTTCCTTATGAAATAATGACCATTTATTGGGCCCAATATTTATTGGGTCAGTTGTAGAGAAGGTAGAGCTCTTTCCTTGCACATGACCGACCTGGCTCAGTCCCTAAAATCCCTTGGTTGGCAACATCACTAGGAGTAACTTCTGAGGGCAGAACCAGGAGTAACCGCTGAGCACCACCAGGCATGGTCCAAAAACAAAATGAAAAGAACGGAAGAAATAATGACCATTTACAACAAACCCACAACAGTTTTCATGCTCAATTGAGAATATAAGAATGTCTCCTCCTGAGATCAGGCACAAGGCAATGATATCTAATTTATTTGCTTTACTCAATATAATTTTGGAAGTCTTGCCACACCAGTCAGGCAAGAAAAATCAAAGATACCCAAATTGGAAAAGAAGTTAAACCATCACTATTTGTAAATAACATCATATTATACATGGAAAGAATCCTAAAGACTCCATTAAAAAGAAAACTCAGACACAATAAACTAAATCAGAAAAGGTAGCAGGCTACAAAACAAACATACAGAAATCTGTTGCATTTTATATGCAAGAAAGGAACTAGAATGGAAAGAAAGAAAAACAATCATAAAAATAGTATCTAAGATTAGTAAATCCCTAAGCACCCAGTTAGCAAAATTTGTGTAAGAGTTATATATTAAAAACTATGTCACTATAAAAGAAATGAAAGAGAACTTGAAAAAAACAAAATCTTATAGCTTATGAATTTGAAAAGTAACATTCAGAATGACTATCCTACCCAAAGCCTTATTTAGACTCAATATAAATCCTATCAAAATACTGCTGACGTTCTGCAAGGACTTAGTTTAATTCTGCTAAAATGTGTAAGGAGTCATTAAACTCCTCAAATAACCAAAGCAATTATGAAGAAAAAAGAAGATAGGAGGTATTCTATTTCCTGATTTGAAATTGTAGCATAGAGCACTATTAATCAAAAACTTCCAGGTACTGGAAAATAGCTACTTTCAGATCAATGGAACAGAATTGAAGACCCAGTTATAAACCTTCAGATTTGTAGAAAGTTAAACTGTGACAAAAAGAACTGAATGCTGGAAGTGGAGCAAGGAATGTCTCTTCAACAAGGGGGTGCTGAGAAAGCTGGATAACCCCTTCTGAAATAATGATACCAGAACCATATCTCACTTTATTCATGAAAGTTAGTTCTAAGTGAATCGAAGACCTTGAGATTACACCAGGATACAGCACATGCTTGAGGAAGATGTAGGTAGAACTCTCTAGGATATGAAGCTCGGTGCTGCTTTCAGTGATTGACTTCAGACAAAGAAAAATAAAACAAATCCAAACAAACGGAAATGGTATTAAAATAAGTATGTTGGGCCTGAGTGATAATCCAGTGGGTAGAGCATTTGCCTTGCATGCGGCCAACCTGGGTTTATCCCCAGCATCTCATATGGTCCCCGTAGCACTGCCAGGAGTAATTCCTGAGTGCAGAGCCAGGAGTAACCCCTGAGCACCACTGGGTGTGATCCAAAAAAAAGCAAAAAAATAAAGGTTTTTCATTGCAGCCAAAACTAGGCTAAAATAAAAAGGACATTCTACAGAATGGAAGAAAATGTTTGCACATTATGCTATTGTATAATGTGTTATTAATATCAAAAATATGAAAAACACAAAGTTCACAAAGTTCAGCTGAAAGTACCAATAACCCATCAAAAATAGGAAGAGGAGATGAAAAGACACATCTCCAAAGGAGATATATAAATGTTCAGTAGGCACATAAAACTGTTTGTTGTGATTACTTATCAAGGAAATGCAAATTAAAATAGAAATAAATCAATGTGATACCATCTCACACAAAAAGTGATATTCATTCATCAACAAAATGAGATACCACCAGTGTTGACAGGAATGTGGTGAAGAGGAAATTGATTGGGATGTCATTTGCTTTAGCCTATGGAATGAAGTAGGAAGAGCTTTCAAAAATGTAAGAATAGAATAGCTCTATTACCTAATTCCATTCCTTGCCACTGCCCCTGCACCTCACCCTGAAACATAAGAACAATAATTTGAAAAGATAAAAAGATATATGCACTACTATGCTCATTTCTTTTTTCTTTTTGCTCTTTGTGTCACACTGAGCAATGCTCAGGGGTCATTCCTGGCTCTGAACTCAGGAATTCCTCCTGGAAGTGCTTGGGGGGACCATATAGGATGCCAGGAATCAAACCTAGGTCAGTCACGTGCAAGGCAACGCGCCCTACCGCTGTGCTATCGCTCTGGCCCCAACTGTGTTCATTTCAATGGTTGTTATTTATAGCCAGTACATATAAATAACCCAAAAGTCCCTGGACAGATGGATATAACAATGGAATATTGTGTATAAATAGGATGAAAGTGGAGGGCATTATGTTAAGTGGGAAACAAGTCGCAGGGAAGTAGAACAAATAAATACAGGATTATCTCACTCAGTTGCCAAGTACAGAGAGAGAGGAAGCAAGAGAGTAGATGATGCTGACCAATGACAAAAGCCTTAGATCACGAAATCAACTATCAAGCAGTGGGGGAGGAACAAGGGTATGAAGATGAGATTAGAGCCAACATAGCCAGTGGTTGAGGATCTTGGCGTTTTAGTGCTAGTAGAGTGAAGTAAATATTTTCACCAATGTCATATCACTTGTCACTTGTATCACTTGTCTTCCCATTGTTCATCGATTTGCTAGAGTGGGCGCCAGTAACATCTTCATTCATTGGGAATGAGGTCCATTATTGTTACTGTTTTTGGCATATTAAATACACACGGGTAGCTTGCCAGGCTCTGCCATGCTCTGGGTTTATCCTGGGGACCCAGTCTTTTCTGTCTCATACCATCAACTATCCAGAGCCCACTGGGCAGAGCCTTGGGTGTAGACAATCCTGTCTCCTGTCTGCCACCTTCCAATGCAGCTGGGCACCACAGCCACTCCTGCAACACCTCGAGGGGCAGAAAACCAATACCACATACCCATATAATTTAACTTTATTGTAATCTTGTAATCATCTTATCTGAACTATTATGAAGACTTAAAAAAACACAGAACTTACCTGCTAGGGCTATATCATGAAGGTGGTTTTCCCAGGGTGAGGCATGGCTGTTGCATTCCGTATGTGCTGACCCCTGAGATTTCCTCAAATGTGGGAAACTCAATTGCCTAATTTGTGGTAGTGGGGGAGTTTGTTCATACTTTCCCCTGAGCGTGTGTGTGTGTGGGGTGGGGGGGAAGCTTTTATAAAGACAATCCTCTTATCTAAGACTTGGCACTGAGTTAGTTTGACCTTGCGTTATTAAATGAAGTGATTGTATGTCTGATAGAGAAAAGTACTTTTATGATTTTTCTAACTTTAAATTACAATTTTAATAGGATTTTATGGCTTTTACTTTTCATGGTGTTCTTAACAAATTTCTTGACTATTTCTTTGGTTATTTGCTCAAACTTCTTTCTGAGCTTGGCTGCTCTAGGAGACTCAAGACAGTTCAGTTTTGTTTTCCTCTGTAATGTTTTTCTTTGTAGAAACTTAAAAGTGGTCAAATAAAACAAAAAAGAGATTTGATCTCTAAATGGAAAGTTCACTGGAAAATTCCTTTAACTATAAGAACCAATAATAAAAAGTAGGAAAAGTAAGGTGGAATCTTACTTTTTGTTCATATTTCAACTCCCAAACTATTTCCATCAGCAGGCCATACCTCAACAGGAGAGATTATTAGGTTCAGATAGTCTTAGTATTTACTATAAAGGCTTAATAAAAACTGCACATTGAGAGGAAGCAAAAGATATCTCCATTCTCTTTTTGTTCTTCTACCCAATTAAGAGATCCTGGACTGTAAATTGTGTTATGGCTGCAGATTGTAAACTATCTATATCTTTTCTTCCAGTATAGCTAAACTCAAATGAAAACATGACCTTTTCACTCTCCCAGGATAGGTCTAAAAGAAAACAAAACAAGATTATAATGGGAATGTTTATAGTTAGAGAAACTAAGAATTTGAGTCAGATTTACCAACTTTTACCAGAGTTGATGTGCTTTCTACATGAACGGGTGGGGTCGAGTCTTGTTTTGTTTCAGAGGCCATGCCTGGTTGTGCTCAGAAATTACTACTAGTGCTGTGCTCAAAGATTACTCCCTAGTAGGCTTGGGAGAATGTATGGGGTTCAGGGGTGAACATATACAGGTTGGTCACATGCAAGGCAAGTGCCCTAACTGGTATACTATCTCTCTTGACCCTGGGCCCAACTTACTAATAGTGAAATTCTGCTTTATTTTTTTCACTAGGATCCTTCTTTGTATGTCAACTTATTTGATAATATTTATTAATAGCTCTAATATAGGCTGTATGATATCACGATATACAAAAAACTGACTTAAACTTGAGAAATTTGGGGCAGGAGTGATAGCCCAGTGGGTAAGGTGTTTGCCTTGCACGCGGCCGGCCTGTGCCGGCCCGGGTTTGATCCCGGCATCCCATATGGTCCCCTGAGCACCGCCGGGGGTGGTTCCCTGAGTGCAGAGCCAGGAGTGGCCCCTGAGCGTCTCCGGGTGTGACCCAAAAAGCAAAACAAAACTTGAAAAATTTATAATTCTGTAGAAGATACAAAAATCAAAAATATAGAATGGTCATATTTTGAACAGAATTAACCGAGTGTTTTCAAAATTATTATTGTTTCCCTGGAAAGTTTGAATTAGTTTAAAGTAAAGGAAGTTAACTTCGATCATAAACAGACTTTTAAGATTACGTTAAAACAGGCATAACAGGGGCTATGAGGACTTGACAATGAGAGGTAAATCTTGATCACTTGATCACTTGATCACTTGACATCCCGTTATTCGCCCATTTGTTTGAGTGGGTGCCAGTAACGTTTCCATTTGTCCCTGTCACGTGCCAGTGTAGCCCAATGGCATCTTCTTGCTCCAGGAATATGAAGAGCCTCAAACCGTGCGTTCAGGGTCTTGACAAAGAAATCTGACCATCTTGTAGGTGGGCGGTCACGTGATCTTTTGATGTCCTGTGGGATCCAGTTGGTAACGGCTCTAGTCCAGCAGTCATCTCCAAGTCACATTACATGGTAACTCAATAAAATAAATTTAAAAAAGTAATAAAATAAAATTATATAAAAGGGGCATATGTTTTCAAAGCCAGTAAAATGGGATTTTAAAAGAAAATTTAACTCTTAGTAACAAAAGGAAGCAAAACCAGAAGGAACTGGGTGGTACAAATTTATCCAACATTATATGTTTGAAAGATAGTCCATGAAACTCTTCTTTTCATATAGGGGCTGCAAAATTTCGAAGAGGGAAATCCAGAGACTTAATCCATGAGTGGAGTTTTAGTAAAATAAAATTTAATTTTCTCTTGCTACAAAAATGGCTATAAGGCGGAGTTAGAGAAGGGTCTCACCTCCCCTGACACATTCAAAGAAAAAGGCTGGACTCCCAGTAATGCCAAATATCACCTGGGCACCAGAGTTATGTGACACTAGCTGTGACTGAATCAAAGACAATCCTGAGTGCAGCTCCACACCCTTGAGGATATTCCAGAATGGTGTAAAAGCTAACTAAGTTGGAAAGGAACCAACACATGCAGTCAAGAGAACATCGAGCCCCAAAACAGGTCAGTTGAAGTCAGGGGTAGAGAATAGGATAGGACAGAGGACATGAATATAATAACCAGAGGTCACGGCAGTGCCAGAAATAGTAGCAGGAAATGCTAAGCAAAGGAAGAAATAAAGAATAGGTAGATCTCTGCAGAGTCACAGAGAATAGAAAGCTGTTATGAATTAAATACTCCAGTCCCTGTTAGTCCATGTGAGTCTAATAGAAGGAGATGACTATCCATACGAGATGAATAGAAGGAGGAAAAAATATTTTTTAATCGAATGACCACGAAGCATGGTGAGACTCAATTACAAAGTTACATGATTAGGTTTCAGTCATACTATATTTGAACACCCATTCCTCCATCAGTGTTTATTTCCCACCACCCACATCTCCAGTATTAAGAGAGGAAAATTCTTGATATGAAAAAGTCTTACTTGGAGTAATTTGTATTTGAAAATCTTTAAGGGGGTCAGAGTGATGGTACATTGGTCAGGGTACTTGTCTTGCACATGGCTGGCCTAGGTTTTATCCCTGTTACCACATATGGTCTCAGAGGTGGCAAGGCGTGATCCCTAAGCATAGAGTCAGAAGCAAATCCTGAGTACAGCTGGGTCACTTGTCACTTGTAACTTGTTTCCTGTTGTTCATAGATTTACTCCAGTGGGCACCAGTAATATCTCCATTAGTCCCTGTCACTAGCTACTGTAGCCCAAGGGCTTCTGCATGCCAGGGACACAAAGAGCCTCAAACCATTCATTCAGGTCACCGGAAATAGGTCTATTATTGTTATTGTTTTTGGCATACCGAATATGACACAGGTAGCTTGCCAGGCTCTGCCATGAGGGCGGTATACTCTCAGTAGTAGGTAAGCTCTCAGTTCTGCATTTACTGTTGTACTGAGGAGTATTGTAAGTACTGATGTACAACTGGGTATAACCTCAAAACCAAAAGATCAAATCAAATCAAATCTAGGCAACATTTAGTTACATTTAGACTGGACTTCAAATCTCAGAAGTTAAATCACTTAGCATCTTGGACATATTTACATTTTGTCACAACAAAAGTTCCTAGTAGCAAAATTCATAACAGCAATCTATAATATTCACTATAATATAAAAAATATGGGGTGTCTCAGAAGTATCCAATAGCTCTCTTCTTGAGTCTATAAAAATGTTTTACTGTTGGTTTATGTTTTGAAAGATGGGTAGGCACAGAGCTGGCAAGCAGAAAGAGACTTTAGAAACAACTGAAAACACAAAGATCCCAGGGCAGGAGAGTGTGTGACATATACGTTGTCTGATGGCAATTGGATTGACACCTTCAATCCCTGTCCAGCAGGGTTCATTGAGGAGAATGAGACAACACACACACACACACACACACACACACACACACACACACGAGGATACAGACAAACAAATAAGTAGACAGAAAAACATATTCAAGCTTTGGGTGTCTGGGCAAACATCAGTGTTCTCGCAGGTCAGCCATTTACTCAACTTGCTCAGTGTAATAACTCCAACCCAACCCAGCTCCCAGTAGGTGAGCCATTGCTCACCGAGACTTTGGGACAGTTAGAAAGCACATCAGCATTTGTTAGATTCAATAGTTATGTGTAGATCAGAGGTGAGGTATTTTACATAGCAATAAGAAGGAAATGTTTAGACAGTTTGCTATTCCATTTCTGCTCACATAGTCCCTACATGTAAAAGACCAGAAACAGTCTTGTTCTACATTTGCCCATATTTCCACCAGATATTTTTCATCTGTTATTTTCTATCTAAATATCTAAATATGGGTACTAGCCCTGGCCTGCCACCCCCCCAGAACCTCACAACAAGCCAGACGACCCTCCCCCACTCCATGGGGCCCGCCATTTTCCACATCCAGACTTCCCTCTCGTCACAACTCCACCCAGCAGACCAGACTGTCACAGCCCAGATCATCGACACCCACCATGCAGCAGTTTCTTTTCAATCCAGCTCAGGTATGCTGAACCAGAGACTCTCACACACGGGGCAGAGCTGCTACTTGCTCTCCCTGTGCCCAGCTGCTCACAAGGCACCCGGGAGGCATGGTGGGTACTAGCCCTGGCCTGCCACCCCACCAGAACCTCACAACAAGCCAGACAACACCCCCTTCCATGGGGCCCGCCATTTTCCACATCCGGACTTCCCTCTCATCACAACTCCACCCAGCAGACCAGACTATCACAGCCCCTGCACGCGCTGCCGCTAGCGGCCACGTGGTTCATCAATAAATGCTTTATTTAGAGGTGACTACAACAGTATGCCACCCGCAGGGCAAGCCTGGCAAGCTGCTCGTGTAGTATTTGATATGCCAAATACCAGTAACATTTACATTAGGTCATTCCCGTGACCTAATATAATGGTTTGAGGCTCTTTATGTTCCTGGAGCAAGCGGATGCCTTTGAGTTCTCCTAGCATGAGACAGGACATATGGAGATATTACTGGTGCCTGCTCTAGCAAATAGATGATTAACGGGAAGATAGTGATAGTGATAGTGATTTTCTATCTTGCTCTATTATATTTTCCTGGGTGCATTTTGGCAAATCTTCTGCATTCTAAACTCAACTACTTACCTTGGGCCATATCCCATTCTTTGGGGTTTTTGTTAGGGGGAAGAATTTGTACAATGCATGAAAGAGCAAGTTAGTGAAGGTGGTTGACTAAGGTGCAATATGAGGCTCATGATAGCAGTGGGATGCTCAGGAGTAGGACCATATGGGAGCTTTGAAACCATGTTATGTATTTTAGTTTTCACACAGTTAGCAAGATGTTTTTTTGACTCATCCTAACTGAAGGAAAGGTCATCATATTTATCTGATAAAAGTGTTCTATGAAAGTGTGGGGAATGGAATGAGGTACACAAGAATGACGGAGAGAAGGGAAGATAAAAAGAGACTATTATCTTATACAGATCATTATATAAATGTATATATGCACACAGCCATGGCGTATGTAGATATAAATCTCAAATATGTAAATTCCCACGTAGAGATGTACTTTCATGCCTTTATTTATTTATTTATTTATTTATTTATTTATTATCTATCTATTTTGGTTCTTGGGCTACATCCAACATTGCTCAGGGGTTACTCCTGGCTCTGCACTCAGGAATTTTTCCTGGCAGTTTTGAGGGACCATCTGGGATGCTTCTTTCTGATTTCATTTAGCCCTCTTATTTGTTTACCCAAACTTTAAGAATATAAATATGCTCCAGTCGAGTACAGCACACTGCTTCTCATCAATGTTTGGGAAATGGACTGCCTGCGTTCAGAACTTCCCTTTCACAGTGGGAAAATAGACACATCTGTGGTAACAAAGACACACGTTAAATATTCTTTGCTTGTCTAGACTTAATCAAACCCATTTCATAGTTGGCATTAAATGCTTCTAAGTAAAGTAACTTAATATTTTTAAATTCAAGAGTGGTAGAAAAATATTAAGAATCAAATCAAAATTCTGGTTTATTTCCTTCCAGATTCCACTTTTGTCTCCATAGGAATCAAAAAAGTTACTGGCTCTCAGAGAATTTATCAAGTGTTTATTTGCACATCATTTAACTTTACGTAACAAGCCAGATGACCCCCACTCCATGAGGGCCTCCATTTTCCACATCCGACTTCTCTCTCGTCAGAACTCCACCCAGCAGACCAGCCTATCAGCGCCTGGCTAGCGCGGCTGCTTGTGGCCACATGGTTCATCAATAAATGCTGGACTTAGAGATGCCTACAAGACTATGCTACCTGCACGGCAGAGCCTGGCAAGCTACCGGGTGTTGTATTTGATATATATGCCAAATACCAGTAACAATTATAGACCTCATTCCGGAATGGATTGAGGCTCTTTATGTTCCTGGAGCTAGCAGATGCCCTTGGGTTCTACTAGCATGAGACAGGACATATGGAGATGTTACTGGGGCCCGCTCGAGCAAATCGATGATGAACGGGAAGACAGTGATACAGTGATACAGTGATGTGTAATATATGTAAACTCACTCTCTATAAATAAACATGTATGTTATATAAGTATGTGTGGAAAAATATTAGCAAATTCAGTTAAATAAAAAATTTATTAAAAATTCCAGTGGAGCTGGAGCTGTGTAACCTGTAAGTTCTCCATGCTTCCTCTAGTAGCTCTTCTTTCTTAGAGTCTCCTAACCAAGAAAGGATTTTCTTTTCCAGGTGACTTTGAATTTCCCAGGAATGTTTCAGTAGACATGATGGACTAGAAAGAGAAACTGAGGTGCCCACAGAATTTGATATATTATTGGGTCACTTGCCAAAAAAGTGAAAAAAATTCCATGTCTTCCCTCCCATTAGACAGGGTAACCACCTTCCCTTTCATTGGAGATGAAGTATTGCTATCTAAAAACATTCATCTGATGATAACACCGCATAGAAAGGCAAAGGCGATGCCACAGAATAGATCTGTCTGTGTCTGTTCATGAAATCAAGTTAGCCATTAGAAATTAATCTTGTTACAAAAAGCTTTTTCTAGCTCACCCCTTCAATTCTTTTCTCCTTGCTTCAGCCTTGTCTCATAACAAGTCTTTTCCACAGTTGTACAAAAACAAGCCCTTAAAGGTCCTTCTGAATTTATTTTTTCCTTGATTTCTAAGCGGAAAAAGAAACAATTACTGTTCTAGTTGTCTAATTAGACAGAAACCACATTTAAAATAAACCACTTTTTTGGGGGCCAGAGCGATAGTCCAGCAGGTAGGGCATTTGCCTTGCACCACGGCCAATCGGGTTTTGATCCCTGACATCCCATATGGTTCCCGAGCACTGCCAGGAGTAATTCCTGAGTGCATAGCCAGGGAGTAACCCCTGAGCATTGCCGGGTGGGACCCATAAAGCAATAAATAAATAAATAAATAAATAAACCACTTTTAAAACAACTTTTAAAAATCACTGTCACTATCACTATCTTCCCGTTCATCATTGATTGGCTCGAGCAGGATCCAGTAACATCTCCATATGTCCTGTCTCAGGCTAGTAGAGCCCAAGAGCATCTGCTTGCTCCAGGAAAGTAAAGAGCATCAAACCATTATTTTAGGTCATTCCCATGACCTAATTGTTACTGGTATTTGGCATATCAAATACGACACGAGAGCAGCTTGCCAGGCTTGTCGTGTGGGTGGCATACTCTTGTAGTCACCTCTAAATACAGCATTTATTGATGAACCGCACGGCCTCTCGCGGCGCGCAAGCCAGGCTGTAATAGGCTCATCTGCTGGGTGGAGTTCTGATTAGAGGGAGGTCCAGCTGTGAAAAATGGTGGCCCTCATGGGGTGGGGGTGTTCTTGTTTTGAGGGCTCTGCTGGGGTGGCGGGCCAGGACCAGAACCCGCCATTCATCCTGGGTGCCTCGTGAGCGGCAAATAAATAAATAGACGAATGAATAAATAAATAAATATATAGATAGATTGATAAATAACTGGATAAATAAATAAGTAACTATATGAAAATAAAGATGTCAATTCTTAGTAACCTACATGAATTAAAAAACAGATGTAATAAATTCACTCATTTAATATTTATTAACTAATTTGGGAATGCAGTGGTGAATGTAAGTATAGCTTGCTTTCTGGTAGGGAAAATGCACCAGATAAGAATAAAAGTGTAAAAAGATGTATTTTAGAAGATATGGAATCAAAGGAGATCAAAACAAGATTGAGGGGTAATATAGTAAGTAATTTTAATTTCTCTTGAGGCAATTCACAATTAATTTTAAGATTTTAGGATTTCCTCGGGCTGTCTTCTATAGTTTCCTCTGTGTTATAGAGGAGAACTACTTGCAGTTGCATCACTGGGTCTGATGACCAAGGACGAAGTTTATTTATATAAACTGTTGATCAGAAGAATATTTGGGGGTGACATACATTATTTTTAATTATTGTTCTAGTTTTATTTCATTAGTCTCAATTGGTATCATGATAGAAATTCATGGGGTTCTAAAGTGGTTGCATTCTTTCACAATTTTGCACAAATCTCTTAAAGTACTTTGATTTTTACTGTTTAATCACTTTAACTCTTAAAATCAATTAAGGTAGAATCTTTTTTCTGTTTCAGTCACCTGTTAGGTAAGACTAACTTTTTGGTATAATTCTAAACTTCAGTGTGGAGTGGCTTTAAATTAACAAAGATTTCAATCTTGGTAAATAGAATGTTTAGTGAAGGTTGGTTGCTAGGATAACTACCTTACTTAGGATAAGTACTCCAGAACCTCTTGATGGAGGTTTACATTTTACGGATGCTACCACTAAATAAAAACCTTGTGATTTTCCCAACAGCAGTAACGACTACTGAACTGAGCTCTAGCATTAAATTTTTCTGCTGGAAGTGACATTGGACACTGGACATAATTTTTTTTTTTTTTTTGCTTTTTGGGTCACACCTGGTGATGCTCAGAGGTTACTCATGGCTGTGCACTCAGAAATTACTCCTGGCGGTACTCAGGGGACCATATAGGATGTTGGGGATCGAACTCAGGTCGGCTGCTTGCAAGATAAACACCCTACCCACTGTGCTATCACTCCGGCCCCCTGGAGTGATAGCCTCTTTGACTTTTTAAAGTCAATATTTTATTGACTTTAAAAAAGATATGGAAGTGTTATATTCCATGTTCCCGGAAGTAAAAATAAAAGGGTGTGAAGAAGAAGAATCCCATATTGATGAATAACTGCTGCTCCATTATTTTTTCTTTGGATTAGACTATTCAGGTTTTGAACTTGTGGAGGGTCACATTTTTGGTTCACATGACATCTGTCCCTTGATTTTTATTCCCTACTTATCCCTCATCATCTTCTTGACTATACATGGGATCTGTGTATTAATTGGTAGAACTAACTACCAATAGGTAGTTACCTGCCAGAGCTAACTACCATAGACTAGGTGACTTAAAATGCAGAAATTAATATTTTATTTTTTACTTTATTTAATTTTATGATACCGCAGTGAGGGGCATATAATTACAAAACTATCCATGGTTAGGTTTCAGTCATACAGTGTTCCAGCAACCATCATCCCTCCACCAGTGCACATTTCCCACTACCAATGTGCCCTGATTCTCTTCCCTCTCCTAAAGCCTGCCTCTATTGCAGACACTTTGCCTCTTCTCTCTCTCTTTCTCTCTCTCTCTCTCTCTCCCTTCTCTTATACATTGTGACCTAGAAATTAATATTTTGTTATTCTGAAGCCTAGACATCAGAGATCAAATGTCAAAGTTGTCTTGTTTGAAGCATTTCTATTATGAATGTATATTACTCACATCTCTTTTCTTGGCATAGTATTTTATCTGTGTGTTTGCATTCTAATCTCTTCTTATAAGAACCATCTTATTAGATCAGGGTCCAAACAAGTTACTTCATTTAAAATACTTACGTATTTTAACAACCTCTCTCCAAAATTAGTCACATTTTGAGGTATTTAATGTTTAAAAGATGAATATATAAGTTTGTGAGAGGTGACACAGTTCAGTTAATGGAAATTTGAGAGTATTTCGAGTCAACAGAATGTGGAACAAATGAAGGGATTTTTGTGGGTGCAGTTAAGGTTTTTTTACTTACAGCATTGGATGTAATTTGGTCTCAACTTGGTTGAATTTTATTTTTATTATGTAATATATTTGCAATTAAGTTCTCAAATCAGTAGGTTATTTTATTTTATTTATGTAACATTGGGTTGCAGAGTATATGTTTACATGCTTTAAAAGTACAAGGCTACCATACTACTTCTAGTGCCAATATGCTTTTATCATATACAGACACTTTCAGCTCTTTTCCCCACTTATAAAGTAATAAAGTTCTTTTTACCAGAGACTAACAAATTGTTTTGGGGGAGATGTCTATCCTCTTGCTTTTCTTCTTTATACAATATCTGAGTGAGATCATCTGGTATTCATCTTCTTCATTCTTATTCATATTAGTATGAAACTATATGTTTTAACCATGTTCTGGCTAAAGACAGGACTGAATATTTTCTTTTAAAAAAGTTATTATAGTTCAATTAGGTAGAATACTGCTAATTTTTATGGTATCACTGTATAAACTTATTGCATACCACCTCAGAAAATGAAACCCCCCACTTTCACTGTCTCAACTCTAGACTCATCTTCATTCTCTGTTACTTACAGACTTACAGTACATGAAAATTGGTCTTATATTTCAAGGCTATGCTTGAGTTTGTCATTATTCAACATTACCTATTCTTTGTTGGTTTTTTGTTTGGCTCTCTATTTTATAGATGAGTATTTTAATCCAATATTTGTCCCCCTTAGATTTATTTTCATGTAACATGATAATCCCCACTTCAATGCATCACTTGATCATTTGACATCCCATTATTTGTTGATTTGCTCGAGTGGGCACTAGTAACATTTCCATTAGACCCTATCATGTGCCAGTGTAGCCCAGTGGCTTGCTCCAGGAATATGAAGAGCCTCAAACCGTTCATTCAGGGTCTTGACAAAGAAGTCTGACCATCTTGTAGGTGGATGGCCATGTGATCTTTTGGCATCGCATGAGATCCAGCCTGTAATGGCTCTAGTCCAGCGGTCATCTCCAAATCAGCAATTGCATGATTTCATCTTTTCTTACAGCAACATGGTATATCATTGTGTGTCTGTGTCACAAATTTCTTTTTTAATTTTTTTATTTTTACAATTACAAAGATATACAATTAAAAAGTTCATATTTGGGTTTTGGTCATACAGTGTTGCAGCACCCATCCCGCCACCAGTGCCCATCTCCCACCACCAACGTCCCCAGTTCTCTCCCCCTCCCCCAGCCCTCCTCCATGACAGGTTCTTTATTTCTTTCCATTTCTCTCTCTTTCTCTTTTCCTTCCCTCCAGACTATGGATTACAGAACATACATTAAAGGGTTGTCATGTGTATCTTTTTGCCTCTATTTAATGCTCAGTTCTAGGTTGGCATTAGTACCCTCAACAATTGTTGCACACTGTTCCATTTTCTGTCTTACCTAGCCTCTGACTCCCACATGTTTGTGATAATTTCCACCTTTGACAGGACCTCCTGATGTATGTTTCACTTGAACTTGGATATTGGTATCATAATATGTACCTATATATTTATGTTATGCAGATAAATGCAGTCATTCTGTATCTGTCTCTCTCCTTCTGGCTAATTTCGCTCAACATAATCTTCTCCATGTCCATCCATTTGTAGCCAAATTTTATAACTTCATTTTTCCTAACAGCTGCATAGTATTCCATTGTGTAGATGTACCAAAGCTTCTTTATCCAGTCATCGATTTTCGGGCACTCTGGTTGCTTCCAGATTCTGGCTATTGTGAATAATGCTGCTATGAACATAAAAGTAGGGATGGTGTTTCCGCTGCGTATTTTTGGTTTCCCAGAGTAGATTCCCAGGAGTGGTATGGCTGGGTCAAATGGGAGTTCAATTTCTAGTCTTTGGAGGAAAGTCCATATTGTTTTCCAGAAAGATTGTACCAGCCGGCATTCCCACCAACAATGGATGAGTGTCCCCTTTTCCCCACATCCACGCCAGCACTTGTTGTTCTTGCACTTTTGAATATGTGCCAGTCTCTGTGGTGTAAAGTGATATCTCATTGTTGTTTTGATTTGCATCTCTCTGATGACCAGTGATGATGAGCATTTTTTCATATGTTTTTTGGCCATTCGAATTTCTTCCTTGCTGAAGTTTCTGTTCATTTCTTCTCCCCATTTTTTGATGGGGTTGTTTGTTTTCTTCTTGTAAAGTTCTACCAGTGCCTGATACATTCTGTATATTAACCCCATTTCAGATGGGTATTGGGTGAATATTCTTTCCCATTCTGTGGACTGCTTTTGTATCTTAGTCACTGTTTCTTTTGAGGTGCAGAAGCTTTTTAGTTTCATGTAGTCCCATATGTTTATCTTTTCTTCTAGTTGCTTTGTTAGTGATGTTTCATCTTTGAAGATGCCTTTAGCTTCAATGTCATGGAGGGGTTTTTCCTATATTTTCTTCAATGTACTGAATACACATTTTTCTCTAGTGCACATGGAACATTCTCCAAGATAGACCACATGCTGAGCCACAAAGCATACCTCAATAAAATTAAAAAGATAGAAATTGTGTCAGCTATCTTTTCAGATCATGATGCACTGAAAATGGAAGTTAACCGTACACAGAAACAGGGAGTCAAACCAAACACCTGGAAATTGAACAGCTCACTCCTGAACAACAAATGGGTCATAGAAGAAATCAAACAGGAAATCCAAAGATTTCTGGAAACAAATGAAAATGAAGACACCAACTATAAGAACTTGTGGGACACGGCAAAAGCCGTGTTAAGAGGGAAGTTTATAGCTCTGCAAGCATTCATCAGGAAACAAGAAAGGGCCCACATAAATAACCTGACTACACAGCTAAAGACATTAGAGAAAGACCAACAAAAGGAGCCCCAACCCAGGCAGAAAAAAAAGGAAATAATAAAACTTAGAGAGGAAATCAATGAGTTGGAAACCAAAAAAAAACAATCCAAAAGATTAATGAAACCAAGAGCTGGTTTTTTGAAAAAATAAACAAGATTGACAAACCATTGGCAAGACTTGTAAGGACAGGGAAAGAGAGAACCCAAATAAACAGAATCAGAAATAAAAATGGTGACATCACAACAGAAACCACAGAAATCCAAAAGATCATCAGAGATTACTTTGAGAGCCTGTATGCCGTGAAACATGATAATCTAGAAGAAATGGATCAATTCCTGAAGTCCTATAACCTCCCACGGCTGAAACAAGAAGACCTCCAATACCTGAATAAGCCTATCACCATTGAGGAAATAGAAACAGTAATTAAAAGTCTTCCCAAACACAAAAGCCCAGGTCCAGACGGATTCCCTAGTGAACTCTACCAAACATTTAAGGAGGACCTACTGCCTGTCCTGTTCAAACTCTTCCAGGAAATAGAAGAAACAGAAACACTCCCAAACAGCTTCTACGAGGCACATATCACCCTGATACCCAAAGCAGGGAGAGACAACACAAAGAAAGAAAACTACAGACCAATATCCCTGATGAACACAGATGCTAAGATCTTCAACAAAATACTAGCCAACAGAATCCAAAGACTCATCAAGAAGATTATACATCATGACCAAGTATGATTCATCCCGGTATGCAAGGATGGTTCAACATTCGCAAGTCAATCGACATAATACATCATATCAATAAGAGAAAAAATAAAAACCATATGATCCTATCAATAGACGCAGAGAAAGCATTTGACAAGATCCAGCACCCGCTCATGATTAAAACCCTCCAGAAAATGGGAATTGAAGGGACTTTCCTCAAGATAGTTACAGCCATCTACCAAAAGCCCACAGCGAGCATCATTCTCAATGGGGGAAAAGTTGAAAGCCTTCCCCTGAGATCAGGGACAAGACAAGGTTGCCCACTCTCACCTCTTTTATTCAATATAGTACTGGAAGTACTTGCCATAGCAATCAGAGAAGAAAAGGACATCAAGGGCATCCAGATAGGCAAGGAAGAAGTCAAGCTATCATTATTTGCAGATGATATGATATTATACCTAGAGAACCCTAAACTCTCTACCAAAAACAACTCCTAGAAACAATAGACACATATAGTAGAGTGGCAGGATACAAAATCCACACGCAAAAGTCGGTGGCTTTCCTATATACAAATAACGAAAGAGAAGAAAGGGATATTAAGGAAACAATTCCATTCACAATTGTGCCACAGAAAATCAAATACCTAGGAATCAACTTACCCAAGTGTGTAAAGGACCTGTACAAAAGAAAACTACAAGACAGTGCTCCAAGAGATAAAGAGGACACAAGGAAATGGAAACATATTCCCTGCTCATGGATGGGGAGAATCAACATTGTCAAAATGGTAATACTCCCTAGAGCTCTGTACAGATTCAATGCAGTCCCTATAAGGATACCCATGACATTCTTCAAAGAAATTGACCAAACGCTCCTGAAATTTGTATGGAACGATAAACCCCCAAGGATAGCTAAAGCAATCCTCGGGAAAAAGAAGATGGGAGGCATCACCTTACCTAACTTCAAACTGTACTACAAGGCAGTAGTAATTAAAACAGCATGGTATTGGAATAAAAACAGACCTGTGGACCTATGGAATAGAATTGAGTATCCTGACACCCAACCTCAAACACATGATCATTTAATCTTTGATAAAGGTGCAACGAGTCTAAAATGGAGTAAGGAAAGCCTCTTCAATAAGTGGTGTTGGGAAAACTGGACAGTGACATGTAAAAAATGAATTTGGACCTGTGTCTAACACCATGCACAA
This sequence comes from Cryptotis parvus, assembly GCA_021461705.1. Taxonomy (NCBI): domain Eukaryota; kingdom Metazoa; phylum Chordata; class Mammalia; order Eulipotyphla; family Soricidae; genus Cryptotis; species Cryptotis parvus. The sequence continues at coordinate 33,555 of JAJIBD010023507.1, forward strand.
AAATCAGATCAAAGTGGATTAAAGATCTCAATATCAGACTTGTGTCACAAATTTTGAA